>VZRN01003296.1:478106-545103 GCA_013397935.1 Dasyornis broadbenti
AGTTTCTCACCCGAGAATAAAAGGGGTTTGAAGGGTGATGGATGCTGCTGTGGCAACCCTTTGCCATCCCGGCGGCTGCTCGATACTTTCAAAGAGGCAGTCTGGAGACGGACAGATCCCTTCGTCTCCCGACTAATGGGGAAAGAAAAAAAAAGTTGTCATTTATTCCGGAGGAACTTCTCCAATTTTATCCTCCCGGAGCTAATGGTGGAAGAGAGAGAAGCGACTCAAATGCCATTTCAGTAGCGCATCCCCCAGCCCCCCTGTGGTGGGTCGCCCCTTGTCTCCCCAGCAGTCCCCCCGCCCTCCCCGTCCCAGTCGCGGGGCTCAGGCTGGCTCCTGCCCGGCACCCGCATGTCCTGCCTCCCTCGGCGGCCGGCGGACAACACCAGTGGAAAGGCCACGTTGAATGCGTTGCCAAAACACGCAGGGTGTACTGGGTCCGAGGATGCCGGGGTCGATAGATTGCCTCCCTGCCCCCTCATGATCTGCCTGGCACCTGTGATTGTGTCCTCTTGCACGGGACAGCCTCTGATACATTTGACTTCGTTAACATTTCTAAGGGGTCAAAGACTCAGATGTTTGTTCATGTGCAGCAAGGAAGATCCTGGCATTCTTTCCTCACCCTAGGTGCAAAAGTTCACTCTCTCTGTTCAGAGATCTCGGTTCGGTGATATATGTTCTTAGTATCATGTCTGACTTAATGAGAAATATTTCGTTGACAAGTCTTTAAAAAGAAAGATGTCTCTATTGACATGATCGAATTTTACCTCTCAGAATAGCAAGGGAGAACACAGATGCAGCAAACTTGCTGTTATCCACACCTTTTACATGATCGGTGCAGTTCTCCTCTACCTGGCAGAGCAGGGCTTGAAATGGAGCTACTAAGTAGATGGCAGACTGTGGCAGAAAAGAAAAAGAAAGATAAAAATATTGCTGGACATATTCCAGCTTTCCTTTCTAGAGACTGTCAGTGGGGAGGGAGATGCAAGAAGAGCAAAACTACTTTCATCTCCAAAGAGCCTCAGAAGCAGAATCATTATCATTAGCCACATCTTCCATCAGTGTGTTTTGCTCAATTTTTCCACCATCTCATTTCTTCACCTGCTGAGGCTGCCTTTTCAAGTTTTCTTTTTCTTTTCCCTGATCCTTTTGCTGAGATCCTTTTACTTTTGAAGCACTGGTGGTACAGTGTGTTTCTTGAGAATGTGGCAAGCAGCAAAGACCAAGGAGGCAGCCAGGAACGAAAAGATTTTAATCCTGCTTCTCAGTCTGATACAAAATATTGTCTCTGACCAGCCTGGGGTTTTCTTTGGAAATTCCTAGGACAATAGGTGGGCAAGGAGGAGTGTTGAGCAGCCATTCTCTGTAGGGGTACCAGCTAGGATTGAACACAGCCAACCTTCACCAGTGACTGCTGCCACCTAGGAGGTAAAACTGCAGATCTGCCATACTGATGTCTGGAACAATCCTGAGATGTGTCCCACAGGGAAGAGGGATGCAAATGTTGGGGAAAATCAAGTGTAAGTCCCCACTGCTTGGTCCTAAGCTGTCTGGGACAGCCTAACCCACATGCATTTTAAAGTGCAGATCTTGATTTCTCTGTGTGACAGCAATCCCCAAAGAATAGTATGTATTTTATTTAATGTCTATGAAATTCTGCATATATGTCATTTCTGTTTCAACAATAGTTCTGAAAACAAATCCTAGTTACGCCTGACTTTAAGCCAGGAACAAAGTACGGAGACTTCAGACCAGGTTAGGTGTCACAGCTGAGCTTCTCTAATTGCTGCTGAAAAAGCAAGCATGTTCCTTCCTCCTCCTCCACTGCCACCTTCCTGTTTTCCTCTTTGTCTTGCCTGCCTAGTCCAGACCCTTCCCCCAGTGAAAGGTACTCCTTGCTGCCCAGGGAGCTTTCTCAACTTGCTAACAGGGCAGAGAAATGTAAAGCTATTTCTTGCTGAGATTATTTTCAGAGAGGTCAGCAAGCCCAGCGGATGCTGCCAGGCTGGTGCAGGGAGGTGAATTGTAGGGCTGGGAGGTCTGGGATGCTGGAGGCAGAACTCTCCCACTGGCTCAGCTGTATCAAATATCTGCACCTTAAAGATGCAATGAGATATTGCAGATAAGGTGAACTTAATGGAAATGGTTGCTGAAAGGAGCAGTCCTGTCCCGTTTTCACCCCAGCCAATGCTGCCACTGCTCCCTCACAGCTGGATCAGAGTGGTTAGCCAAGCAGGCAGCATCAGCAGGTGTCTGGCTGCAATTTTATTTCATCCTAAGACACCAACTAAAACTCACTGGATTTCAGGGTCTGTAAGGAGCCCACATCCTCCTCTTTGGTTTGGGAACAGCATCTACATATAGCAAGAGCAATTCCGTCTTTAACATGCAGGTGTCTGCTGCTTTGAAATTACAGAATATGAAGAAACAGACTAAGGAAATGATAATAGGTTTTAATATAGTTTTAATAATGTTTGTAATAATTCTAATAAAAAATAAGAGTACACAGCTTAATGAAGAGAGCAAAACTTAATGAAGCAAATGCAAGTTGCATGACACTCACACTGGATAGTTTACCAGTTTCATTTTATGGTAAATCCCACAGGAAGCATTTGCAGGGAATAAAACCCTGTCTTCCCAAAATATTTCAATATAGCATTCAGGCAGAGGAAAAAGTTTGTATCTAGTTTTCCAGACTCTGACCTTTTAAATATCTCACTGACTTTAGTGGGTGTGAAAATATGGACAAGTCTGGTAAATATGTACGTGTGTGTACACATACCTTCTTGTACACATATACATAGAGAGCTTCAGAAAAGATCAAGAATTGACCCAGAAAGCTTGGATTTAGTAAAAGATAAAAGCCTAGGTGATATAGGATTAGGTGTTTTAGCCTTTGATGACAGTCTATTGTTAGCTGCAAAATTCAAGTCTAATTTTAGATTTCCCTAAGCTTCAAAGTTCTTAAGACTAACAGAGTTAATTGTAGTCCATTCTCCATAAAATATATACCTTAGTGTCCCTCTGTGCCATGGCAATTTTTCTTTAGAAAGAAAAACTTTTCTTTGCCTATATATTAAACTATGAGTGTTTCATGTTGCATTCCTGTGTTCCTAAAGGAAGCTCTATTGCTATTCTCATTTTAACTGAGAATTAAACTTGATGGAAATTAATTAATAGAAGCTGATTTAAGGCAAATGACATCAGGGGCAGTAAAAATAATCCAGGAGTAACTGAATTAGTTCCTACCCAGTCAATGTTTGAATTAGTGCTTAGAGCATGATGTCAGCATCAAGTTGGTCTCCTCTTTGCTGCTGTGATGGGCACATCACAAAACTGTGCATCACCAGTGACAGTTCAAATGTGGGATAACTACAGGCTTCAGTGGCCAGGAGTGAGATGCCTTGGCAAAGCCAGGTGAGGAGCCTGGCATGGAATCCACCTGCGCTGTGTGCCTATGCAGGGGCTCAGCAGCTCCTCAGACCAGGGCCATGAGGAGTCCTCAGCCCAAGCAGCTGCTGAGCCCTCACATTTCTCATCACCTTCAGACACAAACTGCATTGCAGGCTAAAGTTGTATTAGGCTGTTAGACCTCATTTTCCTAATTACTGAATTTTTCATGAAGAAAAAAGTAAATCAGTCATTAAGAACTACCTTGGCACTCAAGTTAATGAAATGTAAAACTGGTTCGTTGGGACTTATTGTTCTCTTTGATTGATTTTATCACCTTCTGTCATTGGTTGTCTATGGAAATCAAGTACATGTCTGCTAATCTTTCACACGGCACATATGAATCTCCTATTTTCCTTCTAGGAGCTCAAGAAACTTTACAAGGCTGTTCAAATCTATCTTGAAAATATATTTTAACATACAAATACTTCTTTCTGATTTCCTTTGGCAAAGTTGTTGCTGAAAAACCTCGCAAGGTTAGACATAGGTTTGAACATGCCCTTTAGGCAGTGAAATTCCCCTGCAGAGTACTGAATCTACCAGAGGAATCCAAATGTATTTTCTCATTTACACCATTAATCAAAAAGAGTATGTTGCAAACTACTCACAAAAGTTTTATGGCATCAGTGAGCAGTGAGTTTATTGGGTCACATTGTGAACCAGAAGCAGAAAAATGGCACCATATAAAATACAGAGTACAGCTTTGTGGGCAAGGGAAAAGCCTGGGATAATTCACTGATTTAAACAAGGGAAAGTGTTTAGACAGAAAAAAGCTTTCCCATAAATATATAGAATAAAAAACAATTGTAATATATTTTGTCATGCTTGCTTTTTAATTTTTGAAGTATTTCTTAGGCATAGTTGCCCAGGAAAGCCAAAGGAATTAACTTTCTACTTCCCTTTTACCACCTTCTAGATTCCACATAGCAGGCTTTAATTGTCATATTTAATTCTCATATATCCCCTTCCAATTAATCTCTTTATTAACCTCATGCCAACTTTCCCCTCTCGTTTGGAAACAGCATTGCCTGAAGAAGCCAGTATGATACCTTGGCAATCACTGTGGCAGATTGTGGTTTACTTCTTCAAACGAGATGGAAAAATTAAGACATAAAAATGTTCTAGAATCTTTGTCCACATATCCCAAATGATGCCCGACACAGTATTGCGTATTGCTTCTCTGCTACATTCTTTGCCTGTTTATGTTTCCAGTCACCAAAAAAAAAAAAAATTAGCTGTAAGATGAAGCTTAATCGGTTTGTGAGGGGAATTATAAGTGGACTTTTCTTTGCCTGGCATTGGAGTCAGTGACTTGAGAGTAATTTTCCAAGCCTAAGAGGATGCTCTCCAGTGGAATCTGCTGCTGTGTGGCATGTTGTGTGTCTGTCCACAGTAAGCGAAAGGGAGAACAAAGAAGGGAAAATGCTGAGATTGTTTTCCAGTCTTTCTGTACGCAGTTTCTAGTCTTTGCATCAAGTTGAGGCCAAGTGATGTCATTATGCCAATACTGAATCTGGCTCTGTGTATCCTCCCTTTATGAGTGTCTGAAGTAATTCCAGAAATACTTAGAAGCTGCACTAGGGTTATGTAGAAGGAAAAAAAACATCCCATCATCTAATAAGCTAATTCCCTGTGGCATTGGGCTGTTATTTATATGAATGGTCGGAAGTAATTTAAATGGACAGAATATTACACATAATAAACATATGGCATTCACAGCACTGTGATCATTTAGATATGTGGTGGTTCAAAAGAGAAAAAGCTAAGTGTCATCTCTTCTAGTCAAATGACCAGATTTATATATTCCAGTGCATCAAGAAGCCATTTCTATAGCTCATACTACCAGAAAAGTTATCATGTTGTCATACCGATTAAAATCAATCCAGCTCTATGGCTGCAGACTCTGAAATGACTTTATGTTAGGAATTTGCACCAGTCTGATTTTAAAATTTGTTTCTACTGGCAAGAGTGACCTAGCACAGCCAAAGTCCACATGTTCACACCTTGTTATGCCACAGATTGTAAAATGCAACCAGAGGTCTGAATGCTATTATTAGAAGAGAAAAGTAAAGCAAAACTGATTCTCAGAGATCGAAAAAAGCATCTCCTTTGTAGGCACAAGTAACCACCAAGTGGATACTTACAATACTGCACATGAAAGGTTTTGTAAACTAGAAATAGACTTTCCAGGGAGAATCTGTGCTGCTTTTCTCCACGCACATAAGCAAATCTTAATTTATAGCATTTTTCTGGTTCTTTTGCTTTGTTCTTTTGGCTTACAGGTCTGTGTACTATAGTACTGCACGTTTATAAATCAAATTAAATGCAGCCATCGTATACAGTAGATAGTATTGCATTTACATGTAGGCATGTCCATTTCTCAGTTTCTCTTCTAAAAATCCAAATCTGAAATAGAAAAAAAATAAGGTTTAGGAAGATCATGGATGATTTTCAGTATCAGTTCTGTAAAACTTAATTACTTTCAGTTATTTCCTTGAAGCTGTTCACTGCAGTCTCTTTGCAAATGATGAATAGCTGGGCATGGAGCAAACTGCAAAATGATCCATTAGTGAAATCCAATTTTCTATCAGACTTTCCAAGTAATTAGCTTTCTTTAGGTAATATATTGTTAGTTTGCATGCATCCAATGTTGTATGACATTTGTTTAGGGAAGACTAGACTATTCAATTTTTCTGTACTGCTTACATCAAACAGCTCGTATTTCCATCAAGGTTAAAAATCCCTTAGTGTGAGTGACTTCCCTGTGTTACTCCTGAGCAAGAAATCTGTGTGTGGGATCCTGCCCAGCTGCCTGAGCAGCAGCACTGCCACTACTGTGCAATGTTCTTCCTGTTACATGCAAGCATCCTTCAAGAATCTGAGTGGTTCTGGTGGCCAGGCCTGTTTCTGGGGAGTCACAGGCATTAACAGCCAATATAATAATCAAAGAATGCCATGGTGCTGCCTCCTGCTTTGAACAGAGTTGCTGGTGACTGAGAAGCCTCAGAAACTGATTTTCAGAGCTTCTTCTGCAGGCACAATCTTTGTACCCAACTTAAAATGCACTTCCTCACGCAAAAAGAGCAGACAGAGAGGAGGCTTTCCTTCTCATCAAAGCCAATCTGGTGTGTAGGGTTTTCTCGGTAGGTGGGTCTCTAAGGAGATGTAATATTTCCTCTCCATCTCTTCCAAGGCTATTTTAAAATCTGGGATTGAGGCAGCTCTTTCTACCAAGCCACATTTGGTTTTGTGAGCTGCATTTTGATAAGAAACTAAATTGAATGGAAATACTTTATAGGGTAATAATCTATCTTACAAAGAAACTTACTTTGTTATGGACTGGAGCCAGAGGCCACTGCAGATATTGGGAGTCATCCCATGATCTTCTGTTTGCTTTCAGCTTTAAGAATGTGTAATTAAAAATAATCTCCACTTAAGTAAACTAGCCAGTTGTCCCTACCTCCACTGGTGAAATGAATAATCCAAATGTTGTCCTTTTTCTTAAAAGATGAACTTCATACAAACTTGAAAAATTATTTTCTGTAAAAAAGCTTTTGCTCCAGAACATCTTATAATTAACTTGGCGTTACTTTTCTTTTTTTTTTTTTTTTTCTTTCCTGGAGTGATGTGTTTTCATCCATTTCCTGTATTCTGTTTTTTGTCATTTTTCTTCAATACAGTCCCATTTTCTTCCTTACTTACATTTTTCAGTCCTTTTTATTCTTCAATGATTTACCTTTTCAGTTCTTTATAGCCCTTAATTGTCTACCACCAACATCCTCTGCCAGTCACCTCTCTCCTCAGAAGACTTTCTGTGTTGTAGGAGACCCTCTCCCCCATCCCTTGCAACAGCTTTCTTCTGGGGGGAAAAGTATTCCTTAGTTCTGATCCATAATCAGTGATTTGCTTTTGATTTACACTAAGTATAAAAGGACGAATATGCAGAGATGCCATTATTAGACATTTAATATTCCCTATTTTTGCAGCTCCGTGTTTCCTGCATAGAACTAAATTGAGCTTTCAGCCCATGCTGTACAGATGCACATACATATGTTCTTAGCAAAAGAACTCATAGCAAGTCTCCCAAAATGAAAAACGGGGACTGCAATGTTCTGGATGCGATCCTCAGTCTGGCAAGAGAGGAGATCCACCAAGGGAGGGGGAATGGAACCACAATGAAACCACAACAGATACCAGAAACAGTCCTGCAGAGCTGCATCTCTGGAGCAAAATTCCAGCTGGGGAAGCACTTAGGCTCCATTTTATTGAGGAGAGCATGCATTGCTGGCCAAACCTCTTTAATATTTCTCTTTCACATTGACAAATCAACAACTTATAAAAGACCAAAATAAAGTGTCCCAACATCCCAAAATACATTCAAGGAGAAATTGAAGATGACATCTATTCACACATGCGGCACATTACATACACTTTCATCATGGATAAACCTGGCATGATGTTGGGATGAAACACTGGAATGAAATACAGGATAGTTGAGATTAAGCAGAAAAAGGGTGAATGTTTTTGCATTTGGGCTCTGTGATCATTCCAAAGAAAAGTGCTGGACTGAAGCAGTGTCCAAGGGCTGTGGTTCTCATCTGCAGTCAGAGCACATCTAGCTGGGTTATTGCCCCTTGGCTTGCCTGTCCTTTACACATGCCTGTTAATGACACACATCCCACCATTCCCATTTGAGCCATTGACTTGTTATATGAACGTAGAGCACCAGGACAAGCAGGCAGAAACTCAGAGTGCTTTAGTCACTCAGGCAGAGGAATAGACAATGAACAAAGGGTTGTAGGTGCAGTTCTTAGCTCCTTTTGGAGCACTGGCACAGCTGGACTAACACTTTAGCAAACAAGGAATCTTCTGGCATGCCCATTTGATGACTTTCTAAGATGTGTTGGCTCTGCAGTTTGCAAGCCAGTCCCTCCAAGGTGCAGGAAAAGAGCAATTTACTAACAGCCTCACACCATTCTTTAATCTGTGCCTCAAAATCGGAAGTGGGAACAGTACCTGCCCTCTCTGAGAACAAGATCCCCAAAATAGAAAGACTGCCTATTCCTGGGCAATGCTCGGACAATTTAATGGTGAGAATGCTGCCAAAAGCACATTGATATCTGGGCAATTTGCACATTGAATTTAGAAAGGGGGGGGGGGGAATTTTTTTTTTTTTTTGGCTGGCTCTCTGCCACTCTCTCTAATTTGAAGCAATCTCTCCAGCCCTCTAGACAGGTTAGTTTTGATGTTTCTGACAGTGACATTGCCAACGTGCCACTGCTGCATCCTGACAAAATGACATGGAGAACACAGGTTGCAATATACTGTACAGACTCAGCAAAATAGCACTTGTGGGGAAGGGCAAAACCACCTTATATAAAGCCAGGGAAAAAAAAGAACAAAGAGCTATCCAGCAGTGCACAGCAGGACCCTTGTATTCTACTTTCTGCTGTCATGGTTTGCAGATAAAAGTAGTGCCTAAAATAAGAGACTTCAAGACCTATGGTATCCTGAATTGGGTCAGTTAAGCAACTAGTTACTGCTAAAAGGTAAGAGTAATCCAGGATGTTTTGGCGCTTTGTTAAGATACTGGAGGATCTAAAGTTGCAACAAGCTTTCAAGTGCATTTTTTAACAGGAGGATTACAACCTTATTGATACAGGGGCTGCCAGACTTGCAGAAAAGTTTGATGTATCAATGCTGAGCCAGGAAGCTCCTGGAACAGGAAGAGGCTTGTAGGGATTGGTGAGGAAGGAGAAGTTCTGTGAGCATGCTGCGCCTCCTGCGTATCCAACCCACCACTGCAGGGCAAATTAGCTCCTCAAGCTTGTGGCAGCCAAGCCAGAAAGCCAATAGCACAGTAGCACAGAGCCACCCTGTGTGCAGGCAGGCACAGCCTGTCTGCTCCACAATGGCACAACACTGTGAGGGCTCATGGAAGATCAGTGTGGATGTCTCTGTTGTGAGCTGGATGGAGCCACAGGGAATATAAATCCTCCACTTGCCAGACTCAGCATAGTGAAAGGACACAGGAGATGACAAAAGCAGAAGTTAGTAAATGGTAGAGGAAGGGAAGGAGCAGAGGGAGGGAGAAGGGTCCTTTAGCATTTATTATTGCTTGGGCTACTGAGTCACACAGGCTCCATTTCACGCTAGTGCTCCATTACGGAAGGGTGGGAAGAAGGATCACAGGACCAGGACTCTAGACTTTAACTCAGTTCTTGTCTCAGCTGCAGCATTCCTCTGTGTGCATGTTTCACAACAGCAAAAGCCAAGTGCAGAGTCCAGTGAAGTGCCATGGTGCATTCTAACTGGATTCTAACCAGGGACTTGGGTACACAGGCACCCCACACTGGGCTCTCTCACGTAAATATCGACATTTTCTACATAGGTTAAATGTATTCTGCCCTGTACTTTGATTAATTACCTGTTAAAAAAATTATTTTGTTGAAAGAAGCTTGTGAGGATCAAACTCATTAATTAGTACATGGCACACATGCATATATAGATTAGGAAGGCCATGAACACACCTAAATGTTCAGCACTTTATAATTACAGTATGTCACACAAGCAGCCCTGCTCTTTTAGAGGCCAGGGCAAGGTTATCTCTGAAGCCCTAGAACTGACTGGACAGTAAATGATACTTGAATTTGTTTTAGCTTAGTGCTATTCCTCTAAATGAGTTTGGGCTCTGAGGCCACCTGGTTTTGAAAAGCCAGGGGTAACAGTGAAGCTTATGTTGCTGGAATGTCAATGGCAAGGCAATTTCCAGGTATAAGCAGCTCTGCTCACCTTTAGACAACAAAATCAAACCCAGCACAAGTGGGTGTATTTAAAGTAAGCAACGTTAATGAAGTCAAAATATTCGCATAGGTGCATGTATGTGGGTGTGATATAAATAGGACACAGTTTAGAAGGGATTAAAGCAACCAGCGATAACTTCCTTAAACATCCTGCTTTAATTTTGCTGTCACTAGTTCAAAAACTATTGTTTGCGGGAAAGCAAAGAAATCCAACAAAGCTGCACTGTTCTGCACATCCATATTTACAATCTTCCCTTTCAATCTAGCAGTTTATCTAGTATAGTGCAGGCAACCAGTGTTTAGAAAGTTTTTCTTGTGGCTTACAAGATACAATAAAGAGGCTGAAGACCACTAATTTCGGGTTTCTGTGCTGCTCAGAAGTGCACTAAAGTAGATGTTGTGGTTTTATCTCATGTAGGAGAAAAAGTATTGAGCAGTATGAAATTTTTAGATGGCATACACCTGCACACAGGGACATGACCACCACTTGAAATTAATTTCAAAAGAAATGAGAGTGAGATTTTGCATGTGTACCATAATATCCATAGAAACTTTCTATCCCCTTTCATCATTCCACATGGAATTTTTCAGAAAGGACAGTCACAGCTATTAATGGCATTTCTGCTGCCCTCCCACAGCCCTGTGGCTCAGTCCACAGTCATCCAAAAAGCTGATTCACACAGAGTTGTCCTCTCCCAGACCAGCGCTTAGGTTTTAGGCCCCTCCTTTCCTCAGCTACTACTGCTTCCGCTGACTCACACATGCTACATCCCTGTGATTAAAAGCAATGGCACAAGTACCTACAAATTATTTCTTTAGAACAAAACTATTTCAAAGAAAACATATTAAAAAAATAAATAGAGCAGCTTACATGTCTAGATATCTCTGCCTGGACCAGAGAATGTTGACCACCCTTATATTTTCTTTTTAAAGTACATTGTTTTGTCATCCCCTGTCCCTAAAACATTTCTCATGTGTCTTTTCCTACCTCTCCTTTTTCCTCTGTTCCCAAAGGACTTTTATGTTTCCATATGTTATTTTCACCTCTAAATTAACAGCCTTGTAAAACAAAACTGTGTTTCCATAAAGACAATTTACAAGGCCCTCAAAGCTGATAATTGGGCCTGTTATCTTTCAAAAAATGTTGTTTTTTTCCCTCGGGTAAGTTACTGTGCGGTTTCTGTGTTTGCTCTTCACATAATCCTTTGTGGATTTAGATCAATACAGGCTTGCAGAAAACTGTGAGAATACAGTACACAACATTTGCTGCACAACGTATGTTTCTCTAATGCCTTTCTTTTGACAGCTCGTGTCCTTGATTCTTATTTTCGTTTGTGAATTTTTTCAAGTATGTGGGAAAAAAGTACCAAAAATTACTTCCATGTAGGAACATGAGAATAAAATAGATCACCAGAAATCATCCTGTGTCATGTCACTTAATACCCTTCATAAATGCAACAAGCTGTTTTTTAGATGCAGTTTCTTTTTCCTTTTTTTAATTTTTTTTTTTAATCTTTTTTTCCCTATTGCTTCCAGGCAAGATTTTTCCTCATGTAAGTGTAAATAGAAACTTTGTTCCAGTTTCTAAGTTTCATTTCTCCATTTGGGGTACATTTTGCCATCTGCTCTCACACCAACACAGAGCAGTGCCAGGTGTCCTGGTGCCAGGGGCTCCTCGGAGTCTGGGGTGCCAGGAGTGACAGAAACTCCCCATGGGGACCTGTTAGGGCAAAGCCTGGCAGCCAGGGCCCATCCCACCCCCAGCCAGGAGCCAGGTATCCAGGGGGCACCAGGGCAGCCCCAGCCCCAGGCTGTTCCCTGGGGACAAAGCAAGACTGGCATCAGTCTGTGAATCTCCAGCTCAACACGGCCTGTGGCCAGACCAGTCTCAAGCAAGGTCCTAGCACTTACTTTACCCCACACAGCACCACCAGGCAATTTCATAAATGATGTCGTTCTCCCCCACAGCAGCTCACAGACCAGCTAGTATGCCCCACTCTTTCTTGCTCATTTTCAGCCCTTGAGCTCTCAGCTACCTAATTTTATCCTGGCTTTATCTCCGTGATCCTCAGGGTTGTTGAGTTGTTCTTTCCCTGTACCAAGTGCATCTCCCCAGCTTTATGCCCTCAGCAAATTTCATCAGCACTTTTCCTAATATTTGTGACACTGGGAAGCACACTGCCCAATTGGTTTGTCAGAGTGGTGAACCTTCCTCAGTAATTCAGGTAAGAATTACTTTTACTACAGCCAAGGGCCAACTGCCATTTTAACATTTACTTTATGAATGTCTATAAACCAATACGAGTTACCAAATTATTACATACATCCATGGTTATCAGCTGTATGTATCAGAGCTATTCATGAACAGCAGCAGCTTTAGCAAGTTCCCTGGCTTCATGCAGGGCAGGCACACGGTAACAGCAAACCTTACCTGAATTTTTATATTTTTGCTTGTAAAATTACTTTATTCCTGTCCATCATTTTTAGGAGCTCAGAGAACTCCTCATTAGGTAACTTCACTTTCTCATCTTACCATTCATACTGCACTTCCCTTATCCAACCAATGATATTAAATTGGTTTGCCGATGATACTAAATTGAGAGGAGATGTGGCTCCCTCAAAGTCAGGGAGGCCTGCAGACAGACCTTGGTAAATTAGAGGGCTGGGCAGTCACCAGCCCTATGAAATTTAACAAGGGCAAGTGCAGGATTCTGCACCTGGGATGGAGAAACCAGGATGAACGCATGCAGACTGGGTAATGAGATCCTGGAAAGCAGTGCTGTGGAAAAAGACCTGGGAGTCCTGGTTAATGGCTAGTTGAACATGAGAGAGGCATGGGGAGCATCAGGCACAGCATTGCCAGCCAGGCAAGGAAGGGGATTGTCATGCTCTGCGCTGCACTGGGGCAGCCTCGTGTTGAATATTGTGTGCAGTTTTGGGTGTCGCAATATAAAAAAGATACGAAGCTATCAGAGAGCATCCAAAGTAGGACTTCAAAGATGATGAATGGTCTTGAGGGGAAGTTGTATGAGGAAAGGCTGAGGTCATTTGGTTTGCTAGCCTGGAGAAGAGGAGACTGAGGGGAGACCTCATTTCAGTGTACAACTTCCCTGTGAGGGGAAGAGGAGGCACAGACACTGATTTTTTTTCTGTGGTCACCAGTGACAGGATCTGAGTGAATGGCCTGAAGCTGTGTCAGGGGAGGTTTAGGTTTGATATCGGGAAAAGGTTCTTCATCCAGAGGGTATTTGGGCACTGGAATAGCTCCCCAGGGAAGCGGTCACACACCAGCCTGACAGAGCTCAAGGAGTGTTTGGACCATGTTCTCAGGCACATGGTGTGACTCTTGGGGATGTCCTGTGCAGGGCCAGGAGTTGGAATGTGACGATCCTTGTGGATACCTTCCATTTCAGGATATTCTGTAATTAATTCTGTGATTCTAGGGACCTATCTATACTGCATCTAAATGTATCTAAATCTATTTAACCTATCTAAACCACAACTATAGGAAGATAGTAAGGATACTCGCGGCTTCTGCTGGAATAATTCGGTTATCCAGACAGGCTCTGCTCAAGACTCCCACAAATTCCCCCCGTATCATATTCGCCTATCTATTTTATTCTCTTTATTACTCTCCGGTATTATTTCAGCCCCGCCCCACAGGGGCCGCCCCCCTGAGGGCTGCCAGCCCCGAGCCGAGGCCACGCCCCTCCGCGCCTCAAGCCCCGTCCCCTCCGCGCTCCTTGCCCGCGGATTGGCCGGCGGGGCTCGCGGCGCGGGGCGGGGCTGGCGCGGGGTTATTTAAAGCGCCGCGGCGGCCGCCTCACTCTTCGCTTGAGGTGGAGGCCGGAACGGCACTGGAGTAGTGAGTGTGGGGAGAGGTCGGGGGGGCCGGGTCTCTTGGCCTTGTAGAGAGGCGGCACCGGTGTGCGTCGCTGCCCCGGTCTGGCGGGGAGGAGCCGGGAATGCCGGGTGCGCGGCGTCGCCGGCAGCCCAGGCCTTGCGCCGTGTCCCGCGATAGGGAGCGTCTGTTCGGCCTCGGGGCGCGGCGGCCCCGTGGCTGCCCCCGGAGAGAAGCTGCTCCTGTCCTCCTCCCCTTCCTCACTCTCTCTCTCTCTGTGAGCCTCCCCCCGGCACTGTCCTAGGGAAGCCGCGTCTGCCTGCCTGCCTACCCCCCTCCCGTCCCGGGGCTGTCACTGGCTTGGGGGGCTGCGGGGAGCTCGTCCCAGCGCTGCAAAACCCTGTGAAGTCCCAGGTTTAACCTTTTAACCAACCTTGACCCGGAATGCTGAGCTTGCAGTGTGAGCGTGGGGCTCAGGGATGGCTATAGAGTTCTCCTAACTTGGTTCAGTGTTCTCCGGGATACCAATGTTGCTTGTGGATAAGAAGGGCAAATTGATAGTCCCTTGGGTTATCTTATTTCAAGGCGCAACTTTTACAGTCCGGTGAAAAGATAAAACTGTGGCGCCTCTTCTGCATAGATAGGAAGAGTTCAGCTCTCCATTCTGAAGGGCTTATAGGAAGTTCAAACCCTGATTTTGAAGAGGAAGGGGGAAGTAAAATCCAGCCTTTTGCTGTGTAATAACTAATACTTGCTTGTCATAGTTTGAAACTTTGTGGAGCAGGCTTCTTTGCAGCTCTTCAGTGTGACTTGTGTGATTCAATGTCGTTCTGGTTTTAAAACTATTTAACTATGGTTAAGGTGATATAAAAAGTAGTCCCTGACTTAGCAAGTAGTTCAGATCTTGTTTGTGTTGGACAGAATGTCAACCTCCATGTAACATGTTTGGTGTCTGTACTGTGAAGCTAGAGCCCCGAGGTTGCTATAGAAACCAGTTGAGTGAAGGGGAGGGTCAGATGCACTGGACTGGTGCCTGTGTGCTAGTTTCCTGAAAAGCTCCACATGAATCCTACCCGAGCTCTAACTACATGTGAGGAAGGTGGCTTCATTAGGGAAGCCTAGCTTTAGTGAGAAGCATTGCTTTAACTTGATTATGTCTGTGTAGTCCTTCTGAAGGTGTCCAGTTTTCGGCTTTCATGACTATTGAAGTAAATGCTTACCTGTCAGATCATTTGGGGATGTTCTAATTGGTCTTTAAAACTAGTTATCCAAATTTAAACTTCATGGATGCTTTAAATTAAATTGATGCTATATCTGGTTTGTATGTCAAACACCAGTATCTGTATAAGTACAACCTTGCTTGAAAGAAAATATGTCTTTTAAATTTTGGGTGGTGCTTGTATTGGGGGATATTGTGTGGGACACCCTGCAGCTTGAAAGGACTTATTTCAGATATGTAGAGTAGTCAGCTGTTCAAGAAATCCTAAGACAAGCAGTCAGATGTTTTAACAACTGTCTTGTGACTACCATGTAGAAGTAGAAGAAAGGCTTAAAGGATCTGGCATAAAGCTGACTCAACAAAAAACTGAATTGGAGTGGCTGGTACTGCTGAACGTTCTTGTTTGGTGTATTACATTGGACACTAGAGTTTTTCTTCCTAGTCCAGGCACTTGGATTCCAGAGGCTTATTTCAGGGAGCCTCCTTCTCTGGAGATACTCAAAAGGCTTCTGGACATTGTTTTGAGTGTGTTGTAGGGCCACAGCTTAGACTAGATGACCTCCAGTAGTACCTTTCAACCTTAGCCATCCTGGGATTTGTAAAGCTCATTATTTTCCTGGCTTAGAGGAGGTGCTGTATCTTTAGTTCTAACTTGAGAACTAAGTTTAAGCTTGTTTGTTTTGTTGCTTTAATGGACAGTTTATCTTTTCAATAGTGATTTCAGACTGGTAAGGAAGACAGAAGACTGAGAAGGGGAGAGGTCTTGGGTTTTCTCACATGAACTTTAGTTGAAATAAAAACTAAAGAAGGAAGTGATGGCATTGAAGTAGTCACTGACCACTTGCTCATGACCTTCTGGGGCTTGCCTCTGTTCCCATGGCTTCATTCTAACCTTGTTTGTGGAATCTGAGTGGCAGACTGAGGCTTAAAGGCTGAAGAAAGCACAGCTCTTCATCTGCCTGCTTTTGACCTTCTTTGTAGAGCACAAAGTGTGGTGCTTTCTTGGATCTAGCTACCAGCATTCAAGCCTATGGCATACTATTAGTCATAATGAAATCTCCTCTTTGAAGCTGCATTTTACTTGAGTAACATTTTGCCCGTGTTTCTGCAGTGAAATGAAGTGTATGATTTCATTGAAGAACCTCCATAGAAAAGCTTGCTCAGTTTAACTTTAAAAGTTATGTTGAGGGGAGAGGCAGAGAGTAGTGTTGAAATGAAACATGATTTTATTTAGCCACTTCACTGTGTCATTTCATAAAAGGGAGGGGCCTCATATTAGTAGAGCTTGGTGTGTGGCATTAGCAGTTGGAAGGTGAAAGTCTCCTGTGGTTCTTGATTACTGACTATTGCTTCTTAAACCTGTGGAGGCTACATTATTTTTCTGTCACAGAATCTTCAGCAACACTGTTCTGAAAACTAGTCTGAAAATGTCTGCTCTTGATATCCTCTTTAAATACATTGATGAACATCAGGACCTCTATGTTGAGGTAAGCTTTCTTTGAGTTTTGTCCTACAGCATGGGCAGCGATGGGATATTGAAAGTTAGATGGTCAGCTTCAAGTTTGTTGTTACATCTATATAATATGCCCAATGATAGAGTAATGTCAAGTAATGGGAGACAGGGGAGAGCAGGCACCAGGTGTGAGTGATTTGAGTCAGGCCAGAAAACTTTCTAAATTTTAGGCATACTTTGGCTCAAAAACTTAACTGTCCATGGTAGATTTATTAGGCAATGATCTATTATTGAATAGTGCAACTGGTGACTCATTTAGAGGTACAAGAAGCTGACACTGGGTGCTGAATGCCAAACGAGGTTTATAGTTTCTTCCCTTTTGAGATGGGAGATGAAAGATATAAATGAGGCTGGAACAAAGCTTTCTTGTATAAAATGATTTATGCTGGGGCACAGAGGGAGAGGTTGCCCTCTCCGAAGAGGTACTTTGCTGTTCTACCTGCTATTTAGTTACAGCTTGTATTGTAATCCCTTTCACACATGAAGGAATCAGTGGTACAGCACTGTGAACTCAGGCAGGAGCTATGCCCAGTGGTCAGCTTGATTTCTGCCAGTTGTTCTTGCTGATCTCGCATGGGGAGGAAAAGCTAAAGTGGCCTTTTTGAGAGGCCTGAAAGACTTTAGCTGGTTCTGGATACTTAAAGAACAGTAACTCTAAAGGCATAATAAGCACAAGCTGTCATACTCTTAAGCTTACTTGATGTATCTGTAAACTTCGTGCTACACTGCAGGGAGTGCTGTAGGGAGAGTACGGTTTTAGAGAGCTTTTGAGAGTAATATTAATGGTTAAAGTTCCTCTTTGAGCAGAAGACAGAGCTGATTTGCCTCAACTTGAGCTTGACTTAAACCAGTGCTTGTTGAATTACAAGGTATGGTATTTGCATGGTGCCTGTTGTGTAGTAAAACCTGTAGCTCCTCCATCTCTGCAGCGCCTGGCTGAGTGGGTGGCAATCCAGAGTGTGTCAGCATGGCCAGAGAAGAGGGGTGAAATCAAGCGCATGATGGAGGTTGCTGCGAAGGATATTGAGCGACTGGGAGGCACAACCAAACTCATGGATATTGGGAAACAAAAGGTATGTGAGCATCTCCATGTCAGCTTAATGGAAAAAAAAAAAATCTCTTTAGAAGACAAGGTGTTTTGCACAAGGTGCTGGTTTCTTATGCTCCCAGTATGAAAGGCACCTAGACTCCATTAAAATCCTGTTTATTGGACTTATCTCTATAAAGAAAGAGGATAGTATGGATTTTCTTATGTCCCTGCAGATACTGGCACCCCCAAGCTGTGCAGTATCTAGCGGGCATCCAACCAGCATCCAACATGCTGTGCAGATCCCATGCATGGAATTGTTATCCTATTTTATTTATTCAAGCTGTTCAGTTCCCCTAACAAAAAAAAGGGATATTTGTGGGAGAACTTTTTGATGCACTTTTAGATTAAATCACAGACATGCAGGTGGTGTAATCACCAGTGCCAAGTGGGAACTGCCTTCAGGTTACAGCCAAGTGGCTCAGTTTATCCTGCAGTCCAGGCATATGCACAACACACTACAGGCAGGAAGGTGAAGGTGTGTGCAGCATAGCATAGCACAGGCTTTGGGGTACTCAGGTTGTCTATGTGGATCATTAATTCCTTAGTGTCTGATGGACTTCTGGTCAGGATCACCACACGAGGGTCCTGTGGGCAGTGGCCTAGAAAGGCAGTAGCCTGTTGGGGTGTAGGGTAATGTCTTTCTTGCCGCACAGTCTGAACTTTCTGTTAAAAAACTTTGTGTATAGTAAACCTTGGGATCCAGTTAAGGATGCTGAATTAATTTTTGAACTGTATTAAATATGTTTTAAATACTTTTTGAACTGAACACGAACAGAGCACTTTCAAACAAAAATGTTAGACATTTTTAACAACAGGCTGGTGTTGGTCCTTAGACCCATACCCTATGAAGATACTGACTAAAGTTTCAGTAAGTCTTTAGGAAGACTTCTAGACTCTTTCAGAAGTGTTACATTTGTCACAAGATTGCATTGCTCCCTTACTAGATACAAAAGTATCATTAAAATGAGTTCCCTCCTTATTTTTAGCTAGCCAGACTGTTCTTTTTCCCCCCAAGTTATGAGAATGGTAATGATAATCTCAGGCTAGGGAACTATCTGCTTGATATGCTCCTCCTTTGAAATGTCCAGTCACTACCTGCCTCAGAGTAAGACCCATACCAAAATTGTTAGATTGACATTTGGATTGTGGCATTAAAAATCTTGTACTGGAATGTTTGCTAGTTTTGGGAGATCATCCTTGTAATTGGTGTGAAAGACTACTGAGTGAAATCTGTGTTTATGGGAACCTTCTGAGCAGTTCTTGCTTTTGGCAACTGGATTATGCTTGTTTGTAGCAGGTTCCAGCAGGGAAATAGCTGACTTGGAAAGGAATCTGTAGGATAATTCTACCTCTGCCACTACCTACAGTTTAAAACCCCATCAAAAGCATTTCAATTAATACAGAGACAAAGTTGTTCTCTTCATCACTGTAACTTTTTGGTAGCAAGAACTGATTTTAGAGTTTTATATGTAATATTTTTATTTAGATAACTTTAATCCATCTGCAAGAGTTAACTTCAGTGTTCAGCTTTTTATTAAGTATAGAGAGAGCTAGTCAGTGCATTCTGTATGTTGCTGCTATATCTGTGAAGGACAATGTAAAGCAACTGAACTTGTCAGATCAAAGTTACTTTACTGTTGCACAGCAGTTTGTGTATTGATTGTTGTAAATTATTGCAGTAGTGTTTTAATCATGTAGGGCTGCAGCTGGCCAAGGACTATGTAACCTGTTGATTAAAAAATTGGAGCTTGTAACCCATGTAAGCAGAAAGTCAAAGCTGATCGTGATCTGCTGAACAGTGTGTAGAAGTACATGTTCACCAGAAGGGAAATACTTGCTGACTGGGAATAGCATGTGATAATTGCTTATGGGGTATTCCAAGGGATTAATCCAAGTTCAACTCTTGAACCCTTGAACTGAGTTCATCAGCACTACCCTGCCCTTAGCTTAACAATGTAGGCTGGTACAGAGAAGTGCATCTGTTATGCTGATCTTATTTGTGTGTAGGCACATGTTACACCCAGCGATACCACTGTCAGGAAATTTTTGTCTGGAGAGCTATACTGTGGACAGGATGAAAGTGCAGTGACAAGCAACACAATGCAATATTCAATGGAATCTATCACTTATGCTTAGGTCAGCATTAGATATGGCAGTTTGGCGTGCAGTCAGCTTGCTCTGCTTAACTCTGATGTAGGATTGGTAGTTTAAAGCTAACAGCTCTAAGTGGCTTGGAACATTTTGACTGTTACTGGGACTTGTCAGGAAACTAACTGGCATGATGCCATCAGGCCTTCTTTGGCACCCTGCTTGTGGCAATCAGTTTAAGTAGCTTAGCTTTGTTTAGCTCTCTGTGCCTCTACTCTCATAACCTCCATAGTATTAAAGTAATTCATCTATCTGATAAAAACATGTCCCTCTGACATTCCACATTTTAATAAAGCTTCTGCCCTCCTATTTCTAGCTGCCTGATGGATCAGAGATCCCCTTACCACCAATTGTCCTCGGAACACTGGGCACAGATCCACGGAAAAAGACAGTGTGTGTATATGGTCACTTGGATGTTCAGCCAGCAGCACTAGAGGATGGCTGGGATAGCGAGCCCTTCACACTGGTAGAAAGAGATGGTAAGAGCAGTGGACTTCACAAACTGATGAACATTTCTGTAACAAGTGTGGTATTCCTCAATTGTTCCAAAGCTGTGCCATGGATTGAAAGGGGAATGTAGAGTAAGAACTGGTATGGGTGCTTGTTTAATACTGTTGAGGTAAAAATGTGCAGGTGGGAAAATGGTAAAAAGTTGAGCTGCAAAATCTCAGCTGCTTTTGGGATTATTTCCTTTTCTGATAGTGTAGGCTGTAACTTGCATGTTTTCTTCCTTGTAGCTACAGCACAATCTTAACTGCTGCCTTCCATGGTGCCAGTTCGTTGCCAGAGAACTTTTTAGAACTAATTTCTTGTGCTGTTCGCAGTTTGAAGCCTGTAAGGTCATGTCAGGAATTTTGAACCATTACTGAGAAAAAATACTCAGCACACCTTCATGCCTGGAGACAGGAGTGGCACAGCAGCCTCCCGGGGCTGCCTTGTGTTTAACTGTGCTGCTATGAGTACTACAGAAGCTGTTTTGCAGAAGTAATGCCTCCAAACTTGTTCCTCTCCCATAAATGGGGATGAAGAAATGGTGCAGTATCTCCTGTTAAAACAACATTGCCAGTGGTCAAGAGGACTAAAACTTCCTTTTCTATTTAAAGCTGGTGCTACCAATAAATTCTTCTTTGTTTCATTTTCTCAGTGTTAGTGTCAAAGGTCATCTCGATAGAAGGACATTAACCACTTGGTCTAAGCATTAATGATTGCTAGAAAGAGGAGTATCTGTGCTAACCAGTACTTCTGCTTGGGCACTTAGTCATAGGCAGCAGAGTCCAAGTTACTGAGTTGGGTTTTCTCACCTGCTAGCAAGACCTAGACTTGCCTCAGGCTGTGGCTTGTCTCTGCAGCCTGGCCGTGCAGGAGTCATTCACCAATGGCTCTTTAGCTTTGCAAGCTGTCTGGCCAGTTCCGTCACTGGTTACATGGGGTGCTGAGGGGTTGTAGCTGCAGCTCTGAGTTCCAGTGATAACTGCCTCTGCTGTGATCCTGTGTGCTACATTTTTTTGGGAATTCCCTGTGACCAGTGAAACTTGTCTTTGACTAAATTCCTTTCTAGGGAGATACACTTTTATCTGGAAAATCCAGAGACGTGATTTGTCACTAGCTACTGAATTTTTACTCTTCAAACAAAGAATTATTGAACTGAAGCTAATACCTGATAAATCCCTATTAAAAGGAGGGAGCTTGTTTCTATACACTTCTGTGTTTGTAGAAAATCCTGTTATTGTGAAGGATAAGGCAGCTATGTTTTTTCCAGGCTTATATTAAATTAATATCGAGGTAGCAGCTGGGGAAGAGGTGGGGTAACTCTGTAAACGGGAGAACTACTCCAGTCCTGTACCTATCCCACTTGCAAAGCCATGTGAAGCAGGATGTAAAACTGCTACTTCAGAAGAATCAGAAATGAAAATTTTTATAGAAGTAGGATTAAAAAGTTATCCAAAGAAAAATCTTCTCCTGTAGGCAAGAGATGAAACTTTTTATTATTTTTATTCCACACTGGTTAATTTGTATCCTGTTTCTACAGGAAAGTTGTATGGGAGAGGATCAACAGATGACAAAGGTCCAGTGCTTGCCTGGCTGAATGCCTTGGAGGCTTATCAAAAAACTAATCAGGTATGTCCCCAAAGCATATTCTACTTTTTCACACACAGCTGAGTCTAGCAATAAGTGTTATCCAAGCCACAAACTTTTGGGAGGGAAGCCTGCTTATTCAGCTGATTGGAGGAATGATGCAATAGTCCTGTAAATTCCCTGTTTTTCTATTAGGGTTAAGTTGACTTGCTGACAAGTTAGTCTTGTAGATGCTTGGGGTTGACTTTAAACAAATTTCCTTTAATAAAATGTGTAGGAAGGAAAATACATATGCAAACGTGGAGCAGGAGGAATAATCAAATGTGATCACTATCATGTAAGCATGTCAAATTAGTTTGGCCTTTATCAAAACTTAATGTCTCACTGCCACTCCTCTAAGAGGAGGTTAACTTAGTAACAGTAAAACTGGGAGCTTTGCTTGTTTCTGTTCAAGAAAATGTGCAATCAGGACTAGCTCATGGGTTTTGCTTTATCTTGCAAGACACGGTCCTATCACTTTTGAGAGGAATGACCAGTTCTCAGTTGCTGTCTAGGTATATAGAATAGTGTAGACTGGATAGACAGGGTAGCTCTGCTCCTACTGTGGCATGCAATTCCTGTGGTTTATAATAGTTTTCCTTGCCTGGCCACTTACCTTTGGCAACAGATTTCTTGTGTTCCCACACTTAAGGGATTTGGAAACAAGTTTTTCCAGAGCTGTTAAAACTTTTTGGAAGATTTTGAATTCCATCAAATGAAATGTGGTATAAGTGCCCTCAATATAAGCACAGTCCAAACTTTAAACTAGTTTGTGTATAATTAACAAATTCCACTGTCATGGAACTGTTTTACCCATGTCCATTTTTCTGCTTTGAACACGACATGAAAATTGCTGACTGCTGAAGGAGTCAAGTGTTTTCACATGCTTAATCTGTTCTTGTTTTTCATTTCAAAGGAGTTTCCAGTAAATATTAAGTTTTGCCTAGAGGGTATGGAAGAATCAGGATCTGAAGGCCTTGATGAATTGATTTTTGCTCAGCGAGATACTTTCTTCAAAGATGTGGATTATGTTTGCATTTCTGACAACTACTGGCTGGGCAAGAAGAAGCCTTGTATCACTTACGGCTTGCGAGGTATCTGCTACTACTTCATAGAGGTAAGTGCTGAAATACACTGCAAATCCAGTACTATTAAACTGAGTTTTCCACTGGAGAAGAGTGGTAGTTCAAACCTTTTCATGCTAGTAGCTTTTTTTTTTTTTCAGAAAATGTGAAACTGACTACTTATGTAGAATGGTTTTTCCTAATTTTCTAAATATCTTTTTTTACTATCCTGTCTGATACTTTGGTGGGTGGGATAGTTTTCAGATGTGTGAAGCAAGATAAGCCAGCACCTTCACTGAAGGATTGTCTCATAGCATAGATGTCCACATACTCCCTTCTTATAGATGGGGGTCACATTTACCAATTTCCAGTCAGCTGGAACTTCTCCAGTTAACCAGGACTGCTGGTAGATGATTGAGAGTGGTTTGACAAGTTCTTTTACCAGTTCCCTCAATACTCTGGGGTGGGGTGGATCCCATCTGGGCCCGTGAACTTGTGGGTGGCTATTTGGCATAGCAGGTCACCAACCATCTCCTCATGGCTTCTCATCTCCCCATCACTTCCAGCTCAGGGAGCTGGGCATCCTGAGGACAACTGGTCTTGATATTGAAGACTGAGGCAAAGAAGGCATTAAATACCTCTGCCTTTTTCTCATCCCCTGTCACTACACTGCTCTCTGCATTCAACAAATGATGGAGATACTCCTTGACCCTTGGCCAGATCAAGTTTGAGCTGGTCTTTGGCTGTTCTAGTCTCCTTCCTACATGACATTATCTTTGTGCTAAAATTGACCTGAATCTTCATTCATTTCAATCAGGTGGAATGTTGTGACAAAGACCTTCACTCTGGTGTTTATGGTGGTTCAGTACATGAGGCCATGACAGATCTCGTTGCTCTAATGGGTAAGAAAAAGCAGGTTTCACTGAATGCATTTAAAATGGATGTAAGAGCCATGAAAGCATGACTGAGTTTGCAGTGAGGGAGTTGCTAAAGACTGTTTGCAATACCAAGGCAGTGACCAGTGAAATGGTGCTTGCCGAGTATGCAAAGTTAATGCCTTAGATAACAGAAATATGGTGAAGGTCTTGCCAAGGATTTGTCTATATACTGTAGCTTCCTATAAAATCTTGATGCAAATTTGCATGTTTATTAGGTCAGTTGTCTTCTCAAACTCCGCTGGGGATGTGATATTGAGTTCTTTGGGAATCTTGCCTGCAGCCAGCCAGCCAACTGTAGCAGTAGAATTAAATACACGTTTTGGATAGAGGCAAATTCTTTATGTGTCTTCCATGCTCAGTGATGCATGCTCTGGGAAATAGAAGTCTGAATTTCATTACATTTACAGGGTTTTCAGAAGGCCGAGGCTTCAGTTTCTTCAGTTTCCCAAGGAAAATGTTCACAGCAATGACATCTTGTATCTTCTGGTTGAATACTGATATTAGGTGCTTCTTGTTTACAGGTTCTCTTGTAGACAAGAAAGGGAAAATCCTCATCCCAGGTGTTAATGAAGCAGTGGCACCTGTTACTGATGAGGAGCTGGCATTATATGAGAAGATTGATTTTGACCTGACAGACTATGCAAAAGATGTAGGAGCAACAAGACTCCTGCATGATGCAAAGGTGTGCTGCACTCCTTCTCTACCCTGTCTAGATCAAGCTGTCTATAGTAGTAGGAGACAGCAACCAGCTTCTGTGGATGTGTGTGTAGTTACCAAGTAATTTATTAGGCAGAGAATTCATCTGATGTCTTCAAAATAGCGAGGATGTCTTGAAGATAATTTTGTATGTTGACTGCATGCTTAACGCTTTGCAGAGGAACTGCTAGCATTAGGTGCTTGAAAACTTAGTCTAGGTTATCCCATGTTTAAGTCAAGCAGTCTTGACAACTTTAAATTTGCTCATTAGTCGAAGTAGCATTTGAAACTTGTACAACTTTATCTACTGCTGTTCTCTTAATGCTAGATAAGGATGTTGGCAGCTTTCCAGAGGTCAGATGGCAATCTGCACAAAATGTCTGTAGGAATTTCAATGGGTTATCAGGAATAAAGTAGTTGCTCAGAGATGATTGCTCATTAGGTGAGAGAACAGCTTGAAACCTAGCTGTGCTGAATTTAAGGCTGACATGCTGAACATCTCCCTAGACCTGGCAAACGAGGACTGTTTTGTAATCATGAGCTAGGCAGCCCAAATCTTTGAACAGGCTCAAGCTCAATAAACTCATGTCTAAGTTAAATCTTGATCCTGGGAGCTGTCCAAATGAATGCTTTTAACAGCATTGAATCTTACAAGGTACAGGTATTACAGACTAATTTTAAAATCCTAGATGTAAATACATCTCCCGTCATGAAAAGCAGACACAAAGTGTTGTAAAAGGCAAGTTTACATGTGCAGGTCTGTCTTCTGTCCTCGTACTGTCAGAAGGAGACTTCAAACTTAAGTCCAATAGGTGTAAGTAACAATTTATATCCTCAACCTTGTCTTTACATGCTCAGGTTTATATCAACTGAGAGCACACGGACTTCCTTGTTTAGCCTTGTCCTTTAAAGTAATGAATGAATTACAGCTTGGTAAGGAGGAGCTGGCAAGATGTTCTTTGTGATACTGAACTGAAGCTGTTCAGTCTTGGCTAAACTGAAATTCCAGCTAAGGGACTTCTAAGCTGCGTACATGCAAGAAACATTTTAGGGCTAAGGAAAGAGAAGGGAGAGAGGGCTGTAACTTCCAGGTGAGAAGCAAATGTGCTTGAGAGATTTGATCTGTGACAGCTACATTTGCTCTGAGAAAAGACTGGAGGCAGGTTGTACCTGCAAAAAACCCAAACTTGTAACATAAAGGATGCAAAATTTCTAAGTCTCCTGCATTTCTGCAGTGAAGTTCAGGCTTGAGACACTGTACCTGTGTCTACACAGGACAACTCAACAGCTGCACTGAATTCAGGATCCAGTGTATTGAACAGCTGTGTCCAATGCAACAGGGAGGAAATGTGGGAAGTGTACCTGGAAGGCAGTGGTGGTCAATTTAATTAGCCTGGAGTTCAGGCATTTTAATACAACTGATATAAAGAAAAGCATGCTGTAAGCCTCAGTCTGAGCAGTGGTGAGGCTTTTAGAAAATGTGAACTTAGGCAGTGTCTTAGTGATCATGGCACATTCCTGTCTTGAGGCAGGGGGTCTAGAGCTTCCAATACTCTCCCTACACACTGTGCTTGAGCACCTTACAGATGATGTTTGTGTCCTTATCAGACTGGTCATGTCCTGCAAGTTCCACGGCACTGGGAGAGAGCCAAACCAGAGCTGCTGAGTCTCTTATGGTGCTGAGAACCCAGCTGTTGCATCAAAATGCGCGCTTAATGGGAGTAATGGTTTAAGTGGTCTTGAATGATCTGCATTTCTCCATGGGAGAAAGCACTACTTCTTGCAAATTCTTCATTAGGTTGAAGAAATCATTAATTTAGGGAACTCTGTCAAACTTCATGTAACCTTGCATCTTTCTCTTTGCTTCTGCAGAGAGACATCCTTATGCACAGGTGGAGATACCCTTCCTTGTCTCTCCATGGAATTGAAGGAGCCTTCTCAGCCTCTGGAGCCAAGACTGTGATTCCTAGGAAAGTGATTGGCAAGTTCTCAATCAGGCTTGTGCCAAACATGACTCCTGAAGAAGTCACAAAGAATGTATGTTGAGATGGATTGCTGCTATCCAAACTAGTGTCTCTAAACTTCTGTTAACCTTGCCCTAGGGGAAGAGTTTTTCTGTTTTCTAAAGCAGTTCTGTTAGTTTACTTTTCTACCATCTTCCCCATTCTGCATCTCAACACAAGGCAATCACTGTGTGATACCCCAGTGGACTGTAGTGGTCTGACTATCCTATGTTCTCTAAACTCAAAAGGGCTTGGGAGCAAATGCAAATTTAGTTGTAGGGCACTTGGATTGTCAGAAGTGCATATTTAAAAGCAGGAGTATTTGACATACTGGCTAACTGTTCTGCATCTTACTGTTAATTTGCCTGAAGAAGGATATTTTGACTTCAGAGCAGAGCATCATTGGAATACGATGAAATAAGAGCAATAGGAGAAGTATTGCTGTGCAGTTGTAGTGACCTGCAAGTCCCTAAAATGCTTTTAGAATATGGACTTTGCCAGTGCTCATACAAATGCTAACAGTAGATAAGATCATTCAATCTTTCTTGCAGGTTGAAGATTACTTGAAGAAAAAGTTTGCAGAGCTGCAGAGTCCCAACAAATTCAAAGTGTACTTAGGCCATGGTGGAAAACCCTGGGTGTCAGACTTCAACCATCCCCACTACATGGCTGGTAGGAGGGCCATGAAGACAGGTCAGTGGGTTTTACACTTGGCATTGGTAGGATTAAAAAGCTCTTGTTCCAACACCTCAGGAAACACTGAGGAGGCCATGTTTGCTGAATATTTAGTGTTCTGCACTCACATTTACCAACTCTGGCTCACTAAGTAAGGAAGCATGTTATGTGCAATTCTTGAACTGAAATCTGAGATACAGGCAGGAAAGATTCTGGATATCAAATTAATTTCTACTGTTCTGGATCACGTTTGTTGGTGTGGTGTTGCTTTTGCATAAGGATGAGAGTCAGTTCAGATCACCTGCTCGGCCAAATTCCTTGAAGCTTGGTCATCACAGCACCCCTCGTAATCAGTTTTGTTAGGTTGTCTAGGGCAGCTAGAGCAAATCTAACTTGTGTTGGAGTACAGATAGGCTTTCAGGTGAAGTGTTGGTGTGTAACTGAACTGAACTCTGACAGTGACAATATTCCAGTGTTACAGCTGTCAGGGGAAGCTCCACAGTTCTGTGGCCTTTGCAGTCTGGCTGATTTGGCCAGCACCTGGTACAGATTGGTACTTGAGGGCTTAAGTAAGGACTTGTTGGAGAAAATATAAACTCCAAACTGACTAAAATATCACTTTTCTAGTTTTTGGAGTTGAACCAGACCTGACGAGGGAGGGAGGAAGCATTCCTGTTACCCTTACTTTTCAAGAAGCAACAGGCAAGAATGTCATGCTGCTTCCTGTTGGAGCTGCAGATGATGGTGCCCACTCCCAAAATGAAAAGCTAAATAGGTAAGAAAATATTTATCCCTGTGCCAGGGTGAGTTTACTGTGGGTCTTGGCATGTATTATGAAAAACTCATAAGAACTGAGCTCTTGTTTTTGTTTAATTCTTTGGATGGCAGAGTGCCATCCTGCTTACCAGAGACTGGTTGGGTAACTAGTTTGTAGCTGAATCTTGATTTCTAGGATTGATACACTTGCAGCCAGAAGCAGGTTTAATACTTTGGTCTTTAAGCTTGGCTACCCTTTCCCCTGAGGGTGGTGTTTTTTCTGTATTGCCAGGGAAGATGTAGGGGTTTGGGGTATAGTGCCTGTGGCCTGCTGCAGTAATTCCTGTAGAGTTTGTCATGTGCATAGGACTGATATGTGGGCTTTGCAAAAAGGTCATCTACTAGAAATGTAGCTCAGTGAAGACACTGCTAAAGGAAACTGTCTTCTTTGCAGGTACAACTACATCCAGGGGGTGAAGATGCTTGGTGCATACCTCTATGAAGTTTCACAGCTGAAGGACTAAGCTAGACACCTCACCTTCTGGCTTACAGATCAGAAGTCCGAATTTTCTCACAAAATGTCATCAATTACCAAGTCTTACATGGCTCCCCTTTTCTGCCAACACTCCAGTGCTTTGGTGGGGGAGAGGGAAGTGGGTAGTTCAACTTGGCAAAGAACATGATACACCAAAAATACTTTAAATGCTCACTTTAAATGAACAGACTATCCCTTAACTGCTCAGCAGTCCTGAACTGCACCTTCATCCCCTCTTTATCACTTCAGTTTGCTGTATTCATCTGCTTTTCCTCTAAAGCAAGAGGAATGGTTTACTCTTGGCAGTTTAAACAGCCACAGCAGTGGCAGAACTGCCACCCAATTTAAGGTTCTTCTTCCTGGTATGTCCTGGAAACAAGTAGTCAAGATTATGGGGCTACACTGGAATGTGTTGAAGCTGTAGTGAGACATCTGTATCTGCTAACTGAGTGATTTGGAAGAGCAGTTTGTCTCTTGCAGTTTATGCCTGCCTCCAAGGTTCAATTTACAGGGAATCAGGTTGTAACAAATTTCACTGTGGTAATGACTACTGGCCATTTTTGTAAAGCTACCTTTGTACTACCAAAAAAGAATAATAAATAATCATGCTGTAGTTTGGTTCTTGGTCTCTAAGCTTTAAATAATGACTTATTGACACATATTGATAATGAATATCTGCCTCTGTGGCTCCAGAGGCAGATAAACAACATGACTACACAGACTATATGTTGTGGTAATCCAAATTTTTATTCCTAGGGTCTGGCTCCATATTAGTTTGTTGACTTGAAGCAGATGTTGCAAAATCCTGCTCTCCTGAGAGAGAACAAGCTCAATGTTTCATTTTGGCTCTGTAAACCAGGTCATCACACTGTAGCATAACTGATAACATGGTAAGGGAGTAAATGGAATTTGAAGGCATAAGCAGGGAGAAGAGATGAGATCACTTGTTGCAACTACTACATCCATCTTCAAACTGGATACTTTAAACTCCACTTTTGTTTTTATGTTAAAAAAACAAACATCTTCCATGTTTGCTAATCTGGATTGTCTCACTGTTTCTGAAGTACCTGACCAGCACAGGCAGCTTAAAGTAGGTATTTCAAGTGATGGTGCTTTGCTCTGAGAGCATTGTACAGTCCTGTGTCCTGACGTAGGTGAGCAGCATGTGATGATTCCTCCCTTGAGGGGCAGAAGGCAGAATGTCTTCTCTGCCTGGTTTTCACTGTTGCATGATCTGGAGACTTAACAGTGGAGAGCTGTTGGGCTAGGGAGTCTTCTGGTCTCACTGAAGCTTGTTTTGGTTTTTTTGGTTTGTCACTGAAGTTGATGGCTGGAGATAATCTGGTACCATTAACCCTTGCACTTGCAGTTGGGGTACAGTCAGACCATCCTGTATCTTCTTGTGAGCACTGAACACAAACACTGGGGAGTTAATGTTTACGAATTTTGTGAACTATGTTCAGAAACTGTGTGTAGTTGTCCTATTGCATTTGTAACAAATTTCTTGAGAATCAGTTAATTGGCTCAAGCTCTGCACTGAAGATGCTGTATCAGATCCTATACTTGCTGAATAAGTACGTCATGGCAGAGCTGTGAAGGAGGCCCAAACAGAAGAAAGGGTGTCAAGGGGTTTGTAGAAAAGGTTGAGAAGCAGATACTGTTGAATATACAGCAGAAAGATTTTGGCATGGGGAAGGTGCCAGAACCCTGTGCAAAAGAGATTAAAATGGGACTTTGGCCCAAGCAACATGCAGGGGCCTATTTAAGCCCACACCAGTAGATTGCTAAAGTAATTGGTACTTAATGAGATTTAATGGGACTTCAGATTTGTTTAGGTGAACAATTTTAAATTTGGGAATCAGTGTCAGTTAGCATGGTCTAACAGGGCTTGCTTTGGCTGTAACCTCCCTTGTCCCTGCAGAAGGTGACCACAAATCAGTAGTACTTGGCCTCAGTGAACAAGGCAGGCAGAAGGCACTAGTGGTGCCATCATATTTCTGTAGCCTGCCTGCTTCAGACCTGGCCCCTTGAAGACTGTTAGTGGCAGGGAGCTGGCTTCCTGCATCCATGAATGCTTGTGCATGGCATGAAGAGTTTTCTTAGTGCAAGCTGTTTGAATAACAGCACTGTTGTACAACACAGAAGGGTCTGACATCACAAAATGTGAGCTGATCATGAAAACCCAAATGCATCAGTGAAGCACAGGCCCTGACAACCCTGTCTGCTGGGTGTGCAAAGGCCACTGGGCATTTCCCACACAGAACTTCACAGCACTGCTTTACCTGTTGAGTTTGCAACTTGGGCGTCTCCTGATCAGTGGCATGCAGCTGTCAGCAAGTCTACTTTGCCTGTACTTCCAGTTCTCCCACTCCAAGAATGGAGAAAGATCTACAACACGGATTTTGCAACTATTTGTTCTCAGGGTGAAACTACTGCAAAATTGAGAATGTGGATTTGTGGCCTCATTGGTCACTAGATTTCTTGTCTTAGCAAAATCCATGACAATGCATCTTTATGGAAAATGCACTTAAAGAAGCAGCTGGAGTTATTACAAGCTATTATCCCTAAATAAGTCCCAAGTGCCATTTAAAATGTGATTTTTCTTTATTTTTCTATGTTCTGGGAAACACAAGCATGCACATTAAAACACAGCCCTGACTTTCAACTATGAGTCAATCCATTTTAGGCTCATTGAGCACAATGTTTCCTAATTTTAAACTGTTTTTAACTTGCAAAACAGACTTTGGTTTAGCATAATGAGTTTGGATGTACTAACTAAATCAAAATGTGAAGAGCTTTGGCTTTGTGATCTTGACCTTGAAGCAATGTGAAGAGTGGAGATAACAGAGAGCTAATCTAGATAAAGTATTCCAGTTTGTTCATTCTGTTAAACTAGTAGCTCAAAAACATTACCATTTTTCAGTGTTATCTGAACTCATTCAATTAAAATATAATAGATTCATGTGTTAAATATGCATTTACATTATGAGGAATCAATCTGAATAAATTGCCTTCCTGATAATTAATAAAGTTATACAGGGGCTTTAAATCATTCTTCAGAGAATCTTCTTAGGCTACAGAGGAAATTTTAGTGAGTAATTTTGATTCTAGTCCCTTGCTAGCTTGATCATACCATTTTACATCATGATGTTAGGTTATGACAAGCCCTGAATGCTGAGACATGTTTTTCTAGTACCTTAAAATATTCATCTTTCCATTAATTTTGCATTTCCTTAGTGATTCTGAGATTTCCTGAGGAAAACTTGCCATGCATGCCAATGAAATAAGCCTGCTGATGCTAAGGCAGTGGTATCCCGTGTTCTCTTCTCTGTGCAGGCTTGTGTTCTCAGTCACAGAGGCAGCTCGTGGGCCTCTTATGTTTCTGCTCTTTTAGACTGAAAAATGCAATAATAAACACAGTTTAGCAGCTTTTTTTTGTTGTTGCTGTTATTCTGCTTTGCTCTGCTTTGGAAGAACAGCTGGGATAACCACCATGTAGTTACTCCTTAGGCTGTCTTGTAGCTACTAGGTTTGTGTGGCAAGGTTCTGGTCAGAGCAGGACTACAGAAGTGGCTTCTGGGAGGAGCTGCCAGAAGCTTCACCGATGTCCAACAGAGCCAGTGCCAGATGGCTCCAAGACAGACTGGCCACCGGCCGAGGCCGAGCCCATCAGTGACAGTGGTAGTGCCTCTGGGACAACACAGGAAGGGAAGAACGTTACTGCACAGAAGTAATTGCAGCCAGAGAAGAAAACAGTAAGAATATCTGATAAAAACCAGCACTGTAGACACCAAGGTCAGTGATGGAGGGGGAGGAGTTGCTCCAGCTGCCAGAGCTGAGATTCCTCTGCGGCCTGTGGTTCAGACCATGGTGAGACAGCTGTGCCCCTGCAGCCCATGGAGGAACAATATGTAATGAGTTGACTTGTCTGCCTGCACCTCTGGGGCAAAGGAGGTAGAGAACTGGGAATAATGTCAAGCCTGGGAAGGAGGGAGGGGTGGGGGGAAGATGTTTCATAGATTTGTTTTTCATTATCCTACTGATTTGATTGGTTATAAATTAACTTCTCCAAGTCTATTTTCCCCATAATGGTACCCGGTGAATGATCTTTCCCTGCCCTTATCTTGGCCTACAAGCCTTTCATTTTATCATCTCTGCCCTATCCAGGTGAGGAATAGAGTGACAGAGCAGTTTTGGTGGGCACTTGGGGTCCAGCCTGAGTCAATCCCCTGAGCTATTGCAGCACTGCGCAAATTTGACCCCTTACACAAAATGTGAAAATATTTGAAAGCGAAATTTGTTCAGTTATTAGATTCTCAGAAAATCTTCTAGAGACACTTCTGTGTTGGCTGTTGCTTGTGAATCCCTGTGCCTTACAGTTGTCTATCACAGTCCACTGGTCTATGCTGAAAGACCCTTATTAAAACTGAGCTGTTCATAAGCCACGTGTATGAACAGTATTTAAGGTAGGGTCCTTTGAAGGCTGCTGCTACTGCCTATGTGTATATAAGTAAAAACACACATAAAACTCTAAATGTATTCATGTAGAGGTGAATCTTTGGAGGACTGTTTCCTTGCAATTGTGGGCAGAGTAAATTAATGGAATTGCAAATTATGAGTTGTTAATCTATGCAAAATTGTAGCCAATTCCTGAATTCCAAGATAGATGCTAAGATATGTGATGAAATTAAATACTCTGTTTCTGAAATACTTAATGCATTTAATGTTGATGTAGTGAATAGTGGAGCCAAGGTCAAATTTGAGAATAAGTGCTGTGTTTCCTTGGACTGTTTTAAATGCTAGTAGATAGAATTTTTAGATGCTGCTGCTTAATTTCAATAATACCTATTAAACTCTTCCTTAGACTTGCAGAAAGCACCAATATAACTAAACTAACTAAAGTGGTAAAGTAGGGCTGAAAAAGACTTTTGAAAACTAGAATGCTGTAAAGTATCTATTTATTTATTTATAAATATGCCTTTGATAGTCTAAACCAACACCTTTTCTTGCTGTATTAGTAATGGGTTGACATCTTTTCCTCTTCCGTTATCAACTGTTTAGCAGTACATCATTAGAGACATTTTAAATGCAAAAATTATGTTTCTTTTGATGGATTTTTAAATAGTACATGCAGAGTACAGAATACCTGCCATTTGCTGCCTCACATATTCTCTGCTATTACTGCTGTTTCTGCTCCCCTGCTCCTGTTTTTCCCGAGCATTCACATGAGGGGAACTAATCCTGCAAGGGGAACCCATGAAGTTTCCTAGGAATATTACCAGGCTTTCACTGTATAATGTGATAGTTATATGTTGACTGGATTGCGTCTCTTCTACTTTTTGTATAAAAACTGTAGTCTTAATTCTAACGTGGAAGCTGCTAGGAGGTAATGACCTTCAATTTTACTCTGTAGTTGCCACTGCAATAATTTGCAGTTTTTGGAAGTTAGGTGTAGCATTATAATAACACTAAATAGAGTGGGAGACGGTGAATTTTTATTTCCAAATTCTACTCCTTTTACCTCTTTACTATTTGAGTGAATAATAACCAGTGAAAATTTGGGCAGAAGAGCAGCTATATCTGCAAACCCGCTGGGATATAGTACTTTTTAATTTGTGGAAGTGCCGGGAGTTAAAAGCTCAGACAAAAGGCACTTGGAAATGGTTCCAGGCATATCTCTTCAGGTTTTTCTATTGCGTTGAACACTTAGCTGCAGGACTGTAGTTCAAAGCTGCAAGAATACAATAGAAATTGAAAATACAGTAGAGTCTGCATATGATTTTAGGGAACTGGTTGTCAAACAGAGAATTAATAAAAAGAAAGCAAAAGATTTATTTCTGCACAGCTTTGAATCTTTTTAATATTTCCAAAATATCTTGTAATGTGTTGTCAACCATATCCTAAACTTCTGTACAAGGAGAGTCAGTACTGCTTGTGATTATTTTAAGGCAATTTTAATTCTGACCAGATGGGTTCAGGAACAAAAATCAAGAAAGGGGAAGACTGCATCAGGAGCTAAGGCATACAGGGCTACCAATTCTGTTGCCTGGCAACAGAATTTCAGTATAAAGATGTGAATAAAGATAACTGAAATGTGGACAGGCTTAGGAGAAACACAGGTAGAGAGCAGATCTCTGAAGTGAACTGAAGGGCTTCATGAGAGACCTATAAGTGAATGTACAAATACATGTGTCTGGAGAATGGAGAGCCAGAATTCATTAGCTTCCAGCCTTCAGTCTGCTAATGTTCCTTTGCACTGATCTGGAAATGGTATTTAATGGAATTTGGCTGGGTATGAATTTAAAGTTTGTAGAACTGCATATAATTTTCAGAAGCTTTCCTTGGAATTGTCTGACACTCATAAATGAAATTTAAATACCTTGAGACCAGTTCAGAAATAATTTTTTTAAGTTCATATGAGTTTTAAGGACAGGATTTGAGAAAGAGGATAATAAAATTTTGTTTTTAACTGCAAGTAAGTTCATGCATTTACTGGTTTAAAATACAAATACACTAAAATGTAGCAAACACATCAAAGTGGGTTTTTTTCCCATGGAAAATGGGAGCACCAGATTAACTGAGTATTAAATTAATAGAAAACTATACTGTATTACATTGCCCACTCAGTGAAAGTGTTCCTGTAGGATATGACAGGTAATTGAGTCATCAACATAAAATATTAATAATTAAGATGATACATTTCATTTTCTTAATGTGCTGTAGTTCCACATCTATCTACGTGCAAATATGACACAGATTTACTGGGACACAGCAGTCACCTTGAAGCTGTGCTCAGTAGCAGCTGATTAGCATTATCTGTTCCAAATGTAAAATAAGTTCAGCTTCTCTGACCTCATTAAAGAGAGCTGAGAGTACCTCAGTAATAAATGCTCATCTAGCTTCTTCCAGTAATTTGATTTATATGGAAGAAAGCTTTAATGACGTTTCCTGCCACTAATAGGCCAGCAGTCCTTAAGGATGTCGAAGAAAGATTCTGAAAATAATTAGACTTAGCACTAAAAATTAAAAAGGGGGCTTGAACAGGAAAATATTTCTTTTTCACTAGAATCCAGTCTGTAATACAGCTGTCTTTTCACCCACTTATATTCATAGACATCAATGCAAAAGTAAGGCTAATGCATCCAGAAGTGCTTGGTAATCTGTTTGTAAACTTAGACATATGCACCTGTTTGCTTTTGAATTTGAATTACTAGAGTTTATGCCCATCCAAAATAATTATCATTCTGGCACACTATTAGTCTTTTTTTCCATTTGCTGAATATAAAGAATTTGTGTTGATAAAATGACAAAGTGTTCTATATATAAACCTGAGAGACTGATTCTTAAATTTGAGTCTAAATCAAAAGTAGAGGACGTGGTGAATTCAAACAGGGAAATATTCAGAAACTTGCTTGCTTTATAATAGAGCAAGATGGTAAATTTTAATTTCACACACTTTGCATAACATTGTAATGCAAAAATACAAATTACTTTCAGTCTGTTCCAAATATAATTTTATCTCTTTTAATAGAAATTAATGTCATCCTGAGTCCTTTAAACCTATCAAGTTAATCTGCAACTCAAAACTATCAAACAGCAAAAGTATGAAAGCCTCTTTCATAGTCTGTGATTAGGGAAAATTGGTTACTTCAGGAAAGACAGGTATATTGGCAAATGATGCATAAACTTATAAGCTTGGTCTGTCACTCATTTTTTCAGATGTATTACTATTCAGAGTTTTCAAGATGGCAGAAGCAAAGAGTGACTTAGATCATACTATTAGCAAAGGAGCGCACCAAATACCAAAACGCCTGCTCCCCAACCCCCTTATTTTAGTACTTGAAGTGTCACATGTCACATGGATAGCATCCATTTATCTTTCAGTTTAAAGATCAAAAATTCTCTTTGTGTTTTTGCAGTGCTCTGAATTTGAGAGCTTGATCCTGCTAAATCTGTTAGTCGGTTTAGGGCCCAATTACTAGTCACAGGAACAAATGAAAACTTCAGATAAGATGACACCATGCTGAGATAATTCAAAAGCAATCAGTCACACTACTTCAGGCTTTTTTTTTTAATTTTCTTGAAATGTGGCTCTTTGAAAACTATTTATGAGGGGAAAAAAGCACTCTCTTATTTTTTTCCTTTGCTTGCAGAGTTCACCTAAAGCCTCAGCTGTGTGAGATGCATTATCTAATATCTCCACAGAGCATTTTCCTCCCTCCCAGGTAAAATACAGCAAGTCTATGTAGATAAAAGACATGTTTACTTGTGCCTGGGAAGGCTGCACACAGATAAAGGGTCTGACATCTCTGGCACCTTTGTATTCAGCTGAGATTGCTCACAAGGTGTTAAACAGATGGTTTGGACTCTTTAAATCTATTATATTCCAGAGTTAAATTTTTCTATATGAGTTCTTCACGCAATTTCTGCTTTGGAAATGGACGTAGTGCTGCCTCTAGCAATATTTTCAATAATATCTTTTCCCTTACCCCAGTAGTGAATGATCAGATAGGTGAAAGCAGACTTGCTGCAAGTGGAGAAACTAAGGCTGACATTATAAACACATTTGTACTCCTCTAAATGTGACAGACAAACTGGGTCCATTTCATGATGCCATTATCTTCGGTTCCCTGTACTAAATTACCTCTGTGTGTGGTTGTGTATGTTCCTTAGGTAGCTTTTTGTTGTGGGAATATACTTGCCCAGACAGTTTCCCTGTAGGTATTAACATGAAAACAAACTATCGTAAACTCCACAGCCTTAATGAGAAAAGGCACCTTGGGAAATAAAGGGGATATTAGAATGTGTTTGGGTTTTTTTGCTCCTATGTGCTTTTCTGTATTGATATTGATTTCTGGCATAAGAAATAATAGTAATAAAAAAAAAAGGCTAAAAGAAGTTTTGCATTCTGATAAGAAGGCATAGCAAAACCCCACAGATATTGTGGGCTTTCCACATAGAGAAGAAGAGAAAATGCTATGTCAGAATTTTGAGTGTTTCTTTATGGGCAGTTGCTATGCAATTGCTTGTCATGGATTGAAATTTCCAGCCTAAATGATTGTGTGATTAAAGGATATCCAGCTCTACCACTGACTATGTCTGTCCAGCACACAGGAAACAGCCAAAGAATACAATGGGGTTGCACAAATGAATGAAAAACAAAAGCAATGAGTGTGCCAGACTGGTGAGGTTTGTGGTTAAGAGTCAATTTGAAAACCTGGAGTTGTTTATTTAGGCTGCCCAATAGCAGTCTGGTACTAGGGAGGGCTTTGGATGATGATCAGTTTGGAATGAGCCTCAGGAATGTCTGGGGAGCTTGGAGCAGTGCCTGTAGCAATGCACTGGATATGGATCGATGCTCTCACCAGCTCCACAAGCCAAGGCAGCAAGAAAAGGACTGCCCTAAAGTTCAACCTGGCGTGTTGTGCACAGCCCAGCACCTTCTCTCAAAGGTAGGTGATGATAACCTTGTATTTAGGGGCCTGGTCAGGAAACTCTCACCAAAAACAGTTGAAGCTAAAGTCAGTGATGGCGTTGCTCATCTGGAGCACCAAGCGTCTTGTGACTCAAGCACACATCCAGGCAATATGTATCCAAGATGCCATTCCCTCCCCAGCCTTCCCATTTCCCATCTTGTAGGAAAGGGTACGTAGATTGTTGCAAATGGGGAGAAGATACTTTTCTTCCTGGTCAAGCTTGTGCTCCCCTAAAAGATTGGATTCCAGGCATGAGGACAGGAGCAGGTGGTGGAACTGGTCTTCTAACAGCTGTTTGTGCTCTTGATCTTCAACAGCTAATGACTTAAATGCATTTTTAAATATTACCATGGGACTTCCCCTGTTTCTCTGTTTTAGTTCACAGTAAAACTTAATTCCCTCTGAAGTGCAATGAGTGAGGGGATACAAACTTTATGTATCTTCATGAACTATCTCAAATATTTCAACCAAAATTTCATAATTTAAATAAGGATTTAGACAGTCAGAGTGTGGGATTAATGTCTAATATCCAAACCAGCGATTCGCAGAACTGTCATTTTCTTAGCGGTTAGGAGCTATACAAAGAAATTAGTTCTAAATGTTGAGATTTTTATAGTACTGAAAATGAAAAGCCATCATTGCCTTTTAAACCACGTCAAGGCACATGCTACAGTTTTGTTGAAAGGCCTTTGAATATGTGAGAAACTTCTCTGCTTCAAAAGACTGTAACAAAGAGAGCAAAAGTACTTATCTGTAGGGAAAGTATTTTAAGTCTAAACCCCTACAGAATGAGTAGAGAACTACTTTCCAGGGAAGTTGTAATTAAGTTTATGGAAACTCAATCAAAGAGCCTGCCCCATTAGTCGTGCATCTGCCTCTGTTGTTAGCAGGCTCAGCACCTGTGTGCAGGTGTTTAATTAAGATGTCCAGATATGAACCAATTTTCTACACAGATGCTCCAGACTTGTAATTATCTGTCTTTCTGTTTTTGTTGAGCTGGCACGAGCATGGCTGGCACGAAGTGCACAACATGTGGGTGGTGCAGAGCCTCGGTTCAATGGGCATTTCCTCTGGGCTCCTGAGGAAGGTGCTTTACCCTTGTTACAGGCAGCGGCACTTTGACAGAAGAGGTGTGCTATGAAATATCTCACAGTCCTCCTTGAAGAGGTCACAGTCACAGCTTTGCAATGGTGACATCTGTTAGCAAGACACAACACTACTGTGAGTGTGTATATATATATTCATATATATATATAAACAGTGAGTTCTTTTATTTTAAAGATAATTAAGCTTTTAAAAGCTTGTATTTGAGCTGTTTCTTTCCCCCTGCATTTAAGCTTAAAAGAGCTTGTGTTTGCCAAGAGAAGAACCGCTGCTTGCTTTGGCCTTCTCCCAAATACACTTCAATGACAGGAGGACTGCAATGGAAAAATACTCCTAAGCCTTTCTTCAGAGACCGTGGCTCCTGGGACACCCAGCTGAGATGCAGAAGTCAGCGAAGTGTCAAACTGAGTTAACTTTGTGATACTTCAGACATGTGCCTTGAAGGACACCATGCACAGCAGCACCTTAGTGACTCATGCCCTGACTCTGCCAATCCCTGGACCTCAGAGAAAGTTGGGAGAAGGCAGAATGAAGACCTGCAGAAACAAAGTGCTGCACGGTTAGTGCCAGCTTTACTCTGTGAGCCCAAAAAGCCAGTCTCTGATGTGTCTGTTTGGAAATGACTGAGAGTTATTAGCTGGATAAAAACCTCACCTGCAAGGAGAGCATTAATCACCCCTAGGGAACACTGACGCTGTTTGGCTGAGAAAAGCTGCCTGAAGGATATCAAGATGGAAATAATCTCTTACCATCATTTCAGTGTGATTAATGTCTGAAAATATTTTGCTTAATCATTAAACCAAATGAATATGCAATGACGCTTTTGGAAAAATAGGACAGCCTCCTATCTCAGCACTCAGGGCAGTGTACTGGAATTGGCACTGGACAAGAACTTATCTGTTTCTCTTATCACTTAAAGCCTGCATTCCTGGAGCTCTGGGTACAGAGAGCTTGCTGAATGAGCCACCAGGCTGAATGAGCCACCAGCCACCACACCATATCTGTGTTATTGCTCCACCTCCACAGAATACCTCAAATCTTGAGGTAGCATCTCCTGCCTGGGTAAGGGGACTTTTTCTAAATCAATCTCCTTCCACTGACATGCCCAGCTGTGATTATCAACATCCGGGTAACAGCTACTAATTCAGGGTCTTGGGGATTTTTTCCTCTCTACCAGCATGATCTCACTCTGCTGTGAGACATCAGAGTGGATGAACTCTCACAGTGGATAATATTGCTTAACTTATGTTTTGGCTTCAGTTGTGATTATCTTGAAGGATGGTGGCTGGGAAAAACTCTTCTAACTGCAGTGTGAACTGCGAAGGAGTGAAGAGGCGGAAGGGCTTGCTGCTGCTGCACAGGGAAGTAGAAACACCTGTAGGGGAGAGAGATTTGGGGAATTGTGTGAAAGGGCCTCTCCATTCCACACCAATACTTCTGGGATGCAATGATAAGTTATATTAAGGGAGTATATTGAGAATTGACAGTAAGCTGCATTAATAACCAGGTACCTCTGATTATGACATGGCATGACAATACCTTTCCTGCTTCTGTGCAATACACTTTCAAGACATGAAAAAGAGCTGGCTTGAACTAGCAGTAGTTGCTTATAGAGTGACAGGTAGCATCATAATTTCTCTGACAATGAACTATTGCTCCTAACAGCATATTTCTTACATATTTGCTCACTCAAACTTAAAACTGTAATTATTTAAGATACCCTTTAATTAAGGCAACAAATAAAGCATGCTAATTCTGCTGAAGTGCCAATGATGCAAGGGTACCACCAATTTGCAACCAAGTGAGGGTACTACACTCTGCCCTGAGGCAGTACTAGAAACATGAAATAGGAGACCACTCTGCCCTAGATTCTTCACATTCTCAAAGCACAAGAGAAACAAAGCCAGTGATGCTTTTTTCCCTCTTTATTCTATTGTTTTAGTTCTGATCTTATTTTCCTTTAATCAATCTATTTCCTCCTGCTTAAACACTTACTGTATCCCAAAGAGGATACTCAACCAAACTATTCGAGTTGGTTCTTTCATTTCTTGTAGTTAATAAGCTACCATAGAAGAGTGCTTTCATTAAAGAGATAAACCTGCCCACATTTAAAAATCCTTCTAAACAATGTTGGCAGTGTTTATGATATGCCATAAATGGAATAAGGACCATAACAAAATAAATCTCTTATATTGTGGACTTTAAACCTTGTTCCAAGTTATAGGTTATAAAATAAGGGGCAATTAGCAATGAAATACTAAGCTATAAAGTAATAATAGCTTTTTCCCTCCACAATAGTATAGTTCCTCAGTTGTATTATGTGATAAATAAACAAATAGTTGAATGGATCTACTAGATATAGTAGATCTAATTTTAATCTCTTGTACTATTGTAATTCAGGAATAAATCCAGTGTGAAATACTTAAAGTTAGAATAAATGAAGGCAGGATTCATGTAAAAATAGAATTATTTTAAATAAATGCAAATAAACATTTAATTTCCCCCCAACTTTTGCATTTCATTTGCAAACAAATTTTTACACATTAATCAAATGAAGAACAAGTACTTAAAAAATAGAAAGGTCTTGGTAAGGCTCTGAGACAGGACCTGAACCTCCCATATTACTTTTTACCTTATTATTCTTATTACTGAATTTGACCATGTCAATAGAGATTCTTTCACAATGGGCAGAGGACCTTAAGGATAGAAATTTGTATGCAGACACAAACACCTAAAATTTACTACAAGTTCAGCAGCCTTCTGCTATGGGAGAACTGGCAGCAAGAGGATGTTGAGGCTATCCACATCTAAGTACAAGTACTGCACATCCCACAGCTCTTTCCTATGAACCTTTTTGCCATGAAAAGAGCAAGAGCCAGCAGAGCTGTCTTTCCAGGAAGAAAGTTTTGATACCTGTGTTTGTCTGATTGCAAACCAATGAGCAGGAAATTTTCTTAGGTAAATAGTCAATTACTCCTCCTTATGGGGCACAAAGGGCAATGCTACTTCATGGGAAAAAGGCTTCACTTTAACAGAAATGTATTCTTATCCATTTTTCAAGTCAAAGCAAAATCTGCCTCTTTTCTCTTGGTCCTCCAACACACCACTGTAAAGCAGTAACACTTATCAGCAATGTTAAAGTGCTTTCTAGCACTGGGATTCCTGCTGGGATTGGAATTCCAGGAGAAAAAGATGGGAAAATTTCTCATGACTTGATGTGTTATTTGATTTGGCTATCCTGCTTTGATTATGATGTGATAGAGAAGCAGAAGTGAGCATTTAAACCAAAACTTAATCTTTAACTTAAAACTACCTTTTCATTAACTGCAGAACTTATTAGTAAACCTAGATAAAATGTCCCTGGTCTTCGGGTGGAAGAAGAGACCTTTCCAGTTCAGGCTCTCATCATGTGCAGCAAAGGCAGCTGCAAAGAGGAGCACCTAGACATAAGGATTTTTTTTTTTTTTTTTTTTTTTTTTTTTTTTTTTTTTTTAAATGTCATCTACATTACAGCAAAACAGAACTGATAAACAGGGTCTCACTTTTTTCACTAAAGGGTTGGCTTGAGCATGGGCAGGGCTGGTCATTCCAGCTCCCCAAAACACCCTCAAAGCAACTCATATTGCAACACTTAAGAGCTGACTGCTTGAAACAGCACTGGGCATTGCAGTGTCACCTGCCAGCAAGTGCCACACTTTACCTATGCTTCCCACTAATATTTTCATTGCTGCTGCACAGTCTATTGATTTTAATGATACTTCTTTAAAATCTCTAAATGCAGTCAGGTGCTGTGAGCTGGCATTCATCCCCCTCCAGGTGTCTGGATCTCTGCAGTTCCTGGTCATTACGACAGCGGCTGCACGTGGTCAGGGCTGGGCTTGAGAACTGCCATATGAAGGGTTATTCTCCTCCTCCTCCTCGGATCTCACCTACACAGCTGGAGAGGTTGCCTGCTTCCACCAAAGGTATGCCACTTATCAATGAATATTGTTGAAGGAAGTTAAAAAATAACCCCATTATCTCAACTATCTTCCTTGATGGGGATTGCTTAGAGAGAATGCTCCTTTCAATAGAGTCCACCACTGATTTGGTAATTTAGTTCCTACTGCCATAAACATCTTTACCTCCTTTCATGTCAAATGCACTTTGTGTTATTTGCAAACCAGATGAGTCCTGACTTTTTTTTTCTCTGGGTTGGTTGCAATCCAATGCTCAGTTTTCATTGGCACCCTCCTCCCTGCCCACACCTGAAATGCTGCATCGCAGGGAGCGAAGTGCATGAAGCACACATTTCAGGAGAGACAAGGAGGCTTTCAAAGCACGTTCAGGAGCTGCTTCTCAAATGTTTGTAAGTTTAGTTGATATTTTATCAAAGAATCATCCTAGTTAAAGAATCAACTTGGATTTCTTGTTAAATCACTGTGGAAGAACACTAAGTTTTCTTTTAACAGCGCTTAATGAGATGGGAGGAAGCAAGACACAAAATGTTCTTACTACTGAGGAACAAAGAAAGAGAAAGTGCACAACTGACTGCCATGCATTATTTCTAAAAATAGACATACTACATTTTTCTAAAGAGCAGCAACTGCTCCTTAAAATGACATCAAATAAAATACACTTGACATTGAACACTGAAGTCTTTGTTTGATATCCACCGACTCTATCATCCTTTCAAATAACTTTTCCTCTCCTCATAACACTGAGATATGTTAGCCTTGTCTGAAATCTTTTTACAGCTTTATTAAACTGACTCCCTTTTTGACAGAAGCTTTGCCAGTTGCGATCTAAACACTCCAGAGCAGCATTGTCTGTGTATTAACAGTGCATTAACATGAGCTTCCACCAGCTACTCCCCTCCCTCCCTCCCTTTCTCTGCTACAGCAAAACTAAGCTGCCACCTAATTTCTTGTTTGAATTATTAATATTTTGTGCACTCTGCTACTCGGTATCTCCTCACATTTGTTTTCCAAACTTTGCTACCGTTCCTTACTTTTGTTTATGATAGAAAGTATTTTTGTGATATTCTATGGTCTTTTCTTGAAGTTTGATCTGTTTTGAAAATATCACAGAATAATTCCAAATATCCCTACAGTATTTTGCTTTCTTGGTTGGCTTTTTTTTTCCTTCACAGCATTTTAGCTTCCTTGTTTCATTTTCTTAAACAGTTAAATGCTAATGAAATGTGACAAAGACATACGTCTCTTGTCTGCATCTTTTCAGGTCATTTGCATGTAACCGAGATAAAAAGAGAAAGACACCAGCACCACAGCACAAATCCTCTGTAAAAGCAAGCAGCTCTTTTATGATTCTGACATTAAAAGGTATGTGTTCATTCAAGTCACCATAAGGTGTCAACTATGTACATAAATATACTAATTTTTAAGAGTGAAAATTAATAGAATTCAGCAAAATAGAATATTTAAATAGAAGGAAGGGAAATCATATGTGATGGAAACAATTTAAATCCATTGCATGGGCTTGGTTACTCTAGCAGCCATGTTCTGACCTTTGCTATGATCTTTCTTGTTCAAGTGTGGCATAACCAAAAGATCTGTTTTGTACATAAGTGAACCTGAGAAGCCTGTCAAATTTTCTACAATAAGGTTAAATGAGGGTGCATTCAGTGGCCTCTGTTGTAAATGTTTTCTGAATTGAGGTTTAGAAATGGCACGGTAGAAAAATGAGTGAAATATATGTGAAAATGAGGCATCCAGCAGGCTTAGAGGTAAATGGAGATAATGGCCCTGATGTGTCTCTAGACGAACATCTGATTGAAATCCTGGGATCTCTTGACTGCGGCAAAACTAGGTTTCATCCCATGTTTGGATGAATGCTCCCTGTACAATTCCTATTCCTATCACTTTCTTCTGGGGGTGCAGGGCTTTGCGCTTTTCTGGAGGCCCTCACAAATGCACCCATCATCGTCCCATCCTCTCCTCAGCTCATGTGGGAACCAGCTTCCCTCTGTGAGACCCAGCTCCCAGGTGGAATACACTGTATCTGTCAAAAGGACCAGCCTGAAGGTAAACTTTGTGGGACCCACTGGTGGCTGAAGTGAGACTGAGCAGCATCACACCAGCAGAGCCATTGCCTGCTTCCCCAAAAGCACACAGTGACAAAAAGAGAAGCAAACAACATAAATGGCCTCTGTGCTCAGCTTTTACCTACTGCTGATCATCTCCCAGTACCCTTTTGGACATGACCTGCCCTGTCTTGGCTCACATGATGTCCTGTACCTACCTGGGCACTGCCCCAGCAGGTGCCAGTGTCTTATCTGTGCCAGGAAACTCAGGGTCCAGTTACCATCACCCCACTCTGGGACTCACGGTCTCTCCTCTGCCCTGTGCAGCCTGGGAAGTCCTCCTGACCATGCCTGTGGTCACACTCTTACTTCCTATTGCCCTCTGTAAAACGGGCTTCAGTTGCCAAATATTTGCAGCCACTTGCACAGTCCAAGGCTAGAACAAATATCCAGACTGGGGGTTTTTATGTCCAGGGTGCTTGTTGCAGAATTCCTGTTCTGAAGCCTTACCTGCAGAAGCTCAATCCAAAGATGACAGTAATCTAAACTATAAAAACCTCATTCTCTACCATGTCTTTGTTGCTGAAACCCAGAAGCTGCTTTGTCTCATCTAAAGTGTCCAGATTTTTTCCATACTCACTTCAAACTTCCTGGGATAATCACTTTTGCTTTAGGACAAATTGCTGCTGCTGTGACTGGTGATGAAAATATTTGAAGGGGATTGTTTTTAGGTCCACCTCATGGAGGCAGGGTTTACTGTTTTATGAAGAAAACACTGTGAGAGGAAAATAGTACTTTGACCATCACTTAAGGTTGGGGCTTAGTATTTAAGAAATATTTCTATATTTAAATAATATGGCTAAATTTAACCCCTCCATCCTAAAAACCACCTCCAAATTTGGATTTTCTTGTCTTGGTTAACAAATCATCTCCATAGCAGTGTTTTGCAGCTTCACTCTCCCACAAAATGAGTATTTGGTCTTTTTCAATACCAGTGTTTCCAGTGTCAGATGTCAGGAACTGGAAACTGGGGACTATATCTACTGTCAAAGGCCTTCTCAAAGTTTCACTTCAGATAGTGAAGCAATCCTTGTAACCTTGCTTCTAAGGCAAGGTTGGAAAACGGGGCTCATCCTTCATATAGCCAGGATCTCCAGCCAAAATGAACAATGTTTCCCTCAGCTGGTTCATTGTGCTTGGATTTTCAATCTTCCTTCTCTGTCAGAGAAACATAATTGAAATTATTAATATTACCATAGCCTATCACCTTAGTAATGCATCAAAGTTAAAGAGTTATGGATGGACCTGCAACTATACCTTTTGTTACCAGTATAGAATATTTTTAGAATAAAAGCATTGGGTTTTGACCTTGGAGTCCATCCCATCACAGCCTGATACAGCAGCTGTTCTGAATTTAGCCCAACCGTATTTAGCCATCCAAGGATTACTCTGCTAATACCAATTCAAGACACTACAGTAACAACTTCAAGCAAACATGAAAGGAAAACTGCAGGAGTAAGTAAAACACACTTTAAAACCTTATCTTGTAAAAAAAAAAAAAGATGGCAGAGAGGTTTGCAAGTACTAAATGACTTCTGCACTTATCAAATGTTTCAGTATTGACACTGATCTTATTCAACCACAAAAGATATATGTTTTCTAATACTCTTCAGTGTTAGGCTTGTTTTCCCTTATTCATGAAAAAATTGGAATGTGTGTCAGTGAATTCATTTTTCGTCCTTCTTCTGGCAGTCTGGAAGGCAAATCATGTCCTGGGGTGCATCAGGCACAGCATCACCAGGTGGGCAAGGGAGGGGATTGTCCTGCTCTGCTTTGTACTGCAGTGGCCTCATCTCGGGTCCTGGGGGCAGTTTGGGGTGCAGCAGTGTAAGAAAGACATTAAACTTTAGAGAGTGTCTGAAGCAGGATTGTGAAGATGGTGAAGGGCCTTGAAGGAAGCCGGAGTGCCTGAGATCACCTGGTTTGTTCAGCGTGGAGGAGACTGAAGGGAGAGACCTCATTGCAGTCTACAACTTGCTCATGAGGGGAAGAGGAGGGGCAGGCACTGATCTCTTTGAGGTGATCACTGACAGCACCCAAGGGAATGGCCTGAAGTTGTGTCAGGGGAGGTTTAGGTTGGATATTAGGACAATTTTTTTCATCCAGAGGGTGGTTGGACACTGGAAGAGGGAACTTCCCCAGGGAAGTGGTCACAACACCAGCCTGACAGAGTTCAAGGAGTGTTTGGACAATGTCCTCAGGCACATGGCGTGGATCCTGGAGTTGTGCTGTGCAGGCCCAGGAGTTGGACTCAATGATCCGTGTGGATGCCTTCCATCTCAGGATATTCTATGATTCTGGAAATGAAGGAAGAGAAAGATGAGTCCCCATGGCCATTGGTGTCTGCAAGAATTCCCCCAGGGCTGTCTTCCCAGAACATACAATTTGATGTTTCTGTACTGAAAACTGTTGCAACAAATGTTTCTGTAGAAAATGTTTCTTTAGGAAATGTTACCCCTAATTTACTTATAAAGCTGAAACTAAAGCTCTTTGGTCATTTTTTCATTTTTTGTTTCAGCAACTTGACTATGAGTCATTTGAAGGTTTTATGTGATAAAATGAGTACACTTTCTCCTGACTTGAAGAGATTGAATGAGACTTAAACAAGCTCAGCACTTTGTAAATGTCTTCTGCTTTCCAGTGTCTAAAAGCAATGCATATTGCATGATGCCTGTAATGTTGGATTTTATCCTTAACTTTCAGATAGCATCCATTTCAGCCCTGCACTTTACTCTAAGGCAGTAATGTCCTCCTCATCCTCTTCAGCATTGGAGATGGAGATCTTCCAGTACATTGATGAACATCAAAGTGATTTCATCAAGGTAGGAACTATATTGCAGTGAAATGCTGAGCACAGAGCTGGTGCCCCAGACGCCTGGGCCCTACCTGTCAGAGGAGCGTTTGTCACAAAGGTAATGAGCAGGGCTCCAGCTGTGGCAGGTCAGGAGTGCAATATGCACTTCACACAGCAGGGCTGCAAGGGGACAGACTGCTGGGGATCCTTGGGTTGAAAGAGCGATTTGCATGGACTTCACAGAAGAGATGGTTGTGGGCATGTTTTGAGTGTGTTCAGAGAGAGGCTGCACTAAGCCCAAATGCACCTGCAGGGGAGATGCAAACCAGACAGGATGCTCACTCTCCGTCTTTACTTCAGAACTGGGGTTTGTAGGTTTGCTCTTTACAAGGAGAGGAGTCTTGGCTTCATGCTGGTTTGTGATTTTATTTTTGTCAGCCCCCTGTGAAAAGGCAGAAACATAAATAGTCTGTATCAGTTATGCTTTGAATCTATGAGCACTTCCAAATCCTCATGAGTTTCACCAAGATAATTGGTAAATAATGCAATTTCTATAATGCAAAATAGTCAACATCTAGTCTACCTCCTCTTCCACTGGATTTTAGATCCAGGATTGACGATGTGAATGCCTAAGTGTGAGTACCTTCTCTGTTTAGAAAATCAGGAATCTCAACCCTGAGAAGATATCTAAGCAATTCCTCTCTATCCTGAAACCTTAGAGCATCTGTGATATTGCTGTGATCATACAGAAAGGAAACCATCTTCCAGTGTGGGATTTCTGATACCAAGGGCCAAAGAGCACAACATTCTGGGTCATCTAACTGCACTTTTCTTCCCGTGCAGGATCTGAAGGAATGGGTGGCTGTGGAAAGCGATTCTGTTCAACCACATCTGAGGAAAGAAGTAATACGAATGATGGCATTGGCAGCAGACAGACTTGCAGCACTGGGAGCCACTGTTAATTTAGTAAACCTGGGGTCACATCAGGTGATTCTCTGATTCTTGGACTTAAAACATCATATTTTCATGAGGTCTACTTATTGAATTCAGTGATATGTACATGCATGTAATGACATAGTGTTATTTTTTGAGAGCTAGATAACAATTTATCAGTAGTCCTGTACCTACATGATACCTGCTGAAATCAGGTCTGAGAATTGTGTGCATACTGGGAACTACACAGACAATCCAAATGCAAATTGATGTTCTCTGCATAGAAGCGAGCTCAATGCTTTTAACTGGAGGGAAGCAGTTTGCAAAAGCAAAAGGACTGAGTTTTTTTACTGGGGCTCGTTTTTACATTCTTGTGTGTAATGAAGCATGAGAGTTAATGCATCATTTGTCACTGAACTCTCTGTATGAGGGAGGTAGTTTTTACAAGGAAAATGTTGTCAAGACAGAAAGCGTTAGCTACCTAGAGCATCATCTTTGGTTTTCAGAGCTTCTGATGAATGATCCAAGCTATTTTCTTAATGATTGTTGGAAAGCAACAGGGAACAACGAACAACTCATCTCTGAAAAACCTGTCTCTAATTTACTTACCTTACAGTAGCTGTGGGCTCTTTTCTGCCCTGGGCTGTTACATTTCTACTCTATCAGGAATTCAAAAGTTCAGTAATAGTGATTCCCCTTTCTTTTCTCTGAGGATTCTAATTCTTAGCACAAGGACCCTGCAGTACAGCAACACTTTCATATTTCAAGCTGTGTCATTGAATAGTTGCAGAGAATGCAACTGGGCTGTGTGGAGCTCTGTTCTGCACAAAGACACATTACAGGATCAGTTCAGAGCCTAAACCTGTTTTTAAGACAGTTTGACATAGCTGCTGCCTCCTGCCAGCAACGCTTTCTTTGGTTTCTATATTTGAGGTTACAGGCCTCCTGCCCTCTGTCTGTGGTGAAACCAACCCCCAAATTAATTTGTGTGGCTTTTGACTATTTCAGTGTCACAACAGACTCTATCACACAAAGTTACCTCTGTCTTCTCCAGTGCTGGGAAGTGAGAGATTAGTAAGGAGGGCATTTATGACAATAAAATGTTAGAAGAGTTTTACAAAGTCCAGCAGGATATAAACAGTTGAGGAGAAAGATCTTAGCTTCTCTGAATAGGTTAGAACTTATTTCAGTCAGATTTGTGCACCTAATCAAATCAAAGTCAACTGAGTGAAGAAGTATTTTCAATACTGAGAATTCCATATTTTTTTGTAAGTTTATAAGTTTTAGAAGACTTGGTTTTCCTTAGTTGCCTTTTTTTAACCTTTCCCCACAGTTGCCTGATGGCCAAATCCTCCCACTGCCTTCTGTGATTCTTGGGGAACTGGGGAAGGATCCACAAAATCCCACTGTATGTTTCTATGGTCACGTGGATGTGCAGCCTGCCAAGAAGGAAGATGGCTGGAACACTGATCCCTACACACTGACTGAAATCCATGGTGTGCATCTATTCATAAGTTTTGTATCATTATTTGAATACACGACTGAGATTCTGAGTGGGAGAAGGGTTCCTGTACATTTAACCAAAGCATGAGGACTTCTCCTGTGGAAATCTCTGGGACATGTCCAGCAGCCTTCAGCTTTGATGATTTGCTGTGACTGGTGAGACCCATCAGTCACTGCCTAATATTTGGTGCGCAAAAGCAATGTGAGGCTAAAGATGCTTTATAGAGTATTCAATAGAGAATCCCTTTCTGCTTAAAAGTTCTTGTAGGATTTTTGCATCCACCATTATCTTCCCTCACACCTCCTGCTCTTGCTTCATGCCACTTTTGTACTTCCACCTGCCATGCTGGAGATAAGGAGCATTTGTGGTGAAAGAATGTGAGGCCCCTTTAATGTAATTATACTTCTAGCACAGCTAGCTCACTGAAGGAACAAAAATGATGAATAGAGGGCCAGCAGATAAATAAGACCTCAGAAATCCTGATTCCCAGGCTATAACCGTTAAGTTGCCCTTTCTCATCATCTGGGATCAATTCCCAACAGCCTTAGTGTGCAATTCTTATGCCTTATTCTAGTGTAAATCCAGTATATCCAGTGGGGACTGCTACAGAAGTTTATACTCAGGGACAGATTTCGGTTTCATGTACAGTGATAACTGTACAGTTAAAAAAGAAATCACATACTTAGACTTGTAGCTTCATATTTCTGCCACGGCATTTATCTGTAGGGTTTTTGCTGCTTGTTACCTGGTCTGAATGATGTGTCCAGACGCTGCATATTGTGCAAACCCTTCAGGCATATCTGGTATGAACAAAAGCTGAAAAACTGGCATGCAGCAGAAACAACAACATGATGTATATAACAGGAAGAAAAGGGGAAAAAAAAGTATACCAGTACATTGGGAAACACCTGAACAGCCATCACCTTATTTAAAATGAGTCAGTGGAATCCTGACACTTGTGACACTTGACACATCCCTAAAGCTTATGCAGCAACTTGAATTTGCCAATTACATTGAAGTGATGAGAGAAAATTCAAAGATTGCTTTAAAACTTTCCTCTTCTAAGGAAACCTGTATGGGCGTGGAGCAACAGACAACAAGGGACCTGTCCTAGCTTGGATAAATGCAGTGGAAACATTTAGAGCTTTGAAATTAGTAAGTATCAATAAGGACTTCTTTATTATTATTGCTAATTTTTATTATTTACTATTATTTGTTGTTATTATTTATTATATCTCTGGAGGGATGTATGTACTGTATGTCCTGAGTTAGATGCTACATCTATGTCCCAATAGACTACACACACTTTGAAATATTAGCTTATTTCTAATGGAACACCTAGGGCACTGGTCCCACTCCAGTAAGAATTAGTCTTCAAGCATTTCTGTTTTGAACAGTCTGTGTGCGATGTAAATACAGTCTTGCTGCCATTGCCCTGCAGAGGAAAACCCACGGGGAAGCATTCAATATGTATTACATACATTACACAGCTCTGATACCCTGCTCTCTTGAGAGCTTTTAAAATGGTAAAATAACAGACATCACAGAATGCTCATGAAGACTCATCTCTGCTGTTACATTCTGCTGATCTTCGGTTTTGTCTGCCTGCAACACACCTTCAATTTATGTGTCTGTGTGAAGAGAATAAGTATCTAAAAATGTTCATACAGAATGGGCTGTTATGTCACCAACAGATTAGATTTATCAAAGTGAATACTTTGAATGGGTGCATTCACCAAGTACAAACACAATCACTCAGAGCCTGACATACTTCTGAGGTCAGATATTTGCCTAAATTATTACAATGACCCACAGAGTCATCACATAATTTAGTAATTTTGGAGTAGTTGTATCCCCAAAGTAAAGCTAAACCAACATACATTCTAAGCTTGTAACTTGTTAACGATCATCCTTTAAGGTGCTTTTGCATGACACATTCTGCTAGTGTGCTGAGAAACAGTTTTCTGTTTCTTTTATGACATTATGACACAAATTCAGCATTAAGTCTTGATTTTTTTAAAGTCCTCCTACAACCTTCTGGAAAACATATTTTTCTTGCATCTATAGTACTGAATTGACCTCATTGTCTCTTAAATAGTAGAAAACACACACAATATTTGCCTAAAGAGGAGTTATAAGTGAATATAGTTATGGGTCTGACTTTCTGCATCTTTCTAGTTTTTCAAATCACTAATAGCTATCTTGACATTTTAACAAGCAAGCAAAAAGAAATTTTTGTCAATTGAAGCCTTTCTCTAGAAAACAGCACAGACCATCAAACAATATTCATGAACAGTTTGTTTCTAAAATTTCTGTGGCCAGTTGACGAACCCATCCACGATACAAGTTCATTTAATTTTACACATTTGTTCTTGCCTTTAATCTGAGCATTGAATCAAGACAAAACATCTTAAAACCTCTAATGAGAAAATGAATTGTAACAGGAAACTAAGTTGAAATTTATTTCCTCTATGGGATGTGTCAGCATTTTCAACTCCCTCTATTCCATAATAAAAGTTCTCCTAATTACTCTTGGAAATGCATCCTTATCAACCAGCAGGCTTGCAAATTCATGAGTGCTAAAAAGACAATTATAGTAGAATCAATGACAACATTTTTATCACCACGTAAGTCTGGTGATGGACAACGCTGGGGAAACCACAGCCAGTGGCTCCCACATGGGCAGTAACAGTGGAAATATAAGAGGCAGGTTATTTTCGGTGAAAATGCAATTGCTATTACACAGTTAGAATTTCCAAAGCAATTAAAAGATTGAATAGTACCCACAGAAAGCTCATTTAAAGAGACACTCCAGCAAGTTTTCTGAAAATACAAAGAAAACAGATATCACTTATTCTCCTTTAAAAATGAAAAGTAGATAAAAACGTGAGGAAAAGAGCAAGTTTTTCTGGGGACCTATATGTGTCCATCATTGGCTTTTCTATGAAAGCAAGCTATATATCCTATATACTCATCCTACATCTTCCTTTTCCTAACACAATTTGTATAGCGGGCCAGTCTGCTCCTAATTTTAAAGCTGCTTTTTAAATTTTTTTTTTTTTTAAATGCTTGTTTCTTACCCAGACTCTTCTAATTTTCCTGTAGGCTATGCCAGTGAACTTCAAGTTTGTAATTGAAGGCATGGAAGAAGCAGGATCCTTGGGGCTAGAAAAGTTACTCGAAGAAGAAAACCAGAACTTCTTCTCTGATGTTGATTACATCGTAATTTCGGACAACCTGTGGCTCAGCAACAAGAAGCCCGCCCTTACCTATGGGAGTCGGGGAAATGCCTGCTTCTTTGTGGAGGTAAAGGACACAGGTTCATTTGAACTGAGCCTCTGACAGAGAGCAATGATGTGGCTGTAATTACATCTGCATGCAGAGAAAGACTGAAGGAAAGCTTAATATTTAAAAGTATAGTTTCCACATATTCCAATATTTCCACATCCCTTTTGGCTTCTGCAGATTTCCCTCCTCATTTCAGTTCAATTAGCCTTATTTACTTCTATTAACTTCTCTTCAGTCATTTCTCCACTTCTTATCTCCCCTTGACCCCTTTCCTATCACATTACTCTCCTGCCACTCTCTCAGCCTCTTCTCATCCTCCCCTCTGCACATCAACTCTGTTCTCTTGCATCACCATCCACACACCTGCCTCTCCAAAACCATCTCTTCTGCTGCTCTGCCGTTTTGCAGCAGATACTGCTTGGTACAATGAATCAGCCTAAAGGGACTCAGTTTAGTTGGATCTCTGGGTTTAAAAGTCACACAAAATTTTTGTAACCATTGGCAGGAGCAAATAAAAGTTCACTGTAGCCAACGTGTTATATTAAGCAGTCAACGTGAGCTACTGTGAAATGAAGAGCACAAATTTCTCATCTGGAAATGCTTCCTGATGAAGCATAAAAGGAATTCAGAGGGAAGATTAAAGAACTTGAGAACTAAAGAAAAATCTGGATTAACCTTTATGTCTGAAAAAGTATGAATTTTTTTTTTACTGAAAGAGCCTTGACAGCCTTGTTTCAGTTCTTCTCAGTCTTGGTTAAGAAAAATGATGCTATTAAAACGTCAAAAATGATCTCTCCCTGCTAGTAGACAGTTAGCTGTAATGAGGTTTTGCGAAGAATAAACAAGTTCATTGCAGGAAAATATTTTATGATAAGCCCAAGTATGAAAATGTGTCTGGAAAAAGAACCCATTTAATAACTCAAATGCCTCTATTCTAAAGCCTTGTTAATCAAGAGACCTATAAATTTTTATTTGTTGCAATCTGGAATTAAGGTTGGACATATATTCTTAAAAGAAAACAAGTAAGATTCATTATTACCTTTTTAAAGAAGATTTTGCATTAAATAAAAAGGGCAGACAACTTGAAGAATTTATTCTCCACTGTTAGAAACAGTAACATGCAAATGTTTAATGCATGATGTCTTTAATCTCACTGAAGAAAATGAGGGAGTGGAGGGGGACCCTTGCTCTCAAATGTCTAAGTGCTACAGACAGCTGAATTTCTCTGGTGGTTGACAACAGAGCACCATTTTCTCTTTGCCAAAGCAGATTGTTTCTAATTCAAAGCAGATGCTTTCTATTTAAGAATTAGAAACAAATAATAATTTTCTGTTCATTTGTGGTCTTATTTAAAAAAAACTGGAACCACCAATCACAGAGGAAAACAAACACTCAGAGAAGAATCAGGTAGTGTTTATATGTAACCAGTGGTTTTGGTACAGGTTGAATGTGGCAGCAAGGACCTTCACTCTGGAACTTTTGGAGGCATCATTCACGAGCCGCTGCTGGACCTGATAGCACTGCTGGGTAATAACACACATCATTGCTCGGGAGCAGCTGGGGAGCGATGCCCGGTGATCAGCCTAGTCAAGGCCAGGGCCACGCTTAATTGCTGTAAGGCAAGTCTAATTGAAGCAAGATTCCCAGGTTTCCAAACCTCAACACAGCTATGGTGGCAGCAGCTGAGGAAGGGAATATCCCCAGTAACGCCAGGACTTCAGACATGTTAAGCTGGTGTAGTCATGAGTCAACTAAGAACATTTAAGGATTATAAGCAGCTTTAATACATACACACATAGCAAAACTCGACTTTTTAATGTTGATTTGTATCTCAGTAGGATGTTTTCATGCCAGAAACTGGGCTGACACATCACACACTACACACAACAGCAGTTCAATGGTTTTGTTAATAAATATGCAAATATATCAAGTTAGGTGTTGTAACTTGACAGAAGCAAACAGTTGTTAGGCTTACTAATTTGGTAAAGAGCTAGGTAGAAGGGAAAAGGTGTTATGATTGCCAAGGGGAAGAAATAGGCTCCACTTGTACTGTAATCTGTGTCTTATTTTGCAGACAGCCTTGTGGATTCCACAGGTCGTATTCAGATCCCTGGAATCTACGACAGTGTTGCTGCCCTGATGGAGGAGGAAAGGAAATTATATGAATCAATTGAATTTGATCTAGAGGAACACAGAAATAATTGTGGTGTGAAAAAATTCCTCTATAGCAACAAGGTAACACAAAATCTGGACAAAACTCAGCAGAAAGAATTTAAATCACCTATTTGTAGCATTTATGTATAGATCCAAATGAAAGATATTTTCAGTCAATGGCAAGCTCAAAATAAAATAAAGGAGCACTGAGACGTAAAAGGTAAATAAAATCAGTCTGCTGAAAATGTAAGGCACTGCATCTGGGGAAAGTTATCTGCAATATGAATCATCAATGAAAAGGAAAAATGCAAAACTAACAGCTCTCCCTTCCTTGCCTAACCCTTCTCTCCCCCCAAGCCTAACCAGCCAAATAAAATACGCATTAAAATGCCTGCATTTAGATTACATAGTGGGAGAAAAGTTGTATTCAGCTCTGAAAAATGGAAGGCAGCTTTTGGCAGATATGTTTAGGGTAGTTTTTATTTGTTTAGTACAGATTTTGATGTCTGCCAAGCCTGCCATAAAAATCATCCAAAGCTGCAAGCCTCTCCTTACCAGCAATTAAAAATTATATCCTAAATAAAAAACCAGCAGGTAAGGGCTGGCTTGGAAAGATCTCTCTGTACAAGAGTGGCAACTGGGAGAAAGGAGTGGATTAATTTTTTTATCACTAACATAATTATACTGGTGTAAGTTGTACTAACATGCATGCTTTTATTTCCAAAGCTTTCAAATTAGGTAAAGCTAGACTGTAAGAATCAGTAATACAAAAGTATAATGTAACTACACTGAGTTTTGATGCTTTACCTATATGAGGATTCATTTATGTAAATTTTATGTGTAGATAAAGGTCTAATCTCATAAAACTGAAGGAAAGAAGTAGCACCCTGATATTCTGCATGAAGAACAGATTATAAGTGATATATTTCTCCAATTTTCCTTATAATAATAATAACTTTATTTCCCCTCTGCATCTTCTCCAGAAAAACTTGGTTACTGAAAATCATTGTCTTACTTATTGTATTATTTAGTGTTCATTAGTAGAATTCCTTCACTGCTATCATCTGGGAGGGGGTCTGGCTGAATGGTTTTTCCAGGGACAAGTTCTGGGATAAAGAGGCAGTCAGATCAGAAGTTGTTCTGATCCTACTTTGCACTAAGAAAAATTTACTTCCAAGATATTTTAAAACAACGCTCTACTTTTCTTATTTTTCATGAAAAACTGTTACCATCCAAGTCTTTCTGTGATTGAAAGTAGTAGTATTTTTTTAAAAATGAAAATGTGCATGGGTCTAAATTGAAAATCAAACATCTTAAAAATACAGAGGTTTCCAAATACAAATTTTAGGATGGAAAAAGCTTGTTTATATCAATCATGAATGATCCCAGTGTCATCCCTTATATTTTCACAAAAAATTTTTTAAAGGAAGAAATACTTCTACACCTGTGGCATTACCCCTCTCTCTCTATTCATGGGATTGAAGGAGCTTTCCATGAATCAGGAATTAAAACAGTCATTCCAGCAAAAGTGATTGGCAAATTCTCAATCCGTCAGGTTCCCCACATGGACCTTTCGGTTGTGGAACAACAGGTAAGAGACAAACCTTTTCTTTGGCCTCTACTGTGTAAACCAAGCCACTCAGCATCTCATGAATTTAGACTTGTAGTAAGCTGAATGCTTCCAGCACTTATTTGTTCCCAACAGAAGTGGGAATGTGGGTATAAGCTTGAGTTGCATGAAGATGAAAGCTTCTGACTGCGAAATGTTTTCCCTGCAGGTGGTGGAACACTTGGAAGGTGTCTTTTCCAAGAGGAACAGTCCAAACAAACTGAAAGTGTCTATGCCTTTGGGTGCAAAGCCCTGGCTTGCTGATATTAATGATCTACTATATAAAGCAGCAAGAAGGGCAATAAAAACAGGTGTGTTCCTTCTTTTTTTTTATTATTTTTTCCAGTTCTTAATATGTTTTCAAGTGTGCAGGGACATTGTGCTCATCAATAAGGCAAAAGAGATTTCCCAAATCAGTGCTGCAGCCACTTATCCTTATAAATCTCATTGATTTTGATAGAACAACTCATCAGCATCTTCCATACCTTGCTAAATTGGGATATGTTTAACAGGAGTAGCCAAAAAAGTCTTCATTTACTTATTTTTGCATTGATAAGAAACCAGAGGTTTGTAGAGTACAGCTGATTTGTGAAATCAATTGGCTAAACACTCAAAACCATTTCTACTCAGAAGCTCTTAGTATCAGCTCTTTTCTTAAATATATGGTAGCAGTACTAAAGCACCTTGATTTCACCAAATTATTCATTCGTTCTTCCAATGTATTTCAGTTTATGGAGAAGATCCTGATTTTATCCGTGATGGTTCAACAATTCCTGTTGCCAGAATGTTTCAGACTATAACACAGAAGAGCGTGATGATGCTTCCGATCGGAGCGGCCGATGATGGGGAGCATTCCCAGAATGAGAAAATAAGCAGGTTTCTTTTATTTGTGTTTCTTCTGTTAGGGAAGGGGGGAGAACTGAAGTACGTTGGTACCCATGAATGAGCATGGCCAGATGGGAAACTCTGCTGTGCATTGGACAGTCCAAAACTTCCGACTCCAGCAAACTTGTCGCTGTGCTAAGCAGAAAGTCAAATTCCTAACCTATCACATACCATTATACAGTTTGCACGGGGTGTCAACTCAGTCTTTAAATTCATCACATTGGCAATTTTCATTTCACTAGCAATGAAATTTGCCTCTGGTCCAAAAGATAATGGTGCAGATGGGCACTCTTCTGTCACAGCATCTATTTTGAAGTGTGCCAGTTATGCCAGTCATGGTTATGTAAGGATTTAGATGGTTTTCAGTATAAATAGCTATAAAGATGTGTTTATATTTCAGGGACTAAAACTAGCCTAATTATGTAAAAATTAGGTTAACACAAGGCCACTTATGTTCATTGTTGGAGGCATTATGGTAACACATTATTCAGCATGTTGTCTGAACACTTGCGCAGTTCCTGAGTCAACTCATGCTGAACTCTGGAAACTGGAGAATCCTATAATAATTCACAAATTACTTTTTGGTTCCCCTTATTATAACCCTAACATTTCTGACTACAGACAATAGCAATTTGGGGATGTAAACCTAGAACAAGTTTTCTGAAGTAGATGCAGAGGAGTACCAAATTGAAGGATGTCCAGCATTTCTGTGCACTGGGTACTTTTTGGGGGCTACAAATATTGCAAATTCCTCTGAAGACTCATAGAACTTCACTGGACTATGTTCCTAATTCTAAGAGCAGGACAGCCTGACACAGCTTCATTGTCTTTCTTTCCTTCTTCACAGACATAACTATATTGAAGGAACCAAATTGTTTGCCGCTTTTTTCCTGGAGATATCAAAGCTACATCGGAACTTACATGAAACTACCCACACAGAGACTATCAACTGACAGATCATACCAAGAAAATCAGCAAAGCATTTTCTTAAACTTTTAAACTTATATAAACCATATAAATCACACACTCAGTGGCTTTGAATTGGTGGGGGAAAAAATGCCATGTTATTTTTTGGCACGCTATTAAATGGCATGCATTTGTGATATGGTCAATCAAGAGATCTTATCCCTAATGCTATAAAATAGTGTTAGGAATAACTCATTCTTGATTAATGGAACACGTTACATTTTAGTTTTAAACTTCAGGACAAAGGGAATTTTTACATCCATTTTATCAAAATGACTTTATTTCTGTTTTGTAGTATCACGCTTCATGCTGCCTAGCTCATATTCCAGTTTTGTCATTGAATACGAGCAATACACAACACTCCAGTTTCCTCCTACCTGTATACAAAATTTCATTTATGTAATTCTTTGAAGAAAGATCCATTATCAAATTAATCTCTTCCCTGTCCTTCACAGAAGGTTTTAAATAGAAAATTCAATGAAATTATCTTGTTGAGTTTGATGTGAAGACTTGCCTATTAATGTCTATTTATGGGTATAATCACTGAGGTCAGTAGAACCACAACAGTAAATAAACATTTCCAGGTCTGGATTCTGCCTTCCCTCTCAACAAAATCTCCTGTTACTGTGCTGTGAGCAGTTTTAAGAATCACTAAATAATGTTTCCTTTATGTGACTTTCTTTCCATACTATAGAAAAAAGTTTTGCAAACATCTGTTTTGGCCAAAGTCTGCCATCAGAAGGGTGTTTTTCCACCCAATTAGCAACTGGTTGTTGTTAATTACTTTTAAGCATCAGTTTACATTAAGTAAAAAGCAAATGATATATTTTGAAATAAAAACATCACTTGAGAGCTCTTTGCTGTTTAGGCAAAACATTCAGCACACAGCTCACAATTCAAATTTAGATTGTTTTTAATTTTAAAATGTGATTTTTACTCTTATGTAATTAATTCACACACACCTAAACCAACTGAACCAGTAGTATTAGCTGCACTGTTAAAACAAATGACTTTAATTAAATTACAGAAAGTACTTGGGATCTTTCCTTTGTCTCCTGCTACCTCTCTGCAAAAATTGGCAAGAACAAAGATGTGGATGTGGAGTCTATAGAAGGGAATATTGTACTGCAGAAAACTTGTATGAACACATGATGTGGGAAGTTATTAGGATAAAAGCCTTGGCTGAATTAAAAAACACAAACAAGCTTTTGATTTTCAGTAGCTCCTGTGAAAGTCCAAGGAGCTGGGCATAAAAGCAGTTGGCCTTTGAAGACATCTGTGAACATTAATAATCCAGGGTTCTTGAGTCTCACGTCACATTCTCAATAAACACCCATTTTCCACCCTACCTGGGGCTGTGAGGCTCACTGTGCAGATGTAAGAGCTGAGTGAGGATGCTGGCTCTGGCTGCTGGCAGAGTTCAAGGGGAAAAGGAAATCTCAGCTCAGTCCATTACTTGTGTTGGCACTGCTGACTGCAGAACTGCAGCATAACTTCTGGTGCCTGTGTCAAGAGAGAGGACTCCAAGACAAGGACCAAAAGCCTCAAAGACCAGAAGGCTCTGGTTTGCACATCATCAACTTACAGAAAAATTCTCTGCAATCTCTCAGTTCCCTTCACCTGTTGAAAGCATTTAGGAACCAGCACGGTAACCAGTGTTGCAGGGGAGAGAACTCCAGTGTCTGCACAGGATTCAGGGCAGATTGGTCCATGCTTGAAAGCTATCACACCATAGAAGTACATGAGGGAATTTTGCTCAAGTATTTTAAAATGTATTATTGACATAAAACATTGCTATCTCTGGGTTTGCAGTGGTTTTACAGATTACAGAATCACAGAATATGCCAAGTTAGAAGAGACCCACAAGGATCATTAACTCCAACTTTTAGCCCTGTACAGAACCATCCCCAAATTAGCTTAAAATATTATTGAAAGAGACCTCTGCTCATGAATATGACTCTTTTTGCAGAGTAGTAGAAAGGTTGGTGAGATGGAGGTGGCAGACTTCCTTATGAAAGATGAATGGAGACTGCATTTTAGGAATATGACTGCTCTGCAATATCACTGTAATAAATGCTGTCTATGTATTCTACAATATTACAAAGCGCTACGGAAGATGGGCTTATGTGTTTTTTACTGTTGCTCTTTGGAATGCCAAATAAAATAGAGTAAACAAAGACAGCATCATTTTATAAGCACAGATGCTATAAGAGCAGTGCACTGAAATAAGGTTCTGCTCTGAAATAGACACTTACTGCCCAGTTAAAACCATGTGAGTGAAACAGTGAGACCACTGAATTATGCAATCTCCATGCCTCCTTCAGTCCCAGAGGAGAGAAAGAGTGGAAAACCTCAATTTCAGATTCTTCTGTCCATGAAAGAAAGCACTGGGGAAGCCACTCCTGCCCATAGCAGTACTGAGAGCTACTCTGTCCTTAGATCAAGAAAGAGTATCCACCCTGTCTTTTCCATTTGGGTTTTTTTTTTTTTTTTAATATTGTGCAGCATCTAAATATTGCGCATATTGTTTAAGCATTGTGCAGCAGTTCCTTTTGGAAAAAAAGAAACAGTGTGAATTTTTCTAAGGTCTATAGCGTCATGCAACATCTTCTAGAATGTTACTTCTTGGTTGCATTTGTTGCCACAGAAAGTTAAAGATAATTCTACAATACTAGTGTTGAAATAGGATTGAAGTTTGCTTCTATTTGTTAGCCGTATTATAGGTGTGCCATATCCCATGACAGAGCATATTAGTCTCAAATCCTGACCAGCTAACTACAGAAACCATATGTATCATTTATGTGTCTACATATGCATGTGTGTAGCTGTGTATGTATGTACACTTGAAAGATCTAATTCAGTCATTAATTTTAAAAAGAGAAATTCTTGTCCATTCTGATTGAGGTTTTTTCTTATTAAGGACTGAAAAATGGGAAAACAACATTGTGGGGATGTCCAAAAGCATCATCTATTATCTCTAAGAGCTTGATACAGATATCAAGACTTGGATCATAGAATTATAAAAGGATTTAGACTGGAAGGGATGTTAAAGATCATAGAATCATAGAATAGTTTGGCCTGGAAGAGACCTCTGGAGGCCATCTAGTTCAAGCCCACTGCAATGAGTAGGATCAAGTAGATCAGGCTGCTAAAAGCGTTATCTAAGCTGATCTTGAATGTGCCCAGAGATGGAGCATCCAACCACCTCTCTGGGCAACCTGTGCCAGAGTTTCACAGCCCCCAGAACACATCTAGTAGTACCAGGTGCCAGTACATAGCTGGTCAAGTTCTGCCCATCTCCCTGGTAGAGGAAGACTTGTCCCAAATCTTCCTTTTTCTTGTAGGCTGTACATCCATGTTGTAGGGAGTCGAACACTCAAAAATGGAATATTTTTCTACTGATTATTAATGTGAAAGAATAAATTAGAACATTTTAATTTCCATTTAGAATCAGTGGGCTTAAGTGTGAAAGTTGCTTTTTTATATTAGATAAATGCAGTTTTTAATCCTTAAATAATGTTTCAAAAGAGAAGATTGAAAAGTGTGTCAGCTAAAATCATGTAGAGTAAGATGCTGACGATAAGAGCTGAAGGCATAGAGAAATGAGCAGCCTCCTGAGACTGAGAACTAATCAGGTCATCATCTGCTTAGCCTGGGAAAGCCGAAATTAGGCTTACTCACACAGTTATGGTTTTCCTTTTCAGTAATACTACTCCCAAGAAGTTTTACTTTGACTCCTGCTAGTTATTCCTTTCAGGATACAGCATTTGGCTTGTTTCACAAAATGTTATAAAATGCCTTGCTAGTTAAGGATGTTCATAGTCCATGTTTGGACAGGGACGATTGTGCAACTGTGCCTTTACCTATGACACAGAAGCCCATGCCATAGTGGCTGGTGCCAGTGAGGACCCACGAATTCCCTTGTTTCTGCTGGAACATTCCAGTGGCAAGTAACATGTAAAGTTAAATACTTATTGCTCCAAGGTGAAGCTTAACTGATTTTCAAGTTTATATCTTGTATCATAGAATTATCTAGAATTGGAAGAGACCCATAACGATCATCAACTCCAACTCCACGTATACCTGTATTTGGAGCTCCAGACACAGCATGCTATTTACAAGTTGTGTAATTAAATATATTGAACAAATATATGAATGGAAAAATAGGAACAGTTCCTTGTCAACTGAGTGCATATTTTCTATTTTGCTCTACTGCCAAATATTTCAGTGATCTTCTCACTTGCATTCTTCAAACAACATATGTAGAACACCTTCATGTTGCAGATAATTTCGACAAATATGTAGCAAAGGTTTCTCCTGCAATGCTGCTACATTAGATTACATAAAAGTAGACCAGGACATTTAAACTGATCTGCTAACAACACAAGCACGTTGGTACGGAATTTTGAAAACTCTTTTCATATTTCTTTTCAGCTATGAACTTGAACTAGTGTGACTCTTCTTCCTGAAGTAATTTAAAAGGAATTTTGGCATTTCCACTACTTTCTAAGGAAGGTAAGTGTAAGAGTCCCTGTCTGTTGTAATGAGAGGATCAGCAGTTCCTGCAAAGCTTTTCATCTGGTTCTCACATGGAACGAGTTCTTTGGATGGAGAAAAATGGAGACAGCTCCTAGTTATTTTATCTGCTCTCACAATTTTAAAAATTACAAATACTATCTGAAAGCGTGCTTGTATTTTGCTATGTAATTTCACTCAGGTTCTTTCTCACTCAGTGAAACGTGCCACATTCACTTACCCCTCAAAGCAGGAACAACAGCTGTGTCTTTTTTGTGGACTTAAATAGATGAATGAAAGTGCAAACACACTTCCACAGGTGTGGAATTTGAATTCTTTTTGCTAAGAAAGTTTTTACCCTTGGGAGGGGAAAATACCCCAACAAAACCTTGCTTAAGCTCCAAAGTCCACAGTACATGAGCTGCATCCCAACAGCAAAGAAAAATTGTCAAATTCCTTACTTGACGAACATTTGAGAACTTCATTGTGTAACCAGGAAATTCTTCCCTTAGAGCTAACAGTATAAGCACATTCTTATTTCAGTGGACTTAGTTCTAACAGGACTAGGATGTGTGTGCCAGGTGGACAATATTTTGACTTAGTGAAGACAAAAAATAAGGGTTAAATCTCTATTTCATGTAGCGTGACTTTTTTTGCATGTGATTTTCTGATCTGATACATCAGATCTTAATGTATTGATGCATGATGTACCAAACTTGATGTTTGTATTTGAGATCTGTCTATTTGAGAAACTTGCTTTGTGAGTTTGCAAGGGATTAATTATACAGTGGCAGAGCTGTAAATTCTGGCAAGCTGGACATTTTCACACGTAACAGACAATACAGGGTAATAGATGACTCTCATTTTACTGCAATGAATTATTTCTAAAATTAAATGAATTTTTATTAAAAATCCACAGTACAAGAAAACCACATCCTTGGAGATTTGGCAGTGTCAGCCTCCACACAGACATACATATCTGTAGTTAAATGAAACCAGACGTTGTGGGTGCCTGCGTGGATAATGCTGATGCTGCTACCTGTCTCAAATTCCTTTCGATGGTCTCTCAGTGTGAAATAACATGAAGTTCTGGCCAACTGCATGTTGCCCATCCTTTAGAAGCAGTTACAATTGCCTTTAATTTTTTTTATATCTGAAAGAATAATTCAAATATCATGCTAATCTTTTTATTTGTGAAATGGAAGTGGATTTTTTTTTTGTTCTGAGCTTAGAACTGAAACCGTAAAATCTCTGTAATAGAAACTGGAAAATATTCAACTTGACATGCTTCTGACACATACCCTTCTGGTGTGAAGAAACAAGGGGTGGCAGAGCCCTCATATGAATTTCATGTAAGTTTGCATCACTTTTTTCACACTTAGAAATTCAAGAGTTAGTACTGCTTTACTAGTCTGCTGTGCATAATTGCCCTCCTGACAAGGCATCCAATTCCATAGGCAGTATTAACATCCTCAATTTGGCAGCAACCCTGATATTCCAGTGACTACTTCAAAAGATAAAGTTTCATTTCATCACAGTGGAAGGACCAGTAAGATCCTGGAAGTACATCCTTTCTAAAGTTGGCTTTTTGGTGGGCCTCTGGACACCAGAAGTTATATAGCCCACTTTTTATTGCAAAACAGTGGAATGAAAGATACATTTTAAACACACTAACAGACAAACAAACAAAATCATGACAAAGAGATGCTGTACTAGCTTCACTCCTGGTGAACAAGCTAGAAATGGCAGTCTGTGGTGCCTTTGCTAAGTCTCTAAGTGCACACAAAAGTGTATGGGCACAGGAAAAATGATCTTCACCTGTAGTGCTCTATAGGTACCGGTGTATCTTAACATGGGATTTTCTGGAGGGAACAGCTGGAAGGCTTAATGTCCATGGGTAAAAATTCTGCCTGTTTGCTTCAAGTAACTTCAGTTGTCATGGGAAAAAAAAAGACGTGATTTATTGGTATATTGACATTGATGTTTGTATCTAGAAAGCTGCATGCACAGACATAAGCGAGGTCTCCTGTCTGCATGTTTTGTATTGTGTATGCAAAACAGTTTAGCTGTTTGTGCTTATGTACAATTGCCTTCTTATGAGCATTTACTACTATTTATTTTCGAGATGTTGGCTAATGTGACACTGAGCAGACAGCTGATTGACTACTGTTCTGGACTTTTACATATCATAGATGTTACACAACTCTCTTACCATTGCTCAGCTGGACTGTAACTTGACTTTAGAAAAATGTAACTCAGATTATTTAGGATCTGATGAAAGATCACATCTGACTCTTCAAGTGCCTCTATGAAGATACCTATCAATGCACATGCAGATAGATATCCACGGCTCCCACCCTTCTGTGTTGCAGGCTGAATAGAAAACTTACAACGCTACTGGCAAGTGTAGGCCTGGATGATGCATCTCGTGGGCCAAACAAAAGGATTTGCAGTCACTGTTCCTCTGGTGTGTTCAGAGGGGGAACTTCAAGCACTATCTTGTTTATTTTCAAATTCTTGCAGCCTCTACATGTAAAGTTAAACTTCTATAAATAGTATTTTAATGGATAAAACCTTTTATTCTTGTCAAACTACTCAAAAATATTTTTTTCCCTAGATTTTATGTAATTAGAAGAAATTCAAACAAATCCCTTCCATGTATTCCATTAAAGCCTGTGTGCATTCCTTCTTATTTTCCTCAAACATTTATACTGCAGTTACAGCAGCAGGAAAAGTTGGGAAGCCACATAATTTTTATCACATTTTTACTTGCTTGCATAAGGTTCTTTATATCACAACAACAACAAAAAAAAAAAAAAAAACAAAAAATAGCCAGCA
>VZRN01003296.1:556852-591852 GCA_013397935.1 Dasyornis broadbenti
TTTTTTTTTTTTTTTTTTTTTCCCAAATCCTACCCCAAAACCAGGTTGGTTCTTGAGCAGAGGTTTTATAACACAGTATTGTTACTTTTTGGTACCAGGACCTTGGCAGATATGTTATATGAAAAAAACCCTACCCTTTCTTTTCTTCAGTTGTGTCTCATTAGACTTTTAAGTGTCAAAGATGCAAACTTGTGAATTTGAGTGCCATTCTAAATCCAGGTAGCTCAAAATTCTTGACAAGTACTGCTTTGACTTCGTGTGTGCCTCTGATACCTGCAGAGGGTTGTATATAGGCTTTATTCCCTGTCCCGTTTTCTTTGTGTCACCCAAGGAGTTTGCAACAGAGTTGGCAACCTGAGGAAGGCAGGCGAGGAAGAGACTGAAGAGGAAGTTGATGTAGGTCTGGCATTGACCTTCAGCTGCTTTGCAGCAGACATCTGATGAGGCATAAGAGCACCTTCTCTTAAACCCAAGAATCCTTCCTGGGCACAGGGTCATTGGGTACAGAAGGTGGTGTTTGGAGAGGACAAGTGGAAACCTGACAATGCATTTTGCTCGCTCTGGTCAGACTCTTCAGGTTCCATTCCCAGGTGACAAATATGCTGAACTTTGCTGGTGGAGGTTGACTTGCAGGAAAGCTTTCTCTTTTTCCTCATTCACATCATCATGATTTTAGATGTTGCTGATTTCAGTAAAGTGTATTTTGAGGGTGAGTGTTAAATAAACTTTTTTTTTTGGAGAATATGTTCAGTGATATTTTGTGTGCAAAGGGTATTTACCCTATAAGGGTATGGATTTCTGAGGCGATGACATACAGGCAGAGGCAATATATTATCCCAGCTACTATAGAGACAGAAGTAGGTGAGCTTTCAGGCACACAAGCTTGTCTTTGTATCTGCTGCTGGTACCAAGATAATTAAAATATACTTGAAATGAAAACAAAGTTAATCTCTGAAGTTTATACTTAAATATTGCATGGAAATGCAGGAATGTAAGGAGCATGTCTTTTTATGGGGTCAAGTAATATTTTATTTATACATTTGTTGTAAGTACTTAGATTTGCACTTGGAGAGTTTTGGGTGGCACCATAACAGTCAGTGCTGAGAAAACTTCAGTTAATGTCACTGTGGCCATGATTTCATTTTTTACTTTATTTTTCAGTTATTTTTCATCCTGTAAGTTATGTTTCTAAGCTCTATGGGATCTGTTTTGGGAGAAAAGAAATACTTCACATACTATTTAAATTTTGTTTGAATAAACCAACTATAAAGCACAGGGAAAAAAAAAAGGTATATTCCCTAAAATAAAATCGCAGTAGGAACGTTGCATTATAAAAGATGATGTTCATAGTGCTGGATTTGTTTAAACCGTCAGAATTGCAAAGCATAAATAATTACATAATTTCACACTTTCCAGTGAAGTCAGACCCTGATTAGAAGTTGACAGCCTGAAAGAGTCTGCTCTTTGACAGTGATGTCTGTATTCCCTCAGTTTGTAGCAACTGCGTCTAGGAAAACAAACTGAGCTTTATACACTTTACTTTGAATGAGAACCCTTATTGACAAAGGGAGAATATTCTTTTTATGAAAAGTTTCCATACTTTAAATGCACAGATATTTCAACTTTTCTGCTTTCAGCTAGCATATATTTTGCTGATACCAGGTCTTCTTGCGGTCTTGGTCTTCACTGTCTTTCAGTATGTTTGATATTCATATTTCTTTTTTATTCCTTCTTCCTTGCTGTGCCTTTTTTCTTCCTTTTCTTAAACAAATAGACAATATGGTAATATGAACTCTAATAGGAAAAAGGCATTGTTTAACTCAGTTGGGGTACTACTAATCCAGCCACCAAATGTAACCATAACACAGCATGCATTTTAATTATTAAATATAATGGAAACTTTGCATTTTAAATCTAGAGCTATAAACCACTTGTTTGAAAATGCACAGACCAGTGCTATGATTTTAGCTTGTAGTGAATTACAGGGCAGTATTCTTTGATCAGTTATTCCAAGTTGAAGATTAGTAGCATTCAGTGCTTGTGTTAATTTTGAGAATACATATAGGAGTCACTGCAGGTCAAACTGAAGCTCGGTCGTGTGTATTTTTAATGATTTAGTGAGCTGACTGGATAAAGCAATGTTAAAATGTGTGGCTAATACAGTCATGCCACTCATTCCAAATAGGAGTAATTTAAAGGCACATTTTGAGGAATTGTATGCCCCCAAATTCTAGTACTTAGTAAAATATACTTTATTGTTAAACGCCATATTGTTGAGGTTTTGCTTTTAGAAATGTTTGTTTGAATAGTTCTTGAAAGCACTCCTAATGATTTTTCAGTGACCTTCCACTAAATAAGAGCTGCCAGGTAGAACAACTAATAAATGTTTTCTCATTTTTGTTCAGTACATGTTTTTGTAATGAATACATTTTGACCAAAAATTGTAATAAATACAGTGAATTCAAATGAAATAATCTCGTTGTCTGTGCATTTTTTGACAGGAAGTATAGAACTCTAGGGAGTGAATGTGGATTTTACTGACTTCACAAAAGATTACTAGTCCCTGCATGGGATGTGTAGGCCTGAACAGGCTCTGTTTTCAGGAGTGATGGACACCATGTTGTGGAGCAGCTGCAGTAGGTTTGGAGGAGTAGGAGGCTTTGCTTAGGTGCCTGCTTCAGGGTGCTTGCACAGCAGGCGTGCCCCAGGTACACGAACAAGACTTCAGAGGTTCATGAGCAGTAAATAATATGGTAATAGCTCTCCAGAGTCTGCGTGTTCTTTTCTCCTGGGTGCCAGATTTAGCAGCTCTCATTTTCTAGGTTTAGGACTTGTGCTCACTGTCTTTCTCTAGCTGAAGGGCTGTCTCATGCTGGTTGAGAACGAGCTGGATTTTTTTCTTGCCTCCCCCCATATTGGATGTGAGATAACAGTAACTGAAACTCCAGGTCTCACTTTCTGATCCGGATATTTTAAATCTTGACATTGAGCAGTACAATAGTGGCTAACATATAGACATGAGTATTTTGGACTGTTGAGTATTTTGGACTGTTGAATTTGGGGAATTGAGTGCAGATTTTTGTGCCATAGGACCATCGGATCCCTTAGAGGATCCTTGCTGCCTGGTTCAGCCTTTCCTTTCCCTTCATCTTTCTTCCAATGGTGATCTAGCATAAACTTCATACAGTGGTAACTGATTTTCCATTTGCAGCCTTTGCTCTTTGAATCTGGTTGTTTTAAGGATACGTTTGTCTTAGAGCACCAATTTTCTCATTCTTTCTCTTGTTCCTCACTGTTCATCTCTATTGCAAATCAAATGATATCAAAATGAAGAATGATATCGATGTCTAATAGATCCTTAAAATTCCTACTTTGTAGTTCTTTTTGCTCATGAACCTTTTTTGAGAGTGCAGCAGGAAGGTACTACTGTATTTGTTTCTTTATGCATATTTTGGAAATATCCTCTGCTGTCTGTGTATGCTAGATTAATCTAGTCCACCAAAAGATCTTCCTGTGAAGGTTATTTTTTAAAACTGTGACTACCTCCAAACCTGAATCAATGTAGAGAACCAATGAATTTATAAACCTTACTTATTTGTATTGTTCTGGGGATTGTTTGAAATATGTCTACATAGTCCTCATGGACTGTAGTTAAAAAGTTGCAAAGAGAGAGGTTTTTCTGATGAATAAACTTAGTTGAAAACTAAAAAAAGGCTACATTTGAACACATGGCCTTGGTGATTTCCTCTAAGCAAGAGGAGTGCAGCATCATCTGGGGCACATGGGAGCATCTCTAGACTTCAGGTCTTTGCCAGCTTCCCTGGTGCCCCTGAGACAGTGTCTGCAGGCAGCTTCCTGGTGTAGCTCGGTTGTTGCTCCCTCCAGCTTGTCCAGCTCACCAGCTGCACTGTGAGAACCAATGCAGGGTTTTGCTCCTTTGCTACTTCTTTCTGTTCCTTTCAGACTGTAATAGGGGAACTCTGGAAATAAGGGTAAATTTTGCTTGTGTGCTTTTTGTTGTGCTCCAGGAAAAGGCTGAAAGTAAGATACTGCTAGCAGGAATAGCCTAGGTTATAGCTTGCACCTTAAAGTCATAGGTTGCTTGTCTCATGTTGCTTTATTTCATGTGTCATTTTGGAATCTGTATGAATTGTTTTCCATGCTGTCTTAAATAAGACCCTTTTTATACCTTGTAATTCTTTGGCTTCTATGAACTTCTGATGGTTTTTAGCTGCATGTATGTTTCTGTTCAGTTTTCATTGCACTATATGTTGTTCAGTCACCAGTTCCTGAATTCTCCAGTCTTACATCTTTTAATTGGGAGAGCCTTTTTTTTACATGCCGTTTTGTCTATTACCATTTTTAAGATGTGCTGATGTGTTTGTCTTGTCTCTTCTCTGACACAGGTGATTTTAATGCTCTTTGCTGTTCTCACTTATTTTCCATTTGTTCAATTCCCAATTGTACAGCTGACTTCAGGAGATATCAGTAGGATAAGACAGCCTAAACCTGGCTCCCGTCTGCCCAGGGGCTCTGATGCAGCCAACTGACCATCTCCCAGTGGTTCTTCAGAGGATGGGGTGGGAAGATGGGTCTGAATTACAATAGATGGCTCTTACTAACTGATTGAACTGGCCAAGCATTACAATTCTTAGTCTAATGGCTTTTCCCCTTCTCTCACATTCTTTCATGCCTTCCTTTTGAAACAGATTTTTTTTTTTTTTTAATTGTAAAAGGAAAACTATACCAACTTTAGGTATGAAGTGGATTTTTACAGCTGAGTTATAAATTCCAAAAACTAGGTGGTTTATAATGGGAACGCTTATGGGGAAGAGGGGAGAGCACGTTATAATACATATGTAACCTTTTTTCCCTCTCCTTAGTGAATAGACCGTTTAAACTAAATTAAGTAAAGGATATAAATTCTGTTATTTCAGTTTTTAATATTTCATGGCTGATTTTATAGATAAAAGTTACATTTAACAATAAATATGAAGAAGAATTTATACAGCCTGTTCTAGTTTGATATGGAACAGCAAATCCCATTTCTCTGTAGCTGTAAAGAAAATTCATTATAATGACTTTGATTGTAAGAGATGTCTTCATTGTGATTAGTTACACTGATAATAAAACAACCTTTTTGCAAATGGCACAAGATACATGAGATCTCATGTGTCTGCCTTTTAATAGCATTGAATGTGTGCATTTGCTATCTTTATTTTGTAGTCCTTTCATTTATAACTGGGCACTTTTAAAATCTACAACTTATTAAAAATAATACAATATAATTTAATTCTTCTTTTGAAGCATTCTGGAGAAGGAGTTATTAATGTAGCTAAACATTGTTAATTGTTGAGTTTTCAAAATATAAACTAATTTTAATTAAAAAGAAGTGGGTTTATGCACTTTTATTTAATTACATAAAGTTTTGTAGATAAAATAGTGAAATCTGGATATATGGCATTACTTAACAAATCCTTTTAAAGCACCTAAAGAAATATCTTGAGTTTCAAATGCCCTATTCCCAGTGAATTCAGTTGGATTTAGATGTTAATAGGTATTCGAGTAATATAAATCATAAATAGTGTCATGAGGATGTCTGGGTAAAAAGCTGGCTTGATGGAAGGGCCCAGAGAGTGGTGGAATGGACTTACATCCAGCTGCTGGCCAGTCTCAAGTGGTGTTCCCCAGGGCTCAGTATTGGGACCAGTTCTATTTAATATCTTTATCAATGATCTGGACTAGATGATTGTGTGCACTCTCAGTGATTTTGCAGACAACACCCAGCTGGGTAGGAGTGTTGATCTGCTGGAGGGCAGNAAGGGCAAGTGATGGGTTCTGCCCTTGGTCACAACCACCCCAGGCAGCGCTACAGGATGGGGGCAGAGTGGCTGGAAAGCTGCCGGTGGAAAAGGACCTGGCAGTGCTGATTGACAGTGGCTGAACATGAGCCAGGGTGTGCCCAGGTGGCCAAGAATGCCAATGGCTTCCTGGCCTGTAGTAGCAATAGCATGGCCGTTAGGAGCAGGGCAATGACTGTCCTTCTGTACTCGGAACTGCTGAGGCCACACCTTGAATCCTGTGTTCAGATTTGGTCCGCTTACATCAAGAAGGATATTGAGGTGCTGGAGTGTGTCTAGAGAAGGGCAACAGAGCTGGTGAAGCATCTGGAGCACAAGTCTTATGAGGAGCTGGGGTTGTTTAGCTTGGAGAAAAGGAGGCACGTGGGAGACCTTACCACTTATGTAGAGACAAGTACTTGAAAGGAAATTGTGGCCAAGGGGGGGCTGGTCTCTTCTTCCAAGTAACAAGTGACAGAACAACAGGAAATACAAGAGAAAATGGTCTCAGGCTGTACTGGGGGAGGTTTGGATTGGAGTTCTGAAAAATTCCTTTACTGAAAGGGTGGTCAAGCCCTGAAACAGACTGTCCGTGGAAGTGGTGGAGTTTAAGATCCCTGGAGATATGTAAGATGTGCATGTGGCACTTGTCATGGTTTAGTGGTGAACTTGGCAGTGCTGGGTTAACAGTTGGACTTGATGAGTGTGGTCTTTTCCAACCTAAACAATTCTATAATTTGGGGAGAGGGAGAATTTTGTGAGGGATTCATTAAAAGGGGTATTTATTTTTTCCATTGTACATGCATCTAAGAATACTTAGATCTCCTTAATGCAGTAGTACAGAATGAGATTGATGAGAGAAGTGTAATGGTTGTAATAAGATCCTTTGCATATTTATATTGCTATGATTTTGCCGTTACAGGGGTTCAACCAGTAAAATCTTCTGTATTGTTTAATATAAGGAAATAATACCAGATATTAAATCCTGGAAAAATAGTGCATTTGCTACAAAATTTTAACTTGTAAAATGTAATTGTATTTTAAAATGTAAAATGGAATTGCAGGGTTACTGTTAGAAGTGAATTCCTTTCCTGCTTCATGTAAAAAGTATTTGAGGCTTTAGAATGAGGAAGGCTGCTTAGCTGACATAACAGAAGTTGCATTTGATTATCAAATATTTATGGAATTTACCAGAAAGTGAAAATCTGAGTCAAAGCTCTTGGGGAAAAATAGGATGTGATGCTCAAGTCTTCTGGAAAATTCATGATGGAACAGCACACTTAATATTAGGTTTCATTGTAAAAGACATAAACCAACGTTTTTGCTCCTGTTATCTGTAAGGTTTAATTTCACACTGTTGTCTCTTTTCCATTGATGATAACAGCTAGGAGAAGAGTTAACCTGTTGAAGTTTTTCCCAGGATGAATACTAGGAAAATGACTGTTGATGACTGAAACACAGGACTAAATATTCTTTTTACCATCTGAGAGACGGTAAAAAAAACAGGCTGCATCAGGTCCCTTTACTCTAGGAAGTAGCCCCTTTGACTTGCAGTCGCTTTCTGTGCCCACTTTTCTCTGTCAGAGGAACTGGCTCTGTGGTGTGGGCTGCTCAGTCAATGAGAGCTCTGTGCCAAAACCCTCCCCTTCTGTGTGGAGCAGATCTGACTTTGTGTCCTGGCTATGCTTTGCTGTGATAAGTCACCACACAGGTCACCCATCTTGTGGTCCCTCAGATCCTGTGGGTGTTTGAGCTGAGCAACAGCCTGCTTAGTGATATGTCAATTTTTAACTGGAAGGAAAGTGTTGGAGCAGGTGCAATTTATTACTCTAGCTTAGTCTCCGGGTACTTGCCCATGTTTGCTGCAGAGTATGTTTTTTGTGTTCATTAAAACCTATTGATCTTGGGAAAGTTTGTGGGATTGATTTCAACTTGGTGTTTTTAAGGGAATTTGTAGTATTTTTAATAATAACACTCTCCTGATGTATTCCCGAGAAAAAAAGTGATGATGTATTGAGGAAATGCAGACTGTGCAACCAAGTTGCAGTTCTTCCCCAACTCCCAAGGTCCCCTTGCCCAGGCAAGCACTGCATGGTCCTTCTGTGACCACCTGTGATGCCAGGAATTGTGTCTGGGCAGGGTCCAGCAGCATCTGCACTCCCTGCCCAGGAGGGCCTTGGGGAGCAGAAGGGCACACCTGGGGCCACCAGGTTGACCTGGCACATGTCTTCCTAGCCTGCGGAAGGCTGTGGTGCCACCCTGTTCATGCCAGATGATGGTTGGGATAGCAGTGGCTCTGTGTGGCTGCCAGGCTCTGGTGGGAGGAAGAGACTCTCTGCACCTTGGGCTCCAACACTGATATTTCCCAGGGAACTGTTTGATACTGTGGTGCTGACTGGAGATTCAAGTTTAATTCAATAAACCAACAACTGAAGGAAATGTGTTGTAGTCTTGTGTAGCTGTTAATCAGTGTGCTTCAAAATAGGGAAAGGGTTTTGCACATGTCAGATACCCAAGTAACAGAAATCTAGTAAGCAAGGTGCAGCTCTCAGAGCAGAGTGAAGCTGCATAATTTTTGTAGGTAAGACTCAGTGCAACTGTTCCCTGTTGCTACATCCTGAGTACCTCTCCTGCAGGAGAGATGAAAATGTTAATTGTTAGGTGATTCCTTGTTTGGGAATGCAGCTGAACATGTGTGCCTCACATGAACCGTGCTGCCACTGTGCACATGCTTAGGCATATTGCTGGTTCTGGAAGACAGCTGAGTTTCAGGCGCTGATTTAGATAAGCACCAAATTTATTGTATTGAAAAAAATAGACATTGAGGGAAATAGATACAGTTGACAAGCAGCAGCATTTGAAACCTTCATGGTATTTGTTTCCAAACTATCAGTAGTGTGAATGCTTTGGACTAGTAAATGGGGGTTTTATTTTATAAGGGATGGTGGTATCAGCAAGGGGCTTTTCCTTGTCTTCAATTCCTTCCCTCCTTCCGTTCTGTCTGCCTAGGACCCATTCTGGGAAGATGTGGTTTCATCATAGGGGCTGCAATAGGAGGTGGAACCTGTTCTGGCATCCCTTGGTCCCTCTCTTGGTAGCACTGCCTTCTCCCTCATTCACCTCCACTGTCCACCTGCTGACCAAGAGTATGTTTTGCTGGGAAGAAATGGGAGCCTCCTTGGCCTTCAGCCTGTTTTTGGTCCTCAGCTGGAGTGAAGGAGTCTTTTGTAGCTACATGGCTTAGTTCTAGTGAAGGGCTTGAGGATGAGGAAGGGAAAAGGCTCCGTGATATGCCATAGCAGTATCCCTTGACTGGTATAACAGGCACCACACAAGTCATGAATAATTTTGTACCATCCCATATTTCCAGAGCTTGGACTCCTATTGCTGCTGTCACACTGGTATGCATCCCATTGTTGTCTTATACTGGCCTCTGTCTCTTGCTACAGACAGTGACGGAAATCAGAGTAAAGTTCAATTGTAATCCCTGAACTGTTCAGAGTACAGAACTATGTAGCATTAAAAGTTCTGAAGTGATTACAGCTGAAGCATGGGTTTGTTCACCTGAAAGCAGGTAACACTTCTGGAGGAAGCCAGGCTTTGCACAGCTATGCATGATTTAAGTCACAGTCATGATCATCTAAGTTACTGGGGGAAAAAATCCCCATGTATTGCAGAGGACATGGCAGCACTGTTGTGATTGCTTGCATGTATTACAGGAAAGCGTTAAGGAGAAAAGGTGTGATTTGACGTGCAGCTTTTCCTCTGCATTTTAAGGGTTTACTCTCTCCATAGATGAGGTCCGTGTACAGCTATCACCTTTTCATACTAATTTCTGATGATGGATATTAATTTCTTTTTGTTAGAAATCCGGTAACACAAAGAAGGAAAGGCAGGTTTGTTCGCTTTGCTAAAGTGTTCTGGAGAACTGACTGTGCTGCAGGGATTTGGGACATCATCTATTACACAGAGCCCTTCAGAGTGCACACTGATGTGAGGCAGCCCCCTGCTTCCACCATGCTTCTCTCCATCACCCACTGCCTTATGTAAGCAACCGAGCTGGAAAATCAAAGCTAAAAAAAGTTGATTTTGAATGTCTTGGGGATTGAGCTGAAATACTTCCAGTGTGCTCACTTCTATTTCACTGAAGAGAAAAACAGGGTTTGTTTATAATACTTGAATTTTTGAGTATGTCTGTGTGTCTACCAGTAATACAGTAATTTGGTATAGACAGACATATAAATGTGTACATTCTAATAAATATATATTCTAATTGAATAATATCAGCTGTCATTTCCGTAGATATGCCTACCAATAGAACATGTAACACGTTTCTGTTTGATCTGCTTTTCTCAGATGGAATGCAATTACTTCCTTGTGTGAAGTGGCCACCAGGGGTCATCAGAATGCTTTTATTTTTATTAACGTCTCCTTTTCTTTAGAAGCATATATACACTTTGTATTTTGTGGAAACTTTGTTAATCTATCACACAAAAAATCTGAAGTCTTTATGTTACCTGTTCAGCCAAAAATTCATGCAGCTCTTTTCAGCTGAGCTTCTTGGAGAGGCAGCAGATGAGGAGAACAGGGTGCACAACAGTGAGAAGCATGCCCATAAATGCACAGTTTCTGCATGCATTCTTTTCTTGATAATTTAACTGGTGATAAATAAAGGAGTAGAAGTAGACAAATGTGTCCCAGACTGTGATGGCAGAGGCCTCTTGTTGCTTTATGTATGAAATGGTGGTTTTAAGCAAGGGGCCAACAAAGCCCTCCTTTTTTGTTGTTTGGGTTTAATTTTGAGCAAAGGTTGATGGAAATTTAGTAACTTTATTAAATATTAAATGCCAGAGTAGCCTTCTAGGAAATTCATACTCCTTATGTTTTTAAAGGTGAAAATAGGCCTTCTAGAGCCAGGTTTCTAGGGTAAAATTTACAAAAGTCAATTTGCAAGTAGCAGCAATTCCAACTTGCTTTTATCTTTTGCTGCCAAAGTTCAGGAAAAAGTTAAGACTTCCAACATTTTTCAGGTGTCAGTGATAGTGTTTGTGTACTTGCTCTGATTAATTCCAGTGCGCTCCACTGTGCTTAAGAGGGTACTACAGCCAACAGTAGAACGGGATTCAAATTGCATTTTACTTTTTGCTTCTCTCTAGTTGGTGAGAATTGTGTCTTGCATAAAATTGTGTCATTTGGAGAATTCCCACAAACCAAAGAACTTGCTGCTGTATGTGGAAAATGAATATTTCTTTCCTGGACCTAATAAACTCTCTAAAGTAAAGTATTTTGAGAATATTTAAAAAGTGCTTTTCATCCATAAATAGCACAGTGCTATATGAATGCAGTCTTTCTTGGATCCTCATAAGTTTCTATTGAATATTTTTATTGCTGTTGTTATATGTATGCCTTGTTCTGGAAACAGAATTCTTTGAATTTAAAATTCAAAATATGCAGACCTTCTTAAATTTTCAAAAATTGAAAATATAGAGGTTATATAACAATTTCTAGGAGATACTAGTGCATTTCCTCTGTTTCTCTGTCTTGGGCATACATTCTTATTGATTCTGACAGCACTTGAAATGAGTGTGTGTCTTTTTGGACTTCCTCTTCAAAGTTGATCTAATCAGTGGTTCGTGCTGCATTTAGCAGCATTTGGCTCTTTCTGAAATGAGTGGATGATGAACTAGGGAGCCTTCCCTTTTTTTTTTTTTTTTTTTGGTATTAATTAAAGAATATGTTCATTATGTCAGGAATTCACAAGGACTTCCTTTGTGTTGCCAATTTCTGCCCACGTGGAAGGACTTTGAGTGGTTTGGAAGCAGAAGCAAGCAGGATGTGGGTAGTATTGCAGGTGCATTTCCCTGTGATGCCGTTACAGTTCTTTCTGGTGGCTGTGAGAAAATGAAATTAATGGGTGCAGATAACTTGCCATTTTCAGTGATACACAGGGGATGATTATCAGGGGGCTTTTTATTTTGTCACTTGAACTATTCTGGATAGATCTGTGTGGAATTTCAAAGTCTTTAGTGTTGGAAGTCTGCAGCTTGTTTGGAAGTCTCCTGTGGAGACTTTGCTGTTCTAGGAAAGTGGGTGGCTTTATGTGAAGAACAGGCTTACAATGCAAAGCTTAAAGTTCCAGCATTTTTGAGCTGCAAGGGAAAACAAATATTTGTAATAGATATCATCAAATTCTCCTCAAAAAAAAGGTGATCTTTGTTCCATTGGAATTGACAACCATATTGTCTCCCGTACTCCATTATTGAGGAGACTGTTGGCTTAGATTAGGCTCTCTGAAGGAAGTGAGGTAACTTTGTAGGGCCATAAGACGGATATATGATTTGATTTAGGAAGGATGTTATGCCCCTGAGAAGATGCTTATTTGACACAAAGGTCATATGTTGAGATGAGTTGTTAACATGCAGTTTTGTGCAGGCTATTTAAGGAGCTCATTAAAATGATTTTGCTTCGTTGTATCCATGATTTCATTGAAAGAATTAATTGTCTGAAAAGGGGACTTTTTACTGGGAAAAAAATGAAACTGTTTTCTGTATGTCACATCCTTTACAAATGCTGCAGATTGGGCATTGAATACTTGGAGACAATAGTACTGTGACTGAGAAGTGCTCTGGAAATTCTAATGCCAGGATTAGCATAAAACTAATAATAAAATAAGAAGATAGTACTTGCAAATAAACTTTTTTTGTGTTCTTGTGTATACATCCCTACCCCTTCTCTTGCCCTATGACCAAAAAGAGAAGTAAATAAAATTGTATTGACCATCAAGTTAAGGAACTTTGCAGTTTACTACAGGTTTATGGATCATCACTAAATTCCTTGTCCTTTTGATCTTAATTTAAGATTACTACTTTCTAAATTTCATCTGAAGATTAGAACACTATGAGTCTTACACTGAAAAGCTTAACTGCATAGTAAGACATTATATACTGTTTTTTGGACCAGTGGTAAAAAATTCGAACACTCAAATCCAGTGTTCTCTCTTTTCATCAAAGAAAATAGCTGCTGTCCACAAATGACTTACGCTTGTGTATAGAACTGTAGCAGACACTATGTCAATATACAAAAAAGGTTCATACGACGAATACAAAAGTGTGTTGTTATCAGGTAAAAAATGGTGTTGGCAGCTCAAGAAGTGCTATTTTTCTCATTTTTTGGTATGAATTTTCTACGTTACAGATAGTGAGATGGTGCTGAATTGTGACTTTGGGATGTCTTTTAAATTAGTTTAAATATTGAAACAAAAACTCCACGATTCTGATGATTTGGAAATCCCAATGGATGAAGGGGGAGAATCTTTAGTTATATTAGTTTATGTGAAATAAACCAAAATACTATGTATTATGCACTTAAATTTAAAAATGTGTGTCTTCTCATACATTCTGTAAGGATTTGGATAGTTGACCTATGCAGATGTAACATATGTGACAAACATGCTGCTTTTGAAGATCTTAAAAACATTTCACTTCTTTCAGATATTAAGAAAATTATTGAAGAAAAGCACTATGTTACAGCACCTGTTTACAGTAGAACTACTGAGCTCAGCTTTTGCTGAGCAAAAAATTTGAGGCCACAACATGTTTCTTTCCAAAACTCAGGAACAGCACTGTGCTGCAAAGAACCTTAAAATGCATTAGGTAATGTATGACTGTCTCCAAGCAGAAGAATTTGTTAACCTGAAGCTAATGTGGCAAATTAATTTTCAGTCATATCCTTTAAGGATCTGTTCAGCTATACTTGATTTATATGAACATTAACAAAAGATTTATGTTACAAAAAGTCAACCCACTTTTGAGTTAGCACAGCTTCATTTTGAACATCGAATATGATGTTAAGAGAGCGCTGTTTGACAGAACCGGCTTTTAAACTGTGGATATACTGAGGATTTGACTGCTGTCTGCTTAGCTTGGGGTTGATCCTGTGCTCCAGTCTTCTGCCGTGCTGTACCTGGCATTACCATTGGTGTAGTCTTGGAGCCTATATAAATGCATTTTGGTTTATTTATGCAAGACATTAAGTAGTTACGTGTTGTTACACTCTAAGCACTTGTTCCTTGTAAAAATGTTTTCAGATGATGCTTTAAAAGATGAAGGTAGCAGGAAACACATGAAAGTTTACATCTTGCATTGATTTTAGTCTTGTTGGTCTATGAATAAGGTGGTTCAAGAGCTCATCTTCCCCATTCCTACTGCTGGATGAGTTTGGCAGCATTACATTGCTATCAAAAGGCTTACTCAGTCACACTAAGAAGTAGGATTTAGACTTAAGCATGTGCTTAAGATGCCATGGCTTCAGAGGGTTACTTGCTGCACCTAGAGTGTGTTCTTAGATTAGGTTAATAAATTTCCAGATGCTGATTCTTTGCTTGTGATGACGATTCCTGTGCCATACTAAGGCTTGGTCCAAGATTAATTTTGCAAAAAGAAACTCATTTGACCTTATGTGGTCACTGGGACTGTCCAGACTCTGAGTGCCGTTGATGCCTTCTCCATTGCTTTGATTCTTCTATATTACAATACCAGCTGCAGGATAGCCCTTAATTAGTGTGGTGACTTTGATGAGAGCAGAAGTGAATTTGCTTAGGCAGGCAGAGGAGGATTAGGACCACACAGATTTATAACCAGTTTGTGCTTTGCCGTTGTCCTCCTGCCCTGTGGCAAATCTGGGAAGGAGCTTTCGGGAGAGAAGCTTATAGCAGAGGGAGCGCTGCAGCCTTCTTTTGCGTAGAGGTGGCCAATAGCCTTCTGAATGCCTTCTTCAAATGTGATAACCGTTCCTGCAATACATCCATGCAGGAAGGAGCCCACAGCTCCCTTTGGGAGTGAGGCACTACTGTGCCATCAAGGAAGCTAAGGTATGTGCTATTGAAATTGTGTTAGAGGCACAGCAGTGTGATCTGAGCAAAGGCTGTAGCAGGAGGAAGCAGAGACCTGGTCCAGTGCTGTGGTCCAGTGCTGTGGTCCAGTGCTCCAGATCTTGTGTAAGATGTAGAGAACTGAGCAGAGCTCAGCAAATTGCTGATCATGGTCCCAGCAAAAAGCAGTGACAGCAGCCATTAAGTGTCTATCAGAAGATGTGTTCTTGTCCTAAGGGCAGCTTTAAGAGAGAGGTAAAAGCATTGGAGGCTATTTAATTCCTTAGATGAATGAATATAGGGGTAGTTTTAAAGAAACAGCAGCAACTGCCACACAGTTGTTTTCTTTCGTAGAGAAAACACACTTTTTTGACACATGGAGGTGGGACAGAGCCAAATGTAACCCTGGGAAGGGTGTGCAGGGGTAGACTGTTTTCATGGCAATTTAGATGTGTAGTAGTGATGAAGTTGGTAAAAGTATTATAGTTCATCGTTGCCACACGTAGCCTGCTGTGCAGCTGGAGAGCAATTGCCTTGATAATAGTGGTTGTGGGGGTAGATGTGAGGCTGTTGACTTCATTAGGAGAACAGCCTGTAAATGGAGCAGACTGCAGCTCCCGTCTGTGTGCTAGAAGTTTGTCATGTAATGAAGGCAGAGATAAGGAATTAGGCAAGAAGTCTGGGGTGTAAGGCATCTTAGTGTACTTGTATTACACATATGATTATTTTAATTTCATACTGAGGTTATTGGCAGCACCTATGAGTTTTATGTTTTGCATTTTTCACTTTTCTAGCAGCTAGTTTGTAGTTCTTACCACAAACAGCTTACAAAGATAAAATAGAGGAAATACCTTTTTTTCCCTAAGCACTAGAAAAATCCATAATGGGTGCAGTAGAGTTGAGAGGGAGATAAGGTTGGACACCAGAACTAGGCTTGCGATCTGAGCACAGAGCAGGATGAACGTCTACTGGAGAGTTACTGAACAAATGATGGGAAATGAGGCTAAAGCTGCAGAGACTGCGTGCAGATAATCAAGCATCTTTTTTAGGTGCGGGAGTGGCCAGTGGAGATAAACTGAATTTGCAAGGGAGTGGCAGAAAAGGACACATTTTTGTTGATGGAGAAACCCCTAATTATCCCAGTAAAACCTTTGATGGTGGAAATGTTCAATGCCAGTATTAGTTCACTACTGGACAAGTTTTCTGTTAAATCTTATGGTCTGAGAGGAAAGTATCCTATAAAGAAGATGGAGAATTGATTTGAGATTGCAAATTGTCCTGTACAGCAGAAAAACTGCTGTTCTTCCCCAGGCCATGCAAGTGAAGAGTGATCAGATCTTGGTGGTGGGCTGGGAAACTGCTGTGGAGGGGCAGCAAGGCAAAGGACCCATGGTTGCTTGTTTAAACATGTGACACTCGTCACTGAAGTAATTCGGTATTTTGCATTATATAAATAAAGCTGTACTGCAGTTAAACCACATAATTTTCATCTGATCTTTTTTTCTGTATCCCAGACAGTGCTCATAACATTTTCTGCATAAGCTTGCACTTCAAAGGCCTCATCTCATCCTGCCATTTATTGCTCTAGCATTTTTGAACATACTAACAGTGTGCTGACTTATACCAGTGAGAATATAGATCTGACTGTTTTCCTTCTGACTAATTGTGGTAAATTTCTGTTGTGGTTTTGTGAACAAAGAAAAATAGTAGTGCATAAGAATAAGAAAGCCACATTTAGGGGACAATATTGTGGTCCTCCAAAGGGCTATTGTGATCTAGAGGTGGTTATTCTCTTGTTATTTAGGTATAACTAGCACAGGTTTGGTCAGTGCTTCAGCTCAGTGAGAGACCTGCAGTTGAAAAACCGTTCAGTGTATGCAACTAATGTGCACTCAATTCCTTAGGGGCCTTCCATAAATTATTCTTAAGGAGAAAAACACTTTTTTACTTCCATGGGTAATAAGTCCAACTGATTTGAATTTATTTTCTCAGTTTAATACTCTCCCACTTTGTCCTCAAAATTAAGCATAATTATTTTTTTAACATGTACTTGAATAGTTTTTTGTACCCTGTGTTATCTGTATCAACATTGCAATTACTTAATCTTGTCAGGAAGTACTTACAATTGTGGTCATGGCCTCATTCAATGGGTAACTGAACAAAAAACTGAATACTTGGATCTGCAGCAAATTGATGTTTAAATCATAGTGTAAAGCACATAGATAAACATTTAGTATTTAATCATCTGTTAAAATGAAAAGCATTTTCAATTCTCAGTCGCTTCATTTCAAAATGAAAAGGTAATAAATGTCAAGATTTGATTTCCCATTCCCATCCCTCTTTTAAACTGTTGGTAGCATCAGTCTAGTGGCGACATCTTGGGAGCAGGAGGGTCACACTGGGCAGTTGAGCGAAAGCTTTTGGTAACTGAATTTGGATGGTAAGAGTTTGTGCTGTGTTTCAAAGGTGCTGCCCTTCTCTGTCCTGCTATTTCATGACTTTTGTTTTCTCCTCTCTCCTCCCCAGTTGGGAAGCAATGTTTTAGAGGATATTTTAGGAATGATGGGAAACTATACTTGTGGCATATTCTTCTGAACATGGTTCTAACTATTTTTCCTCTTTCTCCTTAGCAGGTAATCTAAGCAGAGGAAGGAAGGCAAGCTGCATACTTAAAATATTTAACATTTACGTTGGCTTTGTTTTTGCTTGATGTTGCAGTCATGATTATTTCCTCCTTGGAACTTTTAAATTTGGGAAGCTGATTTTTTAGTTCAGGAAAAGTTAAATATTCCATGAGTAGTTCCCCGAAAGCTGTTAGTATATTGTGTCCTAAATATGCTTCCAGAAGCAAAGGTTATGTTTGTTTGCCCAAGTTTAAAGCATGTAGAAGATGACTTGATTACACAAAAACGATGGAATCTAAGTGATTTGCTCACATGGTGCTTGTCACAGGGAAAGCTCTGTAACCAAGTGCCTAGAAGGTGGTTTAGATACTGTGCTGAAAATGTCGCCTCATACCTTTCGTTGTGTCTGTCTTCCTGACATGATTTTAATTTTCTATATTGCTTGGTTTTTTAAATTTGATTATTTCAACCCTTAAGTTTGCATAAAAGACTAATAATAACTTTTGTTTTGTAGGTGCTAAGCCAAATGATCTGCAATTGATAATATCACTGTTGAGAATGGATGGGGAGGAAAATAAGAAGAGAGGTGATGTTGATGAGAATTTACAAGTTGAGTTGGCAGAAGAATCCCCAAGAAATACATCAGGAGAAAATGCTGGATGTGACTCTTCATCTCAGCAGAAAACAAGGTTTATATCAGATGAAGTGTTCAGGAGCCTTGAAAAGAAAGAAAAAGAGAGTGGCACAAGCGAAAAAGCACTGTCAGGATCACCAAACCTGGGTGTTGTTGAAGCAGACAAACTTGAAAATGTCTCCAGAAAAAGAAAGCAGAGTTCTTCAGAAGACATGAAAAATAGTGGAAGGAAATTGCAAAAAGTTTTAGCTGGAGAAGCAGGTAGTATGACAGCTGGAGTTGTAAAGAAAGAAGTCACCAGTTGTCCTGGTAGTGACATATTTAATTCAGATATCCTGTGCCTGCGTTATGATTTCAGATGTGCTGATGATGATGCCATATTGAAAATTCACAAGGAAAATAAACATTCAGAAGAGGTGTCAGCTGCTGTGCCTGATAAATTATATTCTCCAGAAGAAATCAGTGTTGTCTGTACAATTGGAAATATACACAAAGATCCCAAAGGCAAAATGACTGATCAGGGTTTACCTTCCTGCTCTGATAAGGAAAAACATAAACGAGAAAGCCTCTCTAAACCATCCAAAGGGCAAACACGCCCTCACCGTAGTTGCACAGCTGAGTGTAGTTCAACGTTGCATACGCATGTTAAGCAAGATCATGAGAAATCCAAGATATTTTCTTGTGAGCTTTGTGGTTTTCAGAGTGCTGATGAGAGTCTCCTGAATTCTCATTTCCTTGGCAAGACTCACCTTCGACGACAAAATCTTGCTGCACGGGGAGGATTTGTTCAGCTATTGACAAAAAAATCCTTTAAAAACCAACAATCTACTGCAACCAAAGAGAGGAATGTCAGGGCAAAGCCTGGGACCAATAAATTAAGGGCAAGAACTGCTGATGCAAAAGAACCAAGTGTTTGCAGTGCACTGAAAGGCTCAAAAGTAGGCTTGTCTAAACAAAATTATGGCAGTGAACTTGTTGAAATGATACCATCTTCAAATACTCCCACTGAAAAAACAGATACTGTGACAGAAGAAATGTTACTTTCTTCTGGTATAGAGGGAACTGATGAAGTCCATACTGAAAAACTAGAAATACCGGGACCATCAGAAAATACCTTGCAGAAAACTGAATTCCTTCCAACTACCAAAAAGCTAGTTAGCAGTTTACACAGGACAAGGAAATTTGATAGACTGAAACATAAAAGAAATGTTTTCTTGTTAAGGTCTTCATTTGGACAGAGTAGGTCTTCTAGATTAAAAAGACAGGTTAAAAGAAGATACAGCTTGTTGGGTAATGGTAAGAGAGCCAAGTCTGAAACTCAGAGAGTACATGTGAAGTCTATCTCCAGCACACAGCTTAAACACAATGAAGCAAGCCCTGTGTCTCATACAAAACTAGAAACAGATGCTAAAAATAATTGTAATACTACTGCAGAATTACAAGATCTTACTGAATATAAGCCAAATACCTCTTCTTCTAGCACTGCAGATGCTAAAGATTCTGAAGTTAAAATTACTGCTAATGATGGTGCTCTTCACACTTGCATGGATTGTGGTCATGTTTTTCATGACCGAGAAAGTTTGGAAACTCACGTTGCAGAGTTTCATACAAAAAGGATCCAGTTTCATTGTCTGATGTGTAGCCATTCCTCTGGAGTCAGGGAAGACACGAAGCAACAGTGTCAGGACAGTAAACACCAGATGAGTAGTTGTAGCTTTAATTGTCAACTCTGTTCATTTACCAGCTTGAATGTGGTCAGCCTTCAGAGCCATATGAGTGAAGTGCATAATATGTCCCACAGCTGTCCAACTTGCGTTCTTTTTTTTCAATTGGAAGAAGAGCTGATAAATCATCAAAAAAATGAGAAACACGATGGTCCATTATTTCAGCAAGCTACTTCTTTGAGTAACAGTGATCAGACCTTGCAAGTGGTACGTTACGCTGACTCAATATCAAACAATAGCCAAAGACTTGCAAAGGAAAAAGAAGTGTCAATGCAAGCAAAAACACCAGACTCTTCCTTCATAAATCATAGAAATGAATTAAAGCATTCTGTTCTGAATAAAACCCAATTTCAATGTAAAAAGTGTTTTTATAAGACAAGATCTTCCACAGTTTTTACAAGGCACATAAAACTCCGACATGCACAAGAGTATCACTACCTTTGCAAAGCATGTAATCTCTACTCACTGAGTAAGGAAGGAATGGAGAAACATATCAAAAGAAGCAAGCATCTTGAGAATGCCAGGAAAAACAACATTGGACTACATTTTGAAGAATGTATTGTAAAGGTTTGCGTTGGTGTTGGTGGCATTAAATCAGTGGTGGATCCTTCCATTTCTGGAAGTGGAAATACAGAGTTGGATAAAGAAATTGTACATGTTTCATCCTCTTCCGAGGAAAATATATCAAGAAATAAGGATTTTGTTCCACTTGAGCAAAGGATTGGTGAAAATGAATTGGTTTTAGCTAATACATCCAAAGGAGGGAAACCTAAAGGTACTATTTCTAGGACGTGTACCCATTGTGGCCTTTTGGCCTCCAGTGTTACGAATTTAACTGTTCACATCAGGCGAAAGCACAGTCATGAGTACAGCTACTTGTGTAAGGTTTGCAATTACTACACTGTCACCAAAGGAGATATGGAACGCCACTGTGCAACCAAAAAACACAAGAGTCGTGTTGAAATAGAAGGATGTGGAAAACAGAACTCGGAGATCATCGTTAGCCCTGAAGGAGGTAATTTTGAATCCATGAGCAAGAAGATTAACAACTCCATGACTGCCTTATCTGAACACGTTGAGGATGGTGGCCGGTCATCAGATTTGGAAAGTTCTGCCTTAGACAACCAGGAAGTTGAGCGAGGAGATGCTGAGCTAAAAGTTGCAAATGCCAGTATGCTGCCAGATTTGCAGCCTGCTAGCAATCCATTAAATATAAACCAATGTGTGTTGCTGGAACCACCAAGGGTTGCTCAAGACTGTGACCCAAACTTCCAGAGAAGAGCCATGGGTGCAAATGACAACAAGTGTGTACACTGCAGCTTCACTGCTCATTCTGCTGCTTCTTTAGAGCTGCACGTGAAACGAAAACATACAAAGCAATTTGAGTACTACTGCAAGGCTTGTGACTACTATGCTGTTACTCGCAGAGAGATGATAAGGCATGCAGCAACAGAGAAACATAAAATTCGAAGAGAATCTTACGTTTATTCTTCTGGAGAGGATGCAAATACAACAAATATCGCTAAAGAAGGCACTGCTTTGCCTCAAGAGGAGCACCATCGTAGTGCAGGAGATTCAAAAACTATTTTAGGTGAAACAGAATGTGCCAATGATGCATCAGAAGGTGAACATATAAGTAAAAGCTTAACTGAGTGCACTGTCTTAGATAAAAATACATCTCCAGGAATCTCTAAAGATGTCAGTTGCCAAAATGCAGTAGGAGATGGGTTTGACGGGGAGTCTAAAAACGGAGGAGAAAACCCTTTTTGTGAAGGATTCCAGCAAACTCCTCAGAAAGATAAAGTTGTTGAACTTGTCAAGGTAGTATCAGTTAAAGAAACAGGAACTTGTGAGGTGCAGAAAAATAAACATGGTCAGGAGCTGCTCAACTCACATGACGATTGCACTGCAGAAAATCAAAACAGATCAAGCTACACAAACTGGAATTCAGAAAAAGGTGTGGAAAGCTTGGAAGAAAATAGTGAAAACCCTGAAGTTCAGTGTAGAGACAAAGACAGTCTGAAAAAAAAATCACTGAAGAAAAATAACCCACTTATGCTAAGTCTTCCAGAAAGAAGTAGTGCAGTAGAGCAATCAAATTTTGCTGCAAACACTGGAGAAACAGTACAAAATCTACATAGTTTAGATGGTAACAGAAGTTTCAAAGAGGATCCTACTGGGCAGGAGGAAGAAACCCTTATGGAAGCACAACATGAAGCTGAAGTAACTATAAATAACAATGTTTGGGAGGCAGATGGCTCAACAGCTGAGGGCACACAAGAAAGTAGTAATGAGGCTTTAGGAACAGTTATCAGTGCTGATGATAAAGGAAAGGCAATGCAAAATGTTGGCAAGTTCGATTCTTCTATAGTGAGGTTAAAAAGTCATCAAGATGGGGAAGTCACTGACCATTCTGCAGAAGGACAGATGTCAGGGGCAGTGAAAGCTAGTGAGTTCACAGTGAAAATAGAAACTTCAACAAGTGGTGGGAAAAAGAAGAAGTCAGAAGGAATTTCTCTTGGGGAATCGACGCGTATTCGCTGCGATGACTGTGGTTTTCTAGCAGATGGCTTGAGCGGACTAAATGTTCACATAGCCATGAAACATCCTTCTAAAGAAAAGCATTTTCATTGCTTACTCTGTGGAAAATCATTTTACACAGAAAGCAACCTTCACCAGCACTTGGCCAGTGCTGGGCACATGCGAAATGAGCAGGCGAGCGTGGAGGAGCTGCCTGAAGGAGGCGCAACCTTTAAGTGTTTGAAGTGCACAGAGCCCTTCGACTCAGAGCAGAGCTTATTTCTCCACATCAAAGAGCAACATGAAGAGCTGCTGCGGGAAGTGAATAAATACATTGTTGAAGACACTGAGCAAATAAACAGGGAGAGGGAAGAGAACCAAGGCAATGTCTGCAAGTATTGTGGGAAGATGTGTAGAAGTAGCAATTCCATGGCCTTCCTAGCTCACATCCGTACCCATACAGGTATGGAAATGCTGTTGTTGCAAGTGGTCTCTTTGAAACAGAGTGAATTATACTATTGGTCTTTTTCTGCTTGTTAATCTCTTTAATATTTCTTCCGAACTGGCATTTGTATCTCCTGATGAGCCCCTGATGAAATTCAAAATTACCTAAAAAGGTATGAAAATACAGTGATCAAAGGGCAGAAAATGTACGAACATTTCAAGTACAGTCACCCTTTTGCTTTTTGTTTCATATAGAGACATTTTCTTCCTTTTAATCTAAATTGTAACCATTGATTGGTTCTTAAATTTGTGTAATGAAGCAGTGGTGGTTTGAGAGAACAATTAGCTGTTCTTTCTAACTTTCTCTTCCTTGCAGTTGTTTAATATCCAAATTATTTATTTCATTTCAATTAAGTGAAACTTTCAGTATTACATAATATTTCAGAATAGGCACTTGATATTTCATCATTCCTAAATAAATACCAATAAGAAGCAACAGGAGGTTTTTCTAGAAATAAGTTACAGGGATTGGAATGGGTCAGCCTTTTTGGAAGGTGGTGTGCAGTGCTGATGTGTTGCACAGGGATGTAGCATCTGATTTAGTTTCTGTGCTGATCACACTTTCAATTCATTTTTATGTTTAATTTTAAGTGGAAAATTTAAAAACATTTCTGTAGAAAAATGCATAAGCTGCAGTTCTAAATTTATGTAAAAATTCACTGCGATGTTTCTATAAACCTGCCATACATTCTTTATTTTAAATAGACAGCTTTTCTAAATCACTGAGCTCTGCTTAGACAAGTGGTGTCTCCATGGTTGAATTTATGAGTGGATTTGAATAATAAATTCACATTTCAATGAACATATTTTCATTAAAACTGTAAGGTTTATTTTACTGTACTTTTAAATAATGGCTTATTATGGAAGCTATAGTTTAAATTCATGCAGTATTTGAAACTTAGTGCATGGTTACAAGGAAGAGAACAAAAAGGTAAGAAAAAAGAAGCATAAAAGAATGGTAATTCCTGGCATAATCCTAAAATAGTTTTGTAAGGTTTTTTATGAAAAGGCAAGGGCGTGACTGGACAACAAATCCTAAAAATTAATCTTGGGGAACACGGACATTGTATTTCAAACCTTTCACAGTATTTTACTATAACTGCAGTATTCATGTATACCAATAATTCACATACTTAATACTTTCAGCATTACTTCTGTCCTGTCAATAACGTAGTTATCTGTATTGCTTCAGCTAATATCCAACTTCGAATGCTGTGTTAAGTCTTTAGAGGGATGCTCATGTTCACATGGTCAGAACAGCTGTATAAGCCCTTAATATGCCCTCTTATGGCAGATAAAACTGAATAAAACTAAGGGGGAGGATGCTAATGGAGCTCTCTTTAGAATTCTTTATGCAACTGTCTGGTCAAGACATGTTGCTTATAATTGATGTGTCCATTACTTGAATTCTCTTGTAATTATAGTCAATAAGTCTTGTAAATGTGTTAAAGCTCACTAAAAGCATACAAATTCAAGAACAGAGTAAGGCTAATAATTTAAAATAATCAATGTAGGCATTTCAGCACTTAATTTCCCTTGTGTGTTGATAGCTGATCATTCTTAATCCATTAAGATTTATTTAGTCGTTTACAATGCAAAATAGGTTTGCACTGGTCACTTGTGCCATTTGAAAATGTCCACCAGGTTAAGTGCAGAATGTAGTCCATTAGTCTTCCTTGACTATATGTATTAATTGCATTTAAAATCAAGTTAATGTGGATGTGAAAGTGAGGTAACTATCAATATATGACAAAGCAACCCTACTTACATAAGTTACATCATTGATTGTAACATTTAGTAAAAGTTAGTGTACTTTTTAACATCTTGTGTGTATGTCTTATCATGGAGTATATTTTTATTGTGCTTTTGCATAGCACTAAGTATGCAAAGCAGTAAAAGAATACATTTAATTTTGCAAGTCATTTTTTGGTGCAGAGATATAGAAGGGTTACAGAATGGAGTTTTATTTGCCCTCTTTCTCACTTCAACTTTAAATGAAGTGTTTTTCTTAAGCTTTGCTTATTCACATAAATAGTAAAGAGGAGACTTTTATTAATAGTTAATGGGAAGAAGGCTTTCTCTTCCAATCTGTATTTTCATATTTTCTTATAGAACCTTTTCTTCCCATCTGTATCATAGTGGATGCAGTTTAATAACAACCAAATATGTTTAGGTTATTGGGAGTGGTGGCAGACGAAAATGACCTACTCCACCAGCTGTATGTACACTTGTAGCATTGGTGAGGCAAAGTTCAGCATTTCCAGCTTCTCATCTGTCCCAGCGTAACAATAGGTACATAAGAGCACAGCCACACATTTTCCCATTTATTCTTCTAATTATGTGCTTTTAAAAAAGTCTTTCATCAGCATGAATAAGTATATAAATAAGTTTATGTACGTGTTTATGTATGTGTAACCATCACCAACTCCTTTCCTTTTTTTAATTGAGTAATCAGTGGTGGTTTGGGGTGGCAGAGGGAAAGGAAGGGAAAGTTGCAGAAAGATACAACTAATAATTTCCATTAATAGAAAAATAATGTTTCAAAATACCATTAAATAATGTAGGAGATTTTCACATTGCAAATGAAAGGGAAGCTTTGCTAGAGAGAACCTAACAAATAAGTCCATCACATGTTGACAAGTGAAAATGAGGAAGTGTAAAGAATAATAAAAGGAGTAGTAGAGGTGGAAGACTTTTTAGTTTGCAGTTGATGGAGGTCCCATAAACTTAATTAACAATCAACATCTGAGGAAAAATCACCTGCAACCACATAATCTTTGTTTCTTTTCTCATCAGATTTCTCAGTTAATGTCAGTTGTGGACAATGCAAGTATGGTATATTACCCCCCATGTCCTAAACATAGGAGGAAATGGTATGATGACACTTCATGAGGCTCTGCTCACTTTGTATTGGGCCTGAGCTAGGAACTCCGCTATGCCTGTAGGTGCAGGTGATTCTGCCTTTGGCTGGCCTAAAGCTGAGACAGTGAATTTTTTCTTACAGCTTAAGGTCTGCATTGTTATAATGTAAAGCAAGGATTATGAACTTGAGTCTTTTTTTACAAAACAGTAGAATGGCTTGTGTCTGCCTGACCTGAACTCTTAAATTTAGTCTTATTTTAAATTAGGTGTGGTGGTGTTGGTTTATGTTTATTTGTTTTGTTGTTGTGTTTTTGTTTTGTTTATTGTTGGCTGGTTTGGTTTTCCCCCTGTTGTTAAGAGTCTTATTGTTTTGTGCTATCATCAGAAAATGTACATTTGTTTTCAATGTCGTAACTTGTGGGTAAAGGTGGGTTTTTTTCGTTTGTTTGGTTTGTTTTTTTTTTGTTTTTGTTTTGTTTTGTTTTTGTTTCAGTTTCTTTTGTTTGTTTGTTTTTTGGCTTTTCTTGTGTTGTGGTTTTTTAGTGTTTTTTGGTGTGTGGGGGTGTTTTTGATTGTTTGGGTTTTTTTNTTTTTTTTGGTGTGGGGGGGTGTTTTTTTTTTTTTGGGTTTTTTTTTTTTTTTTTTTTGAGTCATTTGGTTGAAAAGATGACATAGTGAAATTATTTTTCTCTTTTTTCTGAGAACTAAAAGCCAAATGTGAAGCCAGTAGTATCACAGTTTAAAACAGCATAATAGAACCACTGAAGTTTATGATAAGTATAGCTAAGAAATGGTTAAATGCTTTACATTGCTTCAGACAGCTTTATAGCAAATACAAATTTAACTCTTACCCTAATGTCTTCATTTTTAGTATAAAATTTTGGGTTGTTCCATCCAAGAACATATTGGAACAAATTTGGCACCAGCAACCTAAAAGGGAGATACACTGCTTTTGTTTCAGGTGATAAGTACAGACTGGAGCCTGCCAGCACTTGAATTTTCATGGAGTTTAAATGGAGATGTTAACAGATATTCAGCTCTGGATCTAAGAAAAAAATCAAAACCCCTCAAGGCCTCAGTGATTTTTGGATGAGAGCAGTCAACAGAATAATACATTTCTGTATTGTCAGCACACTGTAGTCACGATTGGTCTGAACTTCACAAAGGAGTCATGTAAATGGAAAACAGCAAAGGTCTTGTATGGAAGCCCTGTGGGACACCTGCAGTAACAGAATGAGGAACGAATTTACAATTTAATCAGTAGGAGAGAAACTAAGGGAACACAGGATAGAATCCACATGGTATTTGAATTCTGTGAGAAAAAAGAGCAGTATAAATACCAATAGATTTTTAAAAAACCCTCTTCAGCTGTGGCCTTGATGTTACTAATTGTGCAACTAAAGATCATAAGTTAAAACATCAACTTTTGGTAGGCTTTAAATGCAAAGATAGGGGGTTTTTTTGTATTTGCACTGGTCTCTTTGTAGAATGCAATGTTGATTTGAAATGTCACCAAATTAATGATTAATTTAGTTTTATCAGGATCATTTAAATAAACTGGGTTTTTTTCAGTGTGATGGATAGAATGTGATTGCTGTGAGCTGCAGTCTGAACCTGCTTTTGATATTTAAACGTATAAAGCTGACTGGATATAACCGTTGAGGTGCTAAATATATTTTACATCTACTTCCAACAGTAGAAATGGAAGTATTAAGAGATCTGGCTTCATTGTCATTGAACTGTGAAATATTCAACCTTGTCTGCCCATGCTTAGTACTGTTGACTTTTTTATTTCAGTTAGAAGATTAAAATTAAATGCTTCATTTTTCGTTAGCTTTTGGGAATTAAATTGAAATTTAAGACTCTAAAATTTTTTACTAAGATCCTCAATTTCACCGGTGGATTCTTGGAGGATATTCTGTTTTCAAGGGCAAAGCAAAAAGGTTCATTGATCAAGTGTGATATAGTGCAACATTTTTCTTATCAGAGCTCTTTATGTATATTTATTAAAGATCCCATATTTCATATTATGCTTAACTGTATTGGATGAAGTACTTCACAAAACATATACTAAACATAATATGGAGACTCTGTGACCATATTGTACTTACTTTTAACTGCAATTCTATGATTTTGATTTATTGATTTAAGGATTTAGTGGTCAGAAAATTGGAAAGTGCTTCTAGAATGATGTTGCTGCATAATAACGTAGGGACTGACATGTGCCCAATTTAACTATGTCAGTAAAAAAGATAGTTTTTCCGTCTTGAGAGATGATTACTGTTAATTAAGATAGACAAATAATTTGACTTTTTGCTGAACTGATGTGATACAAGAAATAGACTGATACTTTTTCCTTGGTGAAATAATTTCAGAGTTCTTTGGTCTGCAGCAGACATTTAATATTAAAGTTTGTTCTTGAAATAAATAATAGCCAAAATGTCAATACTTCTGGTTTGCAGAATAATCATAAATTCTTGACCATAAAACAGTCATAAAGGCATAATATTTTATCCACTGTATATTCATACATTGCATGCCATTACAATAGCTAGGTGATGAATCATTTGCTGTGTGTGACAGAACAAATCTGAAATACCAATGCTAATGTGAAATCTATTCAAAGTTGGAAGACTTGTAATATTACTTTACTTTAAAAATATTTGCTAAAGAAACAAGTACGTTTTGCAGTTTAAGCCTATACCAAGCCACTTTAAGACCATTACCTGACCAACTTTAATAATGACCAACTTTTGCCATCTTGGTGAAATATTATCTACCTAATTTATTTTCTTCTCAATTTAATATATTTTGTGGGGCTTTTAATGATAAGAAAAAATGCCACATTAAAAGTCAAGAGAGTATTTTCTGTGATCTTGAACTTGAGGAAACTTTAATGAGTAATGTATAGCATATACTGTCTGTGTCCTGGGAGTTATAAATTTATGTTCAAGATACTTTTTTTTATTAGGCAAAAATCTCAAACAGGTTAAATGTGGGATAGGTTTTTAAAAGGTTATTTTTCCTCAGGAATTTTTATTTCTTTAACTGTGGGTGATGTTTTATTCTAATTCCACTCATATCTTATGCTAAATTTTACTTAGGATCAAAGCCATTCAAGTGCAAGATATGCCACTTTGCAACAGCTCAGCTTGGAGATGCCAGAAACCATGTCAAGAGGCACCTTGGGATGAGGGAATACAAGTGTCATGTCTGTGGGTGAGTAAATTGAAACAGTCTCCACCATGGTTAACCAGGAGAAGAGCGCAGAATATGCATTGTTTCAGAATTGAAAACTGTGATGTGAGCAAGAGTGGCTAAAATTATGCATGCATATCCTCCTTTCCATTGTTATGGTAAATTCCTTAAATACAGTTATGACATTCTTTTCCCACTTCTAATCCTGCACTGAAGATGAGCAATTTTATGGGCTACAAGGTCAATTTGAACCTGTAATCTGTAAATTGACTAAATTATAGGATGTTCATTCACATTGCCAGGGAGAACTGTAAATTTCATTTAAAGACATAAAAAATATATAATATAGACTTTACTGTGTGGGGTTTTTTCTTTTGCTATACTGTTATAATTTTAGTACCATTAACAGATTTCTGGACTCCATTGGGGTTTTCATTCTTTATGAAAACAAAACAGAAGACAGATTTTTCAAACAAACGGATCTAAAATATTGCAGGCATAAGACTTTTAAAATAAATTGAAGTCTTTTATGTGTGCTTGTGTTCCTGTTTGTTACCCAAAAAATCTTGTTTTTCTTTTTAGAATCGTTATTTCCTCAGAAGGATCGTTCATAATGTTTAATTGTCCTTCAAATGTGTTGCATTTAATAGGAGGCATTGAGACTCCTTAATGCAAAACTAATTAATTTAGCAGAAATGTTTAAAAGGTTTTAAAATGCCATGGCATATATGGTACATCATAGGACATTCAAAGTTGGATTTTAATACCCTAGTTCTGATTAAAAATATATTTTAACGTTATTATGCTGAAGAAATTAACTAATATATGCATCATATAAAAACATTTTACTCAAACCTATGTAACCTGCTATAGCAGTCTTATGGCTAATGTGTAGAAGAGCACAGGTTCAATTAGATGGTGCAGTGCACACGTGCATGGTGTAGTGTGGTGCTGGGGATAATATTCAGAAGGAGGAGGGTTTTTAGCCTTAGTGTACCAATCTACTGCAGGACAAAGTGAGTTACACATTTTAGAAGACAAGTGAATCTTCAGCTGAAGATGCAGCTGAGTGATTTTCACTGATTCATCTCTGTTTTTCAAATAATTTTGCATGCAGCATTATGAGATACTTTGGATGGGTTTACTCACTTAAGAAAATTAATTGCTGACTTATTGAAAGAAGAAATAAAAATGTATGAGCCCAATTCCTAGGTCCACTGTGTATCAGTAGTAAAATAACTTGTGCTACTCCTTATTTTGCAGCATGATTAAAATTAATATGGTAGAGTATTTTATATTGTTTTAAAAATCTTATTTACTGTCTCTGCTTTATGAATTGCCACGAATTTGACACGGAAGATAGTTAAAAACTACAGCTCCACTGAAGTGTTTAGTGAAGGCTAAGCTTTGTTCTTTAGAAGTTGTCCACAAACTTGACACTGGTTGTTTGTTCAGCTCCCATTTAACTTAAACTGAAAAATCATCATATTATTTAACTAATTCATTGTGAGAGGCAAAGTAAAAAAAAAAATCTCAAAACAGCTAATACGGTATCTTTTATTAAAAAAGAGTTAAAATTACTAGGATTTGGCATAGTACCTCATTTTTTTAAAAACTTATTCTATCACTTCAGGATTGACATGTCTGACAGAACCTGTCTCAGAAATCACACAACTCTCAGCTGAGATTCACAACAGTTATGCAAGAGAGAGAGCAGAACATGTATGAATGATTTAAATTTTGGATTGAAATGGTAGTCACTTTCCTAAGCTGATTGCTTACTCTGTGTTACTGACATGTCATACCTGATAGCCCAGCAGGTTCTCATTTTCCATTTTTGTGTATTACTAATTTTCATCAACAACATGGAGCTGAGTTATTTTGGCAAATCAGCTGGCTGAAGAGACATATACCACAATACCCCCTGCTCACAAAAATCTGATTTATATCCCTGTTTAAATAATCATCACATTTCACTTAATGTGCAAAAAAAAAGTATTTTAACAATCATATATTAACACTGATTTATTTGGAAAAGATGTTTTTGTACTGTAGCTAACAGTCCTGAAGAATTGAGCAGGATTTGAAGAAGGAATGACCAGAGCAGTTTGAACCATAGTCCGTATAATGAATATGCCATCTTACGTGTGGAAGAGGAGAAAAAAAGGTGTTAATAGCCTGTGCTGTATTTGTGTTCTTTTAATTGAAAGGACTGGGTAGCGTGTTGGTTAAAAAAATAAAGTAGCAACATAAAAAAAAATAAAATTGCTAGGATTGGCTATCGGATTAGTGGCACTATAGAGCATTGGTACATTAACACCACTGACAATGTCAATTCATTATCATTGATGGCTAAATAATCTTAGAAATGCTCAGTGGACCTATTAGTTCCTGAACATAAGCAGCTCATGCTGCATTTCTTCATTAGCTTTAATTGCTATAAATTTTACCTTTTTAAAAATCATGCTTTAAAAGGTGAAGTGATCTTTCAGGAACATTAACTCTGTAATTTTGTCACAAACAGAAGGTCCTGCACTATGTTTTCTTTTCTACAGTAGTTAATATTCTATCCTCTGACTTTTAGATTCGCAGTAATAAGCCCTCTGCTACTTGTGGGGATAAATTGTGTTTCAAAAGCTTTTGAATCTGCATGGGCACTTTTTAAAGGTGAAATGTCAGTGCAACATCATGGTGTGATCTCAAAATATTACTTTTTTAAAAGATAAATTATTTGGAAATTTTGGTCTTAAAAGCAAAAAGCTTATTTTTGGTGTTGTTTTAGGAAGGGTTTGTCGTGTTTCAGTTTTTCTAATGATCCTCATATTTACATGCTACAAAGTACACAATATATAATTCAGCTAGTTGTTGAAAAAGGCAGTAATTTTGCTGTGCTGCTTTATTTTTTTTTAATTGAAGTTCAGGGTTTGTTTTTCTTCAGCTGCACAGCAGAAACTACATGACACAGAAATTGGACACCGCTAATGTTTTAACATTTGGAGTAAACCGTCTGCTACTCATTGCCTTATCGCAGATGTGTGTTAATTGTTTTCTTTTCCATACACCCATGGCTGTAAAATATATCCCATTATTTCAGGGGTAATGTCTATTTTCTGTGGGTAGCAAACTGCTGCATATTGTATTTCATTTTTGAAAGTTTGACTCCGAAATTGGCTGATACCCTGGTTTAGGCGAGTAAGTCTTGGTTGCCCAGCATTTAAAATTTTTCTTTCATTTGCCCGATGAAATGCTGTGAAAAGGCTTATCATGCACTTTCTAAATTTTATCCCTTATGTATGACATGAAAAATGCATTGTTCTGCAATTGAGATTTTGAACAGAATTTTGAACAGAATCAAACATTATAGGCAATGTTTGATTTAAAAATATGTCTATTTTTCCTTTGCCTTTTTCTTGCTTTTGCTTTTAGAAACAGAATTTTGGAGTATGTAGTTACATGTTTCAAGTAAGAGTGCCTGCTTCATTTTTTTTTCCTCTTCTTTTTGACCACTTAAAAATCAATTGAAGAAGTTGGGTATAAGGTAGGTTTGGATTGTTAGGAAAATTTTCAGTATTTAAAGCATGCACATAAACATTTTTTGTTGCCTTCCTACAAATTGAAAGGGCATTTGTAGCAATGTCGTTATTATGTTTATTACATATATACTATTTAATATATAGTAGCCAAGTGTTTTAAGAACAAAAGTAAGTTTTTGTAGACTTTATCCTTTTTAGGCAAAGGATGTTTCAGGAGGTCAAAAAGATTGGATTTTTTCTGTATTTTGCTGGAGTAGTTATTTCTTGTAGTTTTTTGTTGTGGTGTTTTGTTTTGGTTTTTTTTTTGCTTTGTTTTGATATTTTTGTAGCTGGAGGTATTAATATTTTTTTACTTTCTGCTCCTTAGTTCTTTATTTTCTCTGAAACTCCTTTTCTCAATTAATTCTGGAGATATTATAAGATGTTCTGATAAAAAAATGTTTTGCTAAATTCGGTTATTTTTTAAAGCCTCATATAAATGAGCTTTGGGGACAGTTTTAGTTTCCCAAGCATGGAAATAACCTCACTTCTACTGCTGTTATGAATGCTAAGAGTAAATCAGAGATTTGTATAAAGTTCAGTATTTTAATCACACTGGTTGCTTGGAGAATGTCTAAACAAAACTGCTCACCTATATTGAGCATAGTGACTAATAGATCTTTGTTCTTTCTAGATAAGGATGTGCTTTGACCAGCTGCATAAAAAATCCAACTTGGCTGTACTCCTGTGTGTTGTGTTCTAAAATGTCTTCTAGATTTTCAGATTTTTAAACTGATTACTAATAATTTCAGGCTACTTTTAGTGAAAGGCTGTTCTTAAGATTGCTTTTAGCAAGCAAAAAAGACTTATTCATAAATTTATTGGTAGGAGCACGAAAAACATTATATTTTCAAGGATGCCTTAATGTACTGTAATGCAAATTAATTATTTATACTTGTGCAGTTTGGGAAATCTGAAATAGAAAGTTGCTACTCTAGTAAAACTATTTTTGTGTGGTATTACCTAGTTTTTGTGCGTTAGAAGGGATCTCTGTGTAGATGATTATAATGTCACTTTCTGACCTTTGCAGCTTGAATAATTGTAAATCATTGCTTCATAACGTGTCAGAGAATGTCTGTACTAGGGAATTAAATGGCAGAATATAATAGACCAAATTATTGCCTGTCATGTTTTCAACAACACAGTTAGTATTTGAGTTACACTTAATCATTACGTGCATTAGCAACTTCATTGGAATCCAGCTTCAGGCTGAGCATGAAATACATTACATTATTTAAACCTCTAATGGTAGAAGTCATTTATTTGTGTTGAAGTGTACAACATGCAGAGTTTCATAAAGCAAGGAACACTTGAGAGCTTAATTTATCCAAATCAAAGTCTAAATGCAGATAAACACAAGTGGCAAAAATTAGTAATTTTTATAGTCTGGAAATATTTAAAAATACATGGTTGTGGATAATTGTAGGCAGCAGGAATAAATTAAAATCACTATTTTTAGTCAGCTCTGAGAATTAAAACTGTTTTATATCTAAATAATCAAATGCATCATGAAATTGCATTTTTGAATGAACAATTAATTATGCACATCATATCTACAGATGTGTCCAAACAAAAAATACATGTTTGGTGCCGCTGTTTAGATCAGAGGTAATTTCATGTGAAGTGATTGTTCCAGATCCAGCTATTCTTAGTTTCTCTATCTGCATTTTGCCATTTGGTCCTATCATATACTTGTGTCCATGTTTACTTTAGAAAAGAAAAATGAGGTGAACCTATGTAACAGCTTTCCAAACTTGCATACGCTTTTAAAAAAAAATTAACAAGAAAATTTTAGAAAAATATGCAGAGTTAAATAACGTGCGTTAGGTTATCTTGCCATTTTTTGTTCAGTTATCATTTTGTTACATTTGCAAACCTGACCTTCAGTATATAGTCTCTCTTTTTGCTATTTAAGAAAACTACTTGAAGTAGAAGCAATTTACTTTTATTCAGAAAAGCTCCCAGCACCTTTAAACAACTGGTACAGATCCCAGGATGTGATGTGCAAGACTGTCCTGGCCTGGAAGTCTGCCATGGAGTTGGCTGGAGTTGGCTGGTGAGAGACTTCTGTTCAGGCAGTAGAAGTTTGTTTGAGTTCTGTTTGAGGCTTCTATAACAACTGAAAAGCCAAGACCAACTTTCTCAATTAATAAAATGGGGCTTTACAAATTTGTATGCTAAATGGGATTATAATAATGATTTAGTTGTGCTTTCTGAAGAGACAAGATATATAATGGGTACACTTATGTTAGTATTTGGAGACAGTGATTCAGACTAATACCCCAGCTGCATAGAGTCCAATTCAATGCAGTTCCAAATGGCAGCCGTTGAGATGTGCAGAGGTGTGGCACCTGTAACTACTGCTTTTACAGACATGCATTTTAATATTTTACTTTATTATAGATTGCTTTGGTGTCCAAGACATGTGCACTTCTGCTAGGCTATAGACACCTCACTCTGGACACATCTCTGGCCATGCAGGGCAGCTTTCAGCCCTTTCTGAGGGAGCAGCCATTGTCACTAAAGGGAAGTAGTCTGATGGTACAAAAATTGGTGTTTAATACTTAGTGCTAAGGCAAGCAGCAGTCCTAAAATTCAGTATCCCAAGTGAAAAAGGGACTTCTGTTCTTATCATCATGGTTTAGAAGGATTG
>VZRN01003296.1:595869-658369 GCA_013397935.1 Dasyornis broadbenti
GCCCTGCCCTGCCCTGCCCTGCCCTGCCCTGCCCGGGCACACAGCCTGACCCAGCTCCGGGAGCTGCTGCGAACACGGGACCCGCGAACCCTCCGTGCTGCTCGGGAAGCAAAGGCAGCGCCCGCCGCCGTGCGTTTGCAGCGCTTCGCGCTTCAGTCGTGCGCTTTCCTCGCCGTGAAACTCATCGGTTCTTCACTTATAGAATATGATAGGTGTTCATTACTGATAATTAGAGTGTTTGGAATCAATTTGTGCTTGTTTTCCAAATCAGTCCTCCAAGCGCTGGAGTGAAAATAATTGCTGAAAACAAAAGTAGTTAGCTCAAAGCATTGGGAGTGATTTGGATGGAGGAACAAAAAACTTGGACGGATTTGGGGGGGAAAAGATAAGGCGAGTGACCTCCCTTTTAAAGTACGAGATGTAGCTGATACTGCAGAGGATGAGGTTTTATTGGGCTTCGTTTGTTGAGAAGCCTGTACACACAGTTGTATAAAAGATGAATAGAATCTCATGCAAGCGACCTCGCTGCGGTGGCTCAGCACATTATTGTTCCAGCTTGTTGAGCCTTATAGAGCGGGAAGGGGATCGAGGAAGGGATTTGAATAACATTGCGGTTCAGAAAGAGATTCATAATTTTAGTATAATCAGCATGTTGGTTTGCCTCATAGTGACAGGTTGAGTTTATTTCCAAGAGACTGTTCTGTGAAATAGGCCATTAAAAGCCCTACACAGGGAATGGCTGCGTAGCTTCCGTAAGACTTGTGGTCCTATATCTATCTGTCCATTCTCCTCTTTTTTTGCATGGTGTGTGGATGCTGTGAGTGCAGTAATTGTCACATGTTAATGCAGTGTAATTTAATGAATTAAACCAGATTTTATCGATTCCTGTATTACACATAAAAATGACAGTTGATTATGTTTAAGTGGTTGTAGCATGGCACAAACTTGTTTTTTAAAATTATGTAGAAAAAGCAAATGTTTTTAAAATGGCAGTAAAACTGCAGAATGCTTTGGCAGTATTTTGGTTTCATCAAAGGACATGGTGCAGTTGACTTGGGTAGCACCAGGTTTTTGCCCTCCAAATTTATGATGGTCAGTGAAAGATAAAGGCAATTTTAAATGTTTTTGCTGTCTATACACAGTTATTTTCTTCAGCAGGTTTTGAAAAATTGTGAGAAATGGTCAATTGTTTGACATTCAGTGTTGTTTGTTCAGCAGCCTTTTGTATTTCAGGCATATGTTTTAATATTGAACCTTAACAAGAAGGGCACTGCTTTCCACATAGTACTATACTGACTGGATGAACTGTCATATCATTTATTGATTCCATAACCAGTTATCTCACTGAGATGTCTTTTATAAAAACTGCTGATAGTGATTTGGGAGAAGGGAGGAGAAAAAAATAAAAGAAAAAGCTGTTCTACCTAGTAGTGTGGTATCTGAAATGCTATTGGGAAACGGTCGTGTCTCTGCAGAGCTGCAGTTATTCATCATTGCTGTATCTTAAACTTATGCCTTATATTGACCTGATTTGGGGGTTTTGTTTGGTGCTTTTAACAGTTTTTTTGAGTGTGTGTGCTTTTTTTGGTTGGTTTTTTTTTGGTTTTTGTTTTTTTTTTTTTTTGTTTTTAAATTTTATTTTGGGGTTGGTTTTTTTGTTTTGTTTTGTTTTTTCTTTTTTCAATGATTCATTGAATGGTAGCATATATTACAAGAAATTTTGAATTTATATCACCAACAGGTTCATAATAGTTTTATCAACATAGGGTTGAATCCAGCAATCAATGCATTTGATTTTGCTATAATTACTAAAAGCTCCAGGTCTTGATGTACCAGTTATTTTGTGAGAGCTGTAAGAAGAGTTGTACTGGACAGTAGCTGATTACACTTCCCTAATAGTGATGAGTGCAGGGCTGAGTTTTTCTGGCTTGTTTCTTTCTTTTTTTTCTTCAGCTTCTGATGATGATCCATGGTTAGTTTATGCTTTGAACCATGAGTATGTTTATCCTTTTTGAGACTTAATGGTGATGGTGAAAGATGTTACTACCCCATCTGCTCACTGCCAGTTCTGCCTGGTGGGATAGTTCTTAGATATTTCTCCCCATTTGGTGCAGAAAAATAGTTTTGTCGAAGAGACCCCATCAATGCAAAGAGTTTAATGGGTCTGAATTTGCTGAGTATAAATTTTACTGTTTATACCTTAACTAATTAGTTTCATTAATGAGTTTTTGTAAGTGACTTTCCAAGATGTTGTTTCCCATTTAAAATTCTTTAGTTACATTTCACTTTATTAGACAGTGATTTGTGATTTTTTTTTTAAATTATTGAATGTTGCCGATCTTCTCAGGCCACAAAGCTTAAGTAATGGATTTTTTGAGAAGTTGATTTTTGCACCTGGCATTGCTAGTCTCTCAAGAGTTACAGTGGAGCAGATCTTCAAATATATTTGTGAAATTTCAGGCACAGTTGAGGAGATCTTGACATACTTCTGACTGTAGAGATCTGCTGACTTGTTCTATGTAATAATTTTTGTTTTCTGTTGTGCTGGCCTCCTTTGAGCTGCAGAGGCTGAATTATATAGGGGTTAATCATGGCATAAAGATTTTCTAGTCACTCTTCCATTTTGAAGGGCATAATCTGTATATGTGATTGTGTATGTGTGTACATTCTGTATTGTCCTTTGAATGCTGTCAGTATCGTCCACTTCTCTTCCCAGCTGTATTTGACCCGTTCTTCAGGAAACAGTTCCAGAAGCACTGCATAAGGTTGAAAATATAGACCATTATGCTTCCAGTCTTCTTGGATTACCTTTCTTCTATACTGATTAAACATTGTGCCTTATTTTGATGGGCTGCTTTTACTCAAGGCAGGCATTAAATCTTAAGAAATCTCTTGTGTGTCTTTTAGGGCCCAAATGCAACAGAAAATGGATTTCTGCTGCATTTATGCATAACGTGGACTGAGTGCCTTAGGACACTTGAATTGCCTGGAAGAGACTCCTGGTGTTGCTTTTATAGCGCCAGAAAGGCTAGAGGACAGAGGGGAATGTGTACTGATGACATAGCCTGTGAGTCCCCTCATAATGACAATTAAATTTGCCAAAAACTGCATTAATTGTGGGACAACAGAATCTTCTTGTGGCTGGTTTCTCCTTTCCCCACTCAACAATTTTATCAGCACCTTTCCATTTGATGACATATCTGGATACCTTCAGCTTGGCTCTGAATTACCATCCTTGGGCACTGCACTACTCGTAGTGAACATAGGTAGCGATGAGGACATACTGTTAGCAGTGATGTTATTACAGCCATGGTGATGGGTTTTGGAGATATAAGGACCCGTCACCATGATGTTTATTGATGAAACTACCTCTGGAAGAAGCGGACTTAACTTTCCCACTCAGTCCCTTCCTCTGAGCCCAAGGAGAGACTTTGCTCACTCTTCCAAGAGTTACCACTACCAAATGCTATCATCTCTTTCTGTAGGTTGTTTTCCCTCCGTAATGGGTTTGGATTTTACTACAGGTCCCTCCTATCCCTTCAACATGCATTCCTTTCCTGATAGGATTTGAGATGTCTTAGAAGATGTACTTAAAAGCTGAACATAGGTTGAATTAATTCCTCTAGGAATATTAATCCTTATCTCATGAGAGTTAGATGTAACCAGAGTCTCTGTACTTACAATATTGCCATAAGTATTGGGATAAGCTCTCATGTTTCAGAACAGCAGCAGACTTTGGCACGGGTTGATCTTTTCTCTTTTTTTTGTTTTTAAAATAGAGCTAAGCTTATTAGTACTATGTTACATGTTGATGGTGATTAATGAAACACACTGTCCTGTAGTAATAATGTGCTGAAGCTACTTATTTTGCTTTAAAGTTAATATTCAATAAGTAGTACTTTGTTTCACCTGAAATATTTACTATTAAATGCTTTTGAAAATGTAAACTGCGTGATTGTAAGATAAAATTTCACCATTTATAGCAAACAATCTATGCATTGCTATTGTAAGAAGTACTGCTTTTTTTTCCTAAATGTGCTTGCCAAATGAATGAGTGTATTTTTGACATTGTTTAGCCTGCACTGGCTTGGAGAGGTAGTCCTTCTCCAGTATTAATAGCATCTAACACCGTTCATTTTTCTGGCATATACTAGAGCATTCAGAGCAAACTGAATTCCTGGGGAGGAACATTGTCTTAAACATTTGCTTTATCTGTTCATTCCAGTAGATGGCTACAGTTCACTACCAAATTGTGGCTATAATAGATTTTTTACAGTAAGTAAATCAGAAGATGAAGGTTGAATTACTATAAATGAGTTGACCTGTACATTTTTCTTATTTCATGTGCTTAGTCATACACTATTCACTATTTTTCTACGTACACCTTTTTCAAACTGCAGGAAAATGTTATAATACTTTTTTTTTTCCTGTTGGTCAAGGTTTTGTGTTATAAGTGACTCTCATACCTCATTTCTGATATTTCTGATTGTGCCTGATTGGAAGAATGCTTATACCATCCAAACACGGAGGAAAGTCAATTGCTGAAAAGCTGTATGTTACTTTTATAAAAATGGATACTTCCAGTGTCTCAGCCTACTTTTAATTTTGTTCCTGGGTTTAGGCATTTTAAATGGAAACTGGCCATTGAGCACTTGTGTTTGCCAAGTTGACTTTAGCTTTTATAAAAGCAGATGTTTTCTAGTAAGCCTTTTCAGTCGTAAGCATGAAGCAGAGACTAACACATACAAAAGTATGTTTACCTTTGCATTTCATCTGTGTTGTACATTGCAATGTTTCATTGCTCTCAATTACCATCCAGGTCTTTCTTTTTTTAAACCTAATTTGCATACAACTAAGTTCATACAAAGGAATTTCTTTTAAGCCCCTGGAAAAGCGGCTTGTTTCTGAGAAGGTACTCATTAGCAGTTCGCAGAGTGGAATTCTTTCAAAGGTACATTACTCATTTGTACTGTATGAAGTAGTTCACAGTACAACATTGAAATATTAGGTATGCCTTTTGACTGTCTCAGATCGAGTGATTCTGAATTCGTCATGTAAACTAGAGAATATTTTGCTTTAATTTTCAGTGAGAAGGAAATGTTGAAACTGACTTTTATTTGTAATCATATTTGCTGGTAAATGCTACTACCATATCGCTTTAATTTTATCCTAATCCTTTAATTTTTACCTTACAACAGCTACAAGCTGAGCACAGCAATTTAAGGTGCAGGTTTTTGTTATTTTACAAATGAAAGGGCCATTTTTTGCATTAACTGCTATGCTGTGCTATTGCAATTTTAGGTCCCTTTGCAATCAACTGCCAATTTATATAGCTGGCTACAACTGCTTAATCTATTATTAATAAGCAGTGCTACTGAGCTCTACAAATGATAAAAATGGTACCAGTTTCATACAGGAATTTCATTTTCATATCTAAACTACATACAATAACTTTATTCTCTACCATGAAGATAAATGTCTTAATTATTTATAAATTCTTTATATTTTATGGTATCGATTTAGGGTTTCATTCATTATCCTTGAAATATATTGAGAGCCTTAGCTGTAACTAAAATATTTTTCATTTACCCATTTACTTACAATGTTGTAGTCTTAAGGGCCAAAATTTAATGTGTTTACAAAATGGTTTTACAGTTTAATACTGGGTTGAATATTCTAGAAAATAAATGAATGCTGTGTTATTCTTAAGTTCTAAAATTGAGTATTTCGGATTATGTGTGTTAAATCTCAGCTTTCTTCTATGTTTAGATTTTTATTGTAGCTTCATGATTCATTAAATGAGTTCATCCTCTGAGAGGAAAATGTATTTGACCCCTTCTTGGGAGCATATACAAGAAGTTCATCAAGAATCACAGATTTTAATAAGGTAAACAGTGTTAGTTCTGTCCCCTCCGGTGTTTGTGGAACTGGGACATGTCCAGTACTCAATCCTCACACTGTGGAAATACATTGGCTGCCCTGGAGAGCACCTGGCTGTGTTTAGGACATCTCAGTCATGAGAAAGATTGTACCTGGAGGGCAATTATGGTCAGGACAAGAGATGCACAATAATAAGTCCCTGGAGCACTTTAATGGGCTGTAGGAAGGAAAGAAAGGGGGAAGAAAAAAGGAGAAAAATTACTACGGTATCAATTTTGTTTTTCTAAGAATGGACTGTGAGATGCTAAGCACTGTTTGGTAGAATGTATTTCTGGTCATGCAAACTTGTGTCTAATCACATACCTGAATTTCTTGGAAACCCCTTCACAATTTGTTTACCTATTTACAAAGAATATAGAGATTTGCTAAGTGTGTTCTTTGTTGGTTTTGTGTAATATGCTTTCTACGTTAAGCATTTCCACAAACGATTCGCTAGCTGCTGTGAAGTGGACATTATTTTTCCCCCCTTCCTTTCTGGAATTTAATTTCTTCTGAATTGTTGTGTGTCTTTTCCGTAACCTTTAGATGATTTACTCACACACAGACACGCATGCACACACGCGTGTGCACAGATGTGAAAAGTTTAGCTGAAATGGGATAATGCCAAGCCACAGAGCATCAGCGCTCAGAAATCCTGTCCTTACTGCCTTCGGAGTGCCGGGGCACAGGGGCACGGGGCTGTCACACGCTGGGATGGATGCCGGGCTGGCGCTTGCTGTTCCCGGCGCTGCCTCTCTCGCCTCCCAAACCTTGCGCGGCCGCGGGGCTGGGGCCGGTGCCCCTCCGCGCTCAGCCGCTAGGGAGTGTCGGAGGGAGAGGCTCCTATTAATTTTTCCACTTTCCCCGTGAAAAAGCTGGTTTAACTTCACCCCCAACTGCAGCACTTGTGTATTATATTTAGACTCAAACATTACAAAGGCGTTTGTCTCTATGATCTTTAGAAGGATTTAAAGATAAGACATGGAACTCTTTTATAAGTAGACATGAATTATTTTTGCTTAGATTTTGTGTTTACTCATAATACTGCTAACACATTTAGTTAATTGTAAACTTATTTGTAAAATTTGTATAGTAAGTGCCACATACCTGTCTGCTAAAGAGGCAAACATTTTTAATCTGATAGGGGCTGAGAAACAGCAGCTTGGCTTTATCTAATTTGTTCTTAAAGGTTGGTCACCAAATGTCATGTATTTCACCAGCATTGTGCTTACTCGGAAAGAGATGAGATATTTACATTACAGTGGCTCAAGAATCACAGTAGAAGTGCAACTGCCTTTAAAATGCATTTTGGTAGTTCAGTGAGTTGTTTCGGTAAGGTGGCGGTGCCATGGTGTTTAACAGAATAGCAAACATCTCCTTAAAAGATGACACAAATAAAATTACACCTGTTTCTTTTTATTTACTGATCTGAGGAGCTTATATTAAAATGACAGAAGTAGTAGATATAACAAGCTTGTGAATTCTTTCCTTCCACCTGGGGAGTTAAAAAAAAAATCGTAACGAGTATACTAGGGTGGCTGACATCAGGTCTACATTATATGTTTGCTTGCCTGGGGTGCTCTCATAAAAAATAAAGCAGAGCTTTATACAGTTATAGTGTGCACTAAATTTGTGTTCAACATCCATAAATAAAATATTCAACTCTTTCTGAAGAAAAACTATTGTTTTGAGATATTTCAGGTCAAAAAATATGTCACTATTTGTGGAGAGTAGAGGGTTTCTCCTTTGGCTTTGCTTTTACTTTTTAACGATCATCATAGTTGCTTTTACATACCTTTGTTATTGCTATTGCCTCTCTGGCAGGATGGAATATACAAAGGAGGTTATTTCTGTAAATCATATTTTAAAAAAATTCAGAGAGCAAACCACCCATTTATGCTGCAGTATGTTTTGGTTCTGAGTAAGCAAACTGTATGCCTAATGATTTCATAAGAATTTAATATTGTGTGTTTTACAGATGGAAAAATGTTGATAAATTTAGGTTAATTTCTACTCTATTTATGGAACTACTTATGCATTTTTTAAAAGAAACAGAGTCTTCTTAAATTATATATAACTTGAAAAAGGGTCTGTTGTTTATTTTATTTTAAATATTAGATTGTCCCTGAATGAGGCAGAAAGAGTATTATGTAGAACACTACTTATGGAAACAGCAAACTAGTAAATCTGTGCTGCACTAAAGTAAAATGTTATATTATTCTGATAATATTTGACTTTTGCACAATATTTAAATGAACATTAGTATAAATAGGAATGCTTAACTAAAACACAAGTTCATCGTGTAGGCTAATGCATTACTCTTGTATATTTGTACATGAGTGAACAATTATTCTAAAAAGTTTATACATGTGTTCCAGTGACCAAAGTTGTATTAAAACAAACTGTTCCGATAGTGGTGACAGAAGACATGGTTGATGGTTGTGTTTGAGAAGTAAATGGGCAAAATATTTGTGGATCTTTTAATGATTACAGTTCTTGATAGCTTTCATAAGAGTGCACATAATTTGTGACAACTCTAATAAAAAAATGTGGCAGAAAAACTTTCTGAGTTAGCGGCAAAGTAAATGGGGCAGGTTTTGCATTTTGAACAGAAATCTTATGAACTGTGATTGAATTTGTCGTGAAAGTGTGTCAGAATTAATAAAGTATTTACGTGCAAGGTTGCTGGGCTTTGCAGACTGGTTAGGGCTGAGGATTGGTTAACATGAAAAGTCATTTCTGTGCATTTGGTACTCGACAGCAAAGGACAAATGTACTTCTGTGCGTTTTGGATCATAATGCCATTTCTCATTTCAAACCATTTTTGTCAGGACACCAGGCAAAACAATGATGCTTTGAGGACGTAATTAAAGATATTGTTCAAAGAACAACTTTCTGCATATTTGAATTATTACTGTCATCAAAATCATACAAATATGGAAATATGATTGCCAGAAGCACATAAATCAATGATCAGCATGGCCTCAAAATCCAATAAATATGTAGAGTTAAATACTTTAAAATGCAAATTGCATCTGATAATTTGCATATGGTAGAATTTAAAGGAAATTTTGTTGCTTAACAACCTCTAAGGTAGCAGTTAGGGCTATGGGTAAACATAGATTTTTTTATTCATCATTGGTCAAGTTGCAAGATTTGATAAATGATAGGAGACTGCTTTCCTTGGTTAAAATGACTGCATTCTTTACTGAATCCTGAAACTGCCTTGAAGTCATCTGAATAATTAAGAGTTAATTATTCTTCATCCATCTAAATCAGAAAAGGACAGATTTAGGGAAGGAATTTATAATTTTTGCCTCATGTCCTGTCATGTCGTAATGTGATAAACTAAACTGACTCCAAATAATATCTAGTGACCTTATAGTAATTACGCCTCACAAAACATTCTGGTTGAAATTTTTTAATTGCTTGCATCGATTCCAGAAACTACATGTTAACAGACTCTGAAGTTTAATTGTGTTCAAAAGAAAGCAATAGAAAATTTCTGTTCTGTTACTGTTCTAGTTTAGTCTTATCAGGACAGATACTGTATGAAGTCTTTCACTTTTTCTCCTCTGATAGGGCCTCTCTCTGTTTTCTCTGTTTTGTAGTTTTTGTATGCAAACCGTTATTTTTAAAGGATAATGAATATGTACGTCAAAAATATAACCTTTATTTTTTTTTTTTAAGAAAAACTTTCTAAGTTTAACAAAACCAGGCATTTGTCAGTGGTGTAAATTCTGGTTTGCTTGCTTTCTGCATCTTGGAAAAAAATGTACCCCTAAAATACAGGCAAAGAAAACAAGAATGATCTGGCATCTGTCTCCCTGTGGAAGGAAGGACAGTTTCAGAGTTGAAAATTGAAGCCTGTTTGTATTTGCTAATTTCAAAGTAGAATTTTTTTTTTTCCAAGAAGAAGGGTTTACGAATGTTTACTGATCACAAGAGGAATTGTAATAAAGAAATCAATATGCATGATCCCTTTTCATGTAGTACAACAAGGTTACACTGTTAGGTTAAGTACAGGCTGCATTCCTTTTCAGAAAATCAATTTGCTGTATAGTGTGCAACAGCAAGTCTCTTCTGAAAGAGTCATTTTATGTTGTGTGCGCACAGTAAATTCTATATTGACGCCTTCAAATAGTATTGACCGATTAAAAGAAAAAAGAAGAAATGCTAAGCACAGTAACCTTAAAAGAGTATTATAATTTTCAAGGAATTGCTTTCTTGCTAATTACTTAATTTCTTTCTAAGAGACAAACTGATAAAACATGTTCTTACATATCCTTTAAATTATTAATACTGTAAAACTGGTGTTGTGACATTATTTTCAAAATCTTCTAAAATATTATTTTCATAATAGCAACAGAATGCCATATGTGATTTCAAATACTGTAGATTAAGCATAAACTTATTTGCTGAATTTGGAGGGTGGGCACTTGGGGGGTTGGTTGGGGTTCTTTTGCTTGCTTGTTTGGGGGTTGTTGTTTTTGCTTTTGTATTTTTAATTTATTTTAAGATCTGGTCATTGCTTGCAAAAAAAAAAAAAGTAAGTATTTTCATTCGTTACGGCTGTGTACATATAAACTGTGATGGTGCTTGCAAAGCAGCACTGGGTTTTTGTAAAGATTGTCTGTTACCTGCCTGGATTCCAAACAAAACAAGCAGTGCATAGAGAGGGAGGGAAAAGTTAGTAGCTGCACTCAACCTCCTCAGACATAACATGGCTTAAAAGCCAGTTTTTATAAGGGAAATATACGGAAACGTGGTTTATTTTCAGTTCTTGTTTTCCCAGAACATAAAACTATGTCTTTTAAAATGCTTTGACCATTTTTGATGCAACTGTTCAATTGTAAAGACAATCTTTTGCTTTTTGTGTGTTTTTTACTGAACAGTTCTTGATGGACTCTGACTTTTCCTTTTATTTCTGTCAACCCAATTACAGTACATTAGAGCGCACCCTGATCCTACTTGTTTGCCTGTTATGCAGTGTATATGTTTAACTCATAAGCATGTTCATTTAGATATTTCAGTCTGATCATGCTGAATGTCTTGCAGCAACACATATTGATGTCTACAGAACATTAGATACTTTCAACCTTAGTTATTCATTCTAGAAATTGTAAAATGCAAGTATATATGGCTTTGATTGCTTATGAGCTATTGTATCTGAAAAAATGAATTTTCCAGTTTGTTGTTTCTCTGTCAAATTCTGTTGTTCATTATTATGCCCCAAATAAATTCCAGTCTTAATTGGAGAGAATTTAATTCATTAAAATTTGAATTACTTAGAAAAATACCTATAATTTGAATTAGAAAACTGGCTAAACTCTTCATATATTTAGCCCCAAAGTTAAAATACTGTTTGTTACGATTTCATTTACTAAAAAATAACCCAACAAATTTTCACCTTTTAAAAGGCAAGCTGGCATTTAACATTTACTAGTATTAGAAAGACACTTTATCTAATGATGTAGCAATTTCCCATGCATTTTTTTTAAGTTTAAGAGATTTGCTTCATTGCTAGGCTAGAAAGGAAGTGATTCAAAAGGCTGGCTGCATTTATTTTTTTTGGTCACAAAGATGTGTATAACAAAACTACTTAAGGTGTAATTCATTGCTTAGAAACCCTGGGCTGCTGTTTGTTTGCAGCATTCTTGTTAGGGGTCTGAATTGCCCAAACAACAGTGTAAACCAAGCCAGGCATAGCAGCAGACAGAAAAATACATTCAACTAGTGGAATCATGGATTTGTTTGATTCAGGTAATTGAAAGTGTTTCATACTATTATTGCAACTTGAAGGCTTGTTTAAGTGTCTAGCTGTCAGTCAGTTTGGAAGGTGAAAAGTATTCGATTGTCACTCTGTCAGTCAATAGAGATGAGAACTGTCTGCCTAATGGATTTCTTTACGTAGATGTCTGCATGGAGGTAGAAGTAAAATCAATGTGTTGTCATGTGCAAGTACGCTGCATCAAACTGCCAGGTGAAATGCAACTGTATTTCTGTAATGTCTACATCCTTGTGTTGTTTGTGGAAGACAGACAGATGTTCCCTGTGTTTAAAGGTAACAAACTCTTTGTGGTCACACATAAAGGTTTATTTTTGAACGTTTTATAAGAGTTTCATCTATTTCCACTTGCTGCAGAGGTTTTTTTTCCTGTTTGCTTGATCATATCAGGGATCAATACTCAAAAACCAGGATTTAACTTAGTAGGAGAAACTGTAGGTTGTTATTCCATGAGGATCAGATGATTTTCTTTTAAACCTGTTTTCTGTTTGTCAGTGATGACTTGTATTGAGCTAACTATGCTTCCTGCTCAAGGTTTGGCTGTTAGTTTACCTACATTTATTAGAGTGTGTATTGACTTCCTATAGCAAAATAAGAAGAGATCATTTCTTGAGTAAGAGAAGGTAACAATGGCTTTCAACACCCTTGATGAAACAGGCATCAGTCAGTGACCCTTTTTCTTTCTCTGGGAGATGCTTACAATATTAAGTTCCACTAAACAGGATCTGATAACAAGTGGCATCTGGAAAGTTCCTATGAAATTTCAAAATAATAGTACCAGTTCCTATAATTCCTCTAATTCCAACTAATTCCAGGCTCAATCATATATAAAACAGATGAATTATGACAGTAGCCAAACATCTTATGAAAAATTGTTTTCCTGTTAATTGGTACAACACATATAAAGATATGATTCTTAGCCCCACTGAAGGTAGCAGGCTAAAATGAGACATACCAGCTTCAAGAAATGAATGATATAATCACCTATTTCCTATTGTATCGTTTGTATATGTGTGCTATTTTTGAGAATTAGAATATGTAGCTCTTAGCTGGTGCTGTAGGAAAAAAGAAAAAGGAGTAAGAACCAATTCCCAGTGAAGGAACTCGGCTGTGGGTAATGAAATCAGTAAGTAGCAGAGACTGATGGTAAAATAGAAGGTAGAACTTCAAAAGAAAGATCAGGATTTTGGTTTTGGCTATAATAATTTCAAGATGAAAGAAAAAGTGTTTGGTGGAAGATGGCCCCTGAGAGGTAGGGGCAGGGCTGTGAATTATCAGCAACATTTTTTAAAATTTCTTTTTTAACTTGTATGAGTGTTTCCAGTTTTTGCAATAAATGATGTAGGAATCCTGCTGGTGGCAGTCTCATTTGCTCCTAGGTTGCTGTGTCTCTTGTGTAGGGTAGATGGGGGAAAATAGTGTGTGATACTTGTAATTTAAGATCATAGTATGTTTATGGAAGTAGGCAGGAATAGACACAAATTCATAGACTCAAAGCTGAAGGAAATACTGTGATCATCTAACCTGCTAGCCAGCCTTGAAGTGGTTGTAATTTCACCCAAAGAGTATTGGGTCTGCTTTCTAATTTGTATACTTTACTGCCCATGTGCTATTTAATACTCAGCTTCTCACAGTTCTTACAGAGGTTTTGGGTCTGGCTTTGTTTTATAGAGGAAACAGAAGATGCTATAGGATACAAAGCAGGCATCATCATTAGGGTTTGAACATAACCATGGTTGTCTACCACTTTTGAGCTAATTATTCAGTTAGAAAAGTGGGCAGCAGAAGGTGATCTTCTGTGGGCAGTTCTCTAGACAAAGGCATTTTACGCTGGCCGTAGTTAATGTGTCAGGATATTTAGATATTTTCTGTTAATCTATTTTTATATGAATAGGAATTTATTTTGTTAGAGTGAAGATATCCCCAATATGTGCAATTAGTTTGTTGGTAAGTGATCTAAAGCAAAAACAAATAGCTGTGGAGCATACAGAATTATTGAGTTCATCACTAGAAGTGGCTGTGACATGCTGAATGCACATCCAAAAATGTGCCTGTATCGTGGGTTCCCAGCAGGAAGAAAAGAGTATCCATTTTGTCTGCTTCCCATGATAGTGTGTTCTTTGTGCTGTACAATGAAGTCAGGGAAAAATAGGCTAAATAATGATTTTTAGAAAGACTTAGCTTGATTTAAATGGATTTATGAGAGGTCTGGAAAAGTACCACAAATGAACTGCTAAGCTCCTTGCCTCAGCAGATAGGGAGGTGTGATCTCTGATTCAGATACAGTTGAGAATTAAATTGGCAGCAAGACAATATACAAATAGTGTAATACCAGATCCTGAAAAATTTTGAGCATCAGTTACAGCTTCCTTCTACTTTTATGACATTACTGGGTATTTCAAAGGGTTAAATTCTTCGGTCTCTGTTCCTCTCAAACATATTTGTGTTTCTTGTACAGCTTTCTAAATATCTCTCTTAAATGTTTTGTGTTCACTAATAATGAAAATATTGCATGTGACAGAAAATGATGGTTCTACAGATGATTTTAATTTTTGTTATAACCTGTAACCCTGTAATCTCTTAAGCCACAGAACATAAAATGTACCTTTTAATTTGGTGGATTTCTTGGGACTTTTTTTGAACTTCTCTTTCCTCTGCTTTCTCCCTTGTCTTCCCCCCTCCTTCCCACCTCCCTTCCCATATTAGCACAGTGGTCTGCTTAGTTCAGTTTTAAGTCTCTTGGTTTTTCTTTCCTGCCATCTCCCCAGACTAGACACTCAATGTAGCATTCAAAAAATATTACCATGAATCATTATATAATAAATGGCCAATAGCAGTATTCTTTTTTTGAAAGTCATTTAAATTTGCATGAGAGATTTGAATTTATACAAGCATGATTGCCCAGGAAAGCTGGCAGTAGTCAGTAGGAGCAATAGTGTGATGTCAAATATGTGATCAAACATATGAATATCTGTGGAGCTCCCAGCAGCAAGAGAAGGATCCATTTTGTATGTTTCCTGTGTGCAGAGGTGCTTTTGTGTTCTCTAATAGTGCTTCATTTCTGATATTAAAAGATAATGTATCTGTTCTTAGCATTGCTCAGACAGTTTAATTACCACCTAAGTTCAGATATTATTCCTTGTCAGCATTAAAACCACAGTCTTACAGACGCAGAGATATCTGCCTGTTACGGGTTGCTGATAGCCTAGTCTGAGAAGTGTTTGTGCTTTATAGGAACAGAAACTGTTCTCATTACAGGCAGCAGAAGATATTTAGCCACAAATTAGGAATAGGAGTTGCATGTAGAATGTGGGCAGAAGGAATATAAGCCTTTTGGTGACTCATCACCGCTCTCACTTGGAAGGACTGGTGGCTCGCCTCCAGGTCCATTCAGGGTTTTGATTTTTAATCATGTATCTGGTATTTGGTGATCCTTTTGTTTCTTGATCATATTGCCGTAATCTCTTTGTCCTATTGCCTTCTTCTCCCCACCCAGGCGCCCAATATAGAGTTTCCTGCAGAAGCAGCAAAGGGAAAATTATTTGTGGCTGTTACCTTTAATCTCATGCTTAAAAGCATTTCAGTTAGGCACTAAAGGCATAATATGAAGTCAGGGGAGAGATGTGGATCCCTTCCAAAGGCAGGACAGAGCAAGAGCTTCTCTTAGTCACGGACGGAGGATGGATCAGAGAAGCCTGTTCTTGCCATTGACTGTGGGGACCCCAGACAAATCAGCCTTCAAACTGAGTCAGGTATGTGTGCTGCAAGGCAGGCAAGCAGGATACCATGGCCTTCACCCTTTCTGTCTCCCTGCAGTGACTGATTACAGATGTGTAACTACGCTGTTGTTCCCTTCCCTGGGGAACTTGAGACCGTGGGCTGTCCTCCCTTGCCTTCCCTTTCTCCTTGTCAATCAAACACAGAATTTGCAAGCAGTATTGATTAGAAACTTGGACATTTTTCTTTAGTCAATCTCTAGCTACTAGGCTTGATAGCTCATCTTTGGCCTGTTGAAAAAGGCCCCCCTCTGCTATTCCAGTTGACTGTCACCTGTTGTCTGGATTTGTTTCCATGTAGAGAAATATTTTGTAGGAGAAATCTTTTGCTGGAAAAATCTTGTGGGTAGAAATCAGCTTTTTCACTTTTCTCTTGTTTCCTCTGTTGGAATAATTCCAAAGAAAATGCATTGGTCATGCAACTCTCTTTGCATCTCTATTGGTGAGATTGATTTGGCATTAAAATCTATTTTGTGTAGCTCACTGATGTTTCTTGTCTCAGTATGAACATAGAGTTCTTGAAGGCATAACATCTTTAAATCTTTCTATTTCTTCTTAAGGCCATATCATACTCTAAAAGAGAAATTCAGGATTCAGATTCAGTTCAGTTCCTATTAAGGGCAAAAATACCTTGTTATTCTCTTATTGAGGTAAATCAAAAGTCAGAGACAGTCAAAGATAGTTAAGATCTGTGAGAAATTGTAACGAACTCTCTTGAACAGTAACAGCAATGCATTTTGTCAGAAGGATATTCGCTTTGAAAGATGCTTCTTGCAGGAACAGCTTGTTGGTGATTTTTTTCTTGGCAAATAAGCTCCGGCAATTTTTAAGAGGTTTGCAACCCTGATCAGTAAATTGGTGGAAGCAAACTTATGCCAACTCCCGGACTGCAGTTGTTTACAATCCATCATATTTTCTTAAACCACCACTGACTTCACTTTACACAGATATGTAGAACATATCCATGTAAAGTTAGTCCTTCTGTCAGGTTTGGTGTATAGAGTGTAGGCACTTTCATGGGGATGCAGCAAATACTTGGGGCTGATAGACTCTTATTCTCATAAAAATCACCACTGTGTCTTCCTTCCTCTGCAGTAGCGTGACCATTCTAGATTATCATTCTTTTTAGATTTCTGTGTTTCACTGTTAATCTAGCAGATGGATTGACTGCATTCTTAGCAAGTCCATGGATGACAGCAACTTTGTAGGGGCAGTCAGTGCACTTGAGGGCTGGGCTGCCTTTGAGTGGAACCTACTCAGAATGGACAAGTGAGTTGACAGGAATCTCGTGAACTTCAAAGCAAGGCAAGTGCAGAGTTCCATGTTTAGGATGAAATAAACTCACCCAGCAGGACCTTATGGGCTCTGACTTGCTAGAAATCAGCTTTGCAGAAAAAGGCCGTGTGCTTCTGGTTGAGGACAGGTTGAAGATTGCAGTGTGCCCTTCCAACAAAGAAGGCTGTTTGCATGCTGGGCTGTGTTGGCAAGAGCATATCCCTCAGGCTGTGGAAAGGGATTCTTACCCTCTAGCTGCCTTTTGAGATCACATATTGTGTCCAGTTTTGAAGTCCACAGTGCAAGGAAGACTTTAATAGACCATAGTGAGTCTGGCAGAGGGCCACCAAGCCAGTCCCAAGCAAGGCTAAGGCTTTCTGAATGATGTGAAAGGAGAAGCTGAGAGAGCTGGACTCATTCAGCTTCAAGAAGAGAGGACTGTCTGCAACCACTGAATGCAAAGTATGGAGAATCAGAGCTGAACTCCTCTGGAAGGTGCATAGGTGTGTCCTGGAAAAAAGGACTGCAGCTTGCCCAGTGCACTGAGCTGCAGAGATATTTCCTTCTTATCTGTCTATTCAATTCCCTTTTCCATGTGTTCTAGCCATTTCTGCTAGTACCAAGAGTGGCAAGGCTGGAATTGCGTTCATCATCTGTCCTCTAGAAATTGGGAGGACCAATCCATTCCTGTTTCTATTTTCTTCGGTTCTCCTAATGTAATTTTGCTCACTGTATAGTATTCTTCTGATAAGGTATTATGTTACCTAGACTTCTTGATAATACTTGGTAGAAAAAGAATTCTCTTATCATATATTTCTCCTTCCCAGCCTGACTGAGAAAAGTCCAACTATTTTAACGTTTTCAGAATGAGAAATGAACAACTGCTGCATCTATCCATGTGAATTAAGAGCAGGTGTCAGCTCGTCGGAGGAGAAAGATATTCTGGGCAGATTGTGAAGTAGATAAAGAGCCCCATGGACAATTGCTCAAAGAGAGAAAATAGTAAGAATTGGTAAGGGCTGTTCCAGTAAACAAGGGTGCTGGTTATCTTCTATGCTTCTGCAGTTAGTGTAAAGGCCTGTAGTTCCATCGCCAGTAATATCCAAGGTGTCTTAGACATACAGAGAAGGACAGTGCCCTTTTCTGGACAACTGAAAGAGCTGGGGAATAACTTCTGGATTAATAGGTGATAGCAGGAATATTCCTGCTTTCATTTTAAAATCTGATACTGTGTATTCAGTTTATATTTATTCTTTCTTGAAATGTAAATTCATGGTTTTGACGGTGTTATTTAATACTTGGTTAATGGGTTGCTACAGGACTGTGGCTGTGTAGTATTTTTTGAATATATTTTTTCATTATTAATAACAATAGAAATATTACTGAGTGGCAAGTTCTTGAGTTTATGAGACTTTCCACTGAGGTCCATTGAAATATAGTGTCTCACTTTTAGAAAAGTTAGTAATGAGTTTCATTTTCAGGACAAACCTTTGTTCTTCATTTCTTTTGCATATCTTTTGTGTTTCTCTTAGGAGGTCTCTTCAATAAGTTGTGACAGTTATTTGTAGCGTACAGTCCCTACTGTAAAGGTGGGTATGTCTAAATTGAGGCTGTCAAAAGGCATTGTGAATTGCATTTCACAGTGCTGTAAGAACATGTAGACAAGTCTCTCTGAAGACCTCAGTACTGGTAATACATGGAACTGCTGAGCTGCTTGCTGAGGCTCCCTACACCTACATCATTTATTGAAACATTACTACTTATTTATGTTCTGATGCTAAAGTAAATGCCCATTTTGTTTTGTAGACTTTACAGCCTTTTTCTTCAGTACTTAGCTCTTTCATCTCACTGCTTCATTCTCCAATGACTGGGGTGTCTCTGGCTGTCGAAAGCATGGCTGAAGACAGTAAAGACTTGGTTTGCTTTGTGTTAACTGTAGCTGTCTGATTGCAGGGCAATCTTCTGTGGCTCTGCATACTTATTCAACTCCCCTCCTTATTTCCTTGGGGTTTTCCTAAATGTGATGAGATGGAGCTGAATATATGTGTGTTACTGACATGTAGAGAATGTGATAAATATACCGTGGTACTCAACATACAGTTGAGATTTTGAATTTTTGCAGAATTTCAGTAAATCTGTGTAGCTCCTACGCTCAGTTCCTACGTCAAGAACTTTCAGTTCCTATGTCAAGATGTTTAATGTACAGTTTCTGTAGCATTTTACCAAATTGGTAAATTTTACCTTCATTTTGTAGATATGGAAACTGTACAGGAAGAAGTGATTTGCACTGAAGAAATCCAAATTTCTTCTTCTTGTTCCTTATTCACTGAATGGTACTATTTTCCTTAAATAGTAATTTTTTCCCCCAAAGTTTTATAAATAATTTGGATAGCCTACTAAATATGCATGCTATAAAGTACTCAAACAGTTCCTTTTCATCTGGCACAGCATGGAACTAGCAGTTTTATCCTTAATCTACCCACAAAATATGTGACTACTGCATTCAATTTATACAGGGGCCTATTCTTAGACTGCATTATAGTTTATAAAAATTATTGGCATTATTTCATGAAATTAATCACTTGTAGAGAAAAAAAAGGGCAAATAAGAATGTTCTGCATGTTACTTACACTGTACCAGTTCATTCAAGGACTTTAGACTTTCTGCCTTACCAAGAAAACCAAAACCAAGTACCTTCAGCTACCCAAAAATACAAAAAAGCTTTTTCTTTTTAAATCGTGTCTTCAGTGGCTTATCTGAGTTGGTCATTTAGTTTTGGATTTTGTTTTTGTTTTTGTCTTGTTTTGTTTTCTCTAAATAAAATATTTTGAGAAAATGCCATGGTTTGTGACTTGCTGTATCTGACCTGCTGGATTAGTCTGAGCTCTCAGTGTAGAGGAGGGTGAATTGGGTAATAAAATTCTTGATTTGAACACTCCAGTGCAAGTCATCAGATCTGCCTTTCTGCTTTTTTTTTGGGGAAAAAAAGGGTCTTCAAGGACTGGAGGGAGGTGCAGTGTTTCTCTTTGCCGCCAAATTGCAGGTTGTATCTTTTGATACGTTGCTTCTGTGACAGGATTACAAAAGGAAACATAAAGAAACTGATCCAATCTGTTCTGAGGCCTTGGAAAGCTCTTGGATATTTATTATCCACCACACTCTGAAGAAAAAAACCAGAACACTAAAGGGCTGTTTCTTGTTTTGATCTTAATTTAAATATTGCTGCATTTTACATTCACCTTTGTACATATGATCCATAGCTATTTACTTAATATTTAATAATTGCATGCAGAGGCTGAAATGTTACTTACAGTATGTAGTTCAAATATTTACATGCAAAGTCAGTCTTTTGACCCGTGTTTTATAGGAAGTATCAATGTGGTGTTTTTTTCTTTTGTTACATCCTTATCTCATATTTTACAGATAGGCTTATTAACACACAGAGATTTGTGTTTATGGATTTGAAATTATGCATTTTTAATTGCACATCTTCTTTTCAAACTTTTTGACCTGGTGTTTTTAAAAGTGGACTGATGCTTTAGGTTATCTGGACTACAGTGAGATTCTCTCTGATTTTTTCCACCCAACTCCTACTGTAGAATTTCGTGTTCTGCAACCACTGATACCTGGCTGTTCTGTAATGTGTCAGTCTTGGGCCCTTCACAGTCTGGCTCATGTGAAGCTGCTAAGGGATGTGAAAAACACAAAGAAGGCCACATGATTTAGAGAGTTAGAACATTCTTTGAGAGAGGGAGAAGCAAGGACAGTTTACATTGTGGAAAGAGGAATAGATATGACAGGACTGCCTGCAGAGGAGGAAAGAGCAAAGAAGAAGTGGTGTCAGAAAATTTTCAACAGTGTTCTTAGTTCTGAGGTCAGTTGTATTTTACCCTTTCACATTTGACTATTAATGGGTTGGGGTTTCTTTCCTTTAATTTTTTAGAAGAGGTTTATAACAGAACAGCCAAAGAAATGCTTTAATTTTTTTTTCTTCTGTTTTCCATCCTGTTGAACAATGTAGTGTTGATACCTAAACTTGTAATTGCTGTCCACTTTGTATAGCTTTGACCTCCCATTCCCCTTGGTTCCCAGATTCTTGACTGCACACACCATGATCATTAGCCACTTTGAACTGAAGACTACAGATCTACTTGCTTATTTTGTTTAAAACTGCAAAGGAATTGCCATGACAGACTGGATTTCTTATCCCGTCCCATTCCAGTACCCAGTGATCAACAGTGGAGGTTTCAGAGGAAGATGCAAGAAGCTTGATTTTAAACTGAAAGAAGGCAGGTTTAGATCAGATGTTAGGAAGAAATTCTTTACTCGGGATGATGAGGCACTGGAACCCAGAGAGGTTGCGGATGCCCCGTCCCTGCAACTGTTCCGAGGCCAGGTTGGAGGGGGCTCTGAGCAACCTGGTCTAACAAAAGTATCCCTGCCCATGGCAGGTGGTGGAATGATTGAGCTTTAAGGTCTCTTCCTAGCCCAAGCCATTCTGTGATTCTGTGATGATTCTAAACTACATATTCTTTCGTTAGAGTTTGGGTTAAACTCTGGAACATGATATTTAATAGATCTTGGAAAATTATTAGAACTCTGGGTATTTTTGTTACACCATATAAATATCTAATCCTTTTTCCAGCCTTGCTAAGTCCTCAGCCTTCATGATATTTTGTAGCAGTTAGTTCCACTGTCTAATTATGAATTGTATGATAGAGTATTGCCTATTTATAATGTTTAAATTTCATTGGAAGTCCCTCGTGTTAAGGAGTTGGAGAGAACAGAAGCTTTCCTTACTTTTCTGCCTTAAGGGCCTTGTGACTAATTTGTTCGTTTCAGGGATTTGCCTCATAGAAGAGAAACTCAACTGCACAATATTCAACTTAGAGTTTCTGAGAGGTTTTTGCAGGCTAATTACAAAGCCATTGTAATGAGCCTTGAGATTCCAATGTCATTGATCTTTTACATTTGGGAGAATTTGCTTCTAAGATTTTGGGCAGTAGCAGATTAAATTTTATTTCCAGAATAATGTTCAGTGCCACAAGTTGCTCCACTCAGATGGAGTGCTGTACTTGCATAGATCTCTGTGAAAAAAAAACCAGTAACAAATTAATGGATGACTTCTGAATGTGGTTGTCAAACTGTAGTTGATACGCAGTCTCACAACCTAGGTCAATGCAGTGTGTTTGACTCTGGGCATATGCTTCTCACTGAAAGCATGGTCATAAAAATGCTAGCTAATTTGTCCCAAAAGATTTACTTTTTTTGCTTTTTTTTTCCCTCTGAAATATGATCCCAGGCTAGATAGGCCTAATTTGATTGTAAAGAATAAGTGTGTTATCACAGATTTCTTAAACTTTTTATATGATTTGGTGGTTGTCTCTTGGGAGTATTTCTTCGGCATTATCAGGATTGATTTCAGGATATTTTGTTCCTGTTGACTTTGCTGCTGCTGTTAGTCACAAGTGCTAGTCACTTAAAGAGACTGCACTTTTAACAAAGAATATCTAGATTACAGTACTATTTATATACTGACAACTCAGAACCATCTCCCTAGAAGGCACAGACACATTTCCACAGAGTAGATCCCTCCATGTGCTCCATGTGACATTCAGACAGTTGGAAGAACACTTGTCCCAAGATGCTAGAGAACAGTGAGTGTATCATTGCAAATCTCATCATCTCATACATAAGTCAACAAAATGCCAACAAAATTGAGATGGATAATTTATTTATGTCTGCTTCTCAGTGAAGAAAAAACTGTGTAAAACCACTTCTTAAACTAGGTCAGTAGAAGGCAAAGATAATTGTAAAGTCAAAGCACATTTAAGTTTTCTTCTGTCACATCCCTGCCCAGTGCATGGATGGCTGTAGAAGTGCCATTATAGAATGCCTGTATTTCTTGCTTACTAATTGCAAATATCCTTTAGTCCTCTCTGGAGATATAAACAGTGACCTGTTGGGCCCTAGATGCCTTTTATGTCTTGACGTGCAATTTGACAAGGTTGGATTTGATTTCTACTGAGTTGCTGTGTCAAAAATCTTAAGAGGGAAGATAGTGAATTTATAAAATTCTGAGCTTATAGTGTGCTGGTGTGATGGAGCAAATCAAATTGGAGGCAGTCATATTTTTTCTGTGAAAAAGATATCTTGATAATGATAGTCTATAATGACCCTTATTTGTTTTCTAAATATTGCTTAATGTTGATAAAAGAATGCCAACTGGCAAGATGAATTTGCATGACTATATGGTCTCCAGCAGAGTGGCAGTGGTATTTAGTTTGTGATCGGAACTTATGTGGACTGAAGGTTTGTAATGATGACCTTTTAGTTTTGGGAAGGTGTAAAAGGGGGCCTTTGAGGCACTTGAGAGCCTAGGGACCATATCTAACCTTGCCATGTGATTTGCTGTAGCTCAAAACCCACTCCAGTTACTCTCACCTTTTGCCATCCTCTGATCCATTGCCTGTCCCAAGGGTCACATTGTGAATGGAGGGCCTTGCATGCGGAAGTACTCAGCATATTTAAAAACATCATGTATTTATCTCCTAATATTAATAATTTCTCTTGATTAGCTTATAATTAATTAAGAATAATTTTAGTTTTGTATGTAGGCTAAAAGCCTCCTGTTTTGTTACTTGCACTTTCAATTCACATTGACTGGGTCTTGCTAGACGAGGTAACCCAGGGGTGTTCAAACATACTCTTGCCTGTTAGACGCTGGAGAAAATAGTACACAGTTCAACATCTACTTCAGGTTTTAATTGCATCAGCTGCCTGTAAAGAAGCAAATGTTAATAAAAATAAATACTTTCTGGTAGTAGAAATAAGAAAGTGGGAAAAAAAAAATGCCTTTTGCTTAGATTTTTTCCATGTTGTTGGGTGTTGCACACACAAACCCGCCCCCCCCAACCTAAACTCAGCATAGTCTGTAGGCAGTATTTGCTAGTGCAATCTCAAAACTACTGTAACCTTTCAGCCAAATGTCCTGCTGTTTTAACCTTCCAAGACAGACAAGGATGTGTATCCCCTATGAGGTAGTGTCCTATCTGGTCTTCTGAAACAGGTGAGAAGCATGAAGAAAAAATCCCCCATACCTGGCCTGTGTAAATATAGAATGAGCTTTGTTGTCTGCTGTTTTAGAGGATGACATTAAAAACATGTACACACAAATAAAACACACTTTAGAATTATATAATATTTCATAATATGAGTAAATCCTGCCTAGCTTTCACCAGCATATTTACCTGAGGGTGTAGGAGAGCTGTAGATTTCAGTTTTCTGATGTTAATCTGCCTGGCTTTTCCTGCTTTATCTTTCCCTGTATCTGCTGTTGGTTAAATTGCTGTGTCCACACATCAGCCCCAACAGCTGAGATACCATAAAAGGCCTTTAATGAAAGTCCTTAAATTCAAATTTTTGCATTTTGTTGTTGTCTCTGTATATATATATACGTACAGAAAATCTCATCATTAGACGTTAACCAGTTTTTGGTGTTTGGTTGTTTTTTCTTTTCCTTTGGCTGACACTTTTTTAATAGTCTTTGAAGATTTGCTTCACTGCCAGAAGACTGACCACAAGAGAAACCTGGGTTTATTGAATATGTCAGTGCTCAATCTACTAATTTTCTTTGTGAAAATTTAATAGTAACCAGGTGCTTTGATATACAGCAGAAGTAGTTTTAAATTTTATATTAGCACTAGGCAAGAAATAAAGGATTTATTTCTCATGCAAAAGAATTAAACCTAATAATACTATTGAAACTTCTAATATTACAAAAATGGCATAGGCTTTTTTTTAATATAATTACTGTTAGTATTGCTTGTATTAGTCTTTGGTTATGTTCTGAGAAACGTGTTTTGCACAGTTTGTAAAGTTCCATGTTTTTGAAGGGTAATGCTGTAAATAGGTAACCTTCAAACAAACCAGGGGAAGGCAGGAACGCTGGAAATGAACCTGGCTGGCAAGCTTGCTTCCCCAGTCTTGCATTGGAGTGTAAGAACTGTTGTGTTCAGATTTTTCTTACTGCAGATTAGATTATATTTCTCTGCTTAGAAAGCTGAGGTTCACTTCTTTTTGATAAATATATTCAGATGATAATCCCTCCAGAGCATTTAAACTTTTCCTTTTGCTGTGGGACATGGATGTTAGATCAAGTTTGGTTATAATTTAGAGGAGTGATGCAAACTTCTGTCCTTAATCTATAGATGTTTATTACAGCACTTGGTATTTACAAGGTGGTCTTGTGAAGTCCAGGTTCAACTACACATTAGAGTAATACAATTTTATTCAAATATAGCAGTTATTTTAGGAGTATTTTCACTTGCAAAGGCTGCTTGCAAAGCATATTGAACTTTATGGAACTGAACTCTGCTGTACTGACTTGGAGTTGGTTGAGCTCTAGATTTTGTGTTTGTGTGAAAGGTTTTAGGAGCTTTACTGAAATGGAATTCCTAATTTTTTGAATAGTGATATAGCAGAGAATAAGAAAAAAAAAGGTAGTTTTTGGGTGGAGAGGATGAAAGTGGACCTGGGAACAAGATACTTAAAATAATATTTAGTTTTAATTTGATGCTGAATGGTCTCAGTTTGCTTTTTTTCTGGACTCAGAATATAGAAAACTTGTATTCATGTACTCTGTTCCTCCAAATTATACTTTAAAACTAGATCTAACAGTAGTGATTATGCCATACGTTTTCTTTTTCATCTTTCAAACCTTACCCATTTTGTATTTGAAAACCCAAACTGTCAGTGGTCTGTTTACTTTATCTCACTCATATGCAATGGAAATAATTGGCATTTGTAGAACACACAAACTATTTTTGCCTGAATGCTCCATTTATGATTTATAGCCAACATGTATCCCTGATTTTCTTTTGAGAATGATCTTTATTGTCTTTGTGTACTAACTCATTGCAGAAGCACTTGTCTATTTTGAGCTAAACCAGACCTCTTGTAAAAAGAATCAAATTATTTCATCATGTTGAAAATGAAAAGCTATAATTACTTGTAATTGGGCTTCAGAATTTTTGAAAATTGGAAAATTCTTTTCCAGAGGTTTAAGATCACTCCAAATCATAACCTGTAGAAAATAGGAAATAATTTTCTGTTCAATTTAAAAGTGATTTAATTTACACTTTTGACAGCTGTTTTCCTTTGATATTTGGGGAGGGGAAATCATTCAGCAGTGGTGATTATTACTAAAATCTTTTCAGATATCCTTTTTTCTGTCTGGATCACAACTTTATTTTGATATCTTTAAGCCCAAACAGAATCTGCTGCAGTTTAATAAGGATGTAGAGTATTTTGGAATGCTTGAGTTTACTGCACATGTGCATTTTATTTATTTGTTTATTTGTTTCCTAGTCTTTGTAGTTACTTCATTCTGTTTTAACAAATGCACAATGTTCTCTGCTGCTTTAATCTTCCTAAGTTTAAGTATAAGCTGGAAAAACCTGCTGTAGCTTGTAGTTCTGGGTATTTTTTCCTATAGACTTGTGAGTCGGTAGAACCCAGTTGTTTAAAAACAACCACTTCAAATCTTTATTCTACATTACTAATAATCATCATCGTCATCATCATCATTACCATAAATATTGCAAAGAACATGCTGCCTATTTAACTTTTTAAAAAATCTTTTTCAAGAGACCTGAATAGGTAGAATAACTAGTGTAAGATCACATTGTGTTCAGTTCAGCAAGCAGCCGAGACAAAACCCTGATGCACTGACAAAGGAAGTAACCTCTAGAGTCAGCAGAAGGTTCAGGGGTTTACGGCCAAGCAGAAACAGAATAAAAGCAGCAGGCAGGATCCTGCAGCGTAGGACTGGCAGCCAGAGCCAGGCCAGCTAATTGCCACCTTCAGGCTTGAGGTTAAAACTGGATTCTGAGCATGGCAGAGTCTTTTTCAGCCTTAACTGTGTTGTGGGGAGAAGAGTGGGTAGACAATTAGTTTGTACACAGGGAATATAAGGACAATTACATACAATGAAAAACTATGGTGGAGAGTAAACCTTACTGCAAGCCACGTCTTTTCCTTGTAAATTTGGGACAATCACTTAGGTCAAGGCACAAACTGCTTGACTTAAGCTTTTTGTAGGCATGTTTCAAGTCACTGGGGTCTTTTTAATATTTATCAGTTGCAGTATGGGCCAGTCCATACAGTACGTATGGGAAAAATCAGTTACCTCCTTCTAGCCCTTATGTTTGTTGTGAAGGCAGGAGATCTGTAGAAGAGATGGTTATGAACACAGAAAGGAACATCTTCCAGTGGATGCACTGATGATACAACACTTACATACCCATTTTCATCAGTTTTCATTCAAAAGTATTTCTTTATCCCAGTGAAAAATTGAGTTGTGGAAAGCGATTTGGCCGTGGACAATCTTGTAGAGCCAAGAATTGAAACAAGCTCTTTTTGTTCCCTCCTGGTAGTCAGGATTATGAGACTTGAGGCAAGCTAATATTCTGTTTCAGGACTAGTGCAATGCCAGAAGTATAATTTCTAGTAGTGACTGAGACCTAACCTTATTACAGCCTCTAACTTTCTATTGGTATCCATCTAAGCTCAGTGTCATGATTTTTTTTATAATCCAACTCCTCAACTGGTTAAAAATACCACTTAAAAATACCACGTATTCTCGTAGGGGAAGCAGGTGGAATCTGCTAGAGCTAACACAGCATTGGATATCATATATTGGCATTATGTGGCTACCTGCATCATTCATGGAATGTCTGGCACTATGCAGCCAGTTCAGCCAGTTCATCCTTCATTGACAGTTTGGTTTGTGTGATTGGACCTTTGTGGATCAAACAAATCTCCCAAAACAACATAGTTTCAGATTTAAATTGAACCAGAAGCCAAGTACAAGTCTGCATTTTTGTTATTTTTAAATTTGAATAGCTCCATGGAGTTTTGGATCTCTTGAGGGGGGCTACATTCTACTATTTTTTTTTTTTTTTTTTTTTTGGTGAGATGTTTTTATTATGCAGAGAACTCATTTCTTTTTCTATTTGAAAGATCGGGATGCCATATTTTCCCAAGATTAACAATATTCTTAAGATGGTTTTTGAGCTGTAACGGCTATAAGAGCTTTTCTAGATCTTTTCTGTTGGCTTCTTGCCAATGACTGCTGTGGAAAGTACATCTTCATGCAAAGAAGTGTGTGTTCTCTTTGAAGGTTAACAAGGGCCTGCAGAGCATAGCCCAAGCATCTGGCTCATGAGATTAAAAACCTTAGAAGGAAAGTGCCATAGACCTCAGAGGATGAGTAACCACCTTAAAAAGAAGGATAGGTGTGAACAGACAGCCTAAAAAATGGGGGAAAATATTGATCAGCAGGAAATTTGTCTCTTTTTAGTGAACAAGAAGTATAAGGCTCTACTGACAACTGATAAAAATCAGGCTCTCAGATTTGGCAAAGGGCATTAAAAAAAGTAATGAGAAGTCTAGTAGGTGATTACTCTGAAGGTTATACTAGGATAGATCTTATTAAATATTTTCATTATTGACCTGGCTGCACACACACATACAAAATGACATTGTAGTTTTGAAAACCTGCTGAGGGCATAGAATTGGGAGACATTGTTGGTATGTTGGAGGGTTGGAATGCCACAAGAATTGCATTATATTGAGGTCTAGGGTCTTAGAAACTGGATGACATATAATCAGAATGCAAGGTTGGTCACTTAGAGACTAGCAAGGTTTTCACATAACATTTGGGAGCTTGGTGGGAGGACTCCAGCAGGTTGTTTCTTCTCCAGCAATGCCTCCATTGCAGACCTTAATTTAATGAGTTTTCTCTTTCCTGATGAAGGCAGTCCCCTAGATGCCTGATTCCTGACAGTTTATTAAAAATTAGACTGTCAGACAGAAAATTTACAAAATCTATGTAATGGTTTGTTTTCATGCTTGTGATGAAATCCATTACAGGATTTTATCCTTATAATTAGAAGTTATTTAGTTAAAAAAGTTAAAAGGAAGTTATTTAGGTTTTTTGGTGTTTTCTTTTTTTTTCATCCTTCCATCCTTTATTTATTTATTTTTTTATATACCAGAGAACATCAAACAAATATTCCATCATTTAATTAAACAGACATGTGACACTATGTGACACAAATGATCTTTTGGACCATGTGGTGTTTGCTGTCCACATAAAATGGATATCCTGAAATAATCTTCTTGACAGTGCTTCAGGGTTTATTTGGAGGAGGTTTCTATCTTTATACAGACATATAAAAACATAGGAAATAATCCAATATTGTTTCTGAAGTTGGAAGCTAATATCAGCCTCATAAATACATTATCTGATACTTCAAATTTCCTATTTGTAAAGCTGTTGTGGTGTCAGTATTCCAACAGTAAAAAAGAATCTGATACAGCATTAAGGATATGAATTTGTGCCCAGATTCAAGCAATGATGTGGATTCTGTGTTGGAGTGCAGTTACAGAAAAAGTCTGTGACTGTCTGCATGATTAATATTTTTTTCTCTCTTGCGAAAGAGGTATTGGAAGGAGTGTTCTGTACCATTGAAACAGCTCTGTGTCCGTGGAGAAGTTAGTACGAAATAGAGAAGTTCTGCGTTATACTTTCTAAAAAGATTCCTCTATTATTACTGTAAAATCCTAGTTCTGGCATGTTTTGCTTCCTCTACCACACGTGTATGCATGTCTCTTTTCTTAACAGCTCTTCTCTAGCTCATTCACCAACCTGTAGCTGAATGTATCAGTCCAAACCCTGTTGACCCCATGAAACCCTGATGCTGCAAATTCCAACCATGTTGATTCTGGCCTTTTCAGCTCCGTGCCTGACTCGGTCACCAGCTCGTGGGAGAGCATCTCTTACCCCATTAGCTGTCTAGCTGGTTTCCCACACTGCCAAAGTGAGTTCTCCCTCCCAGCTCAGGTCCCTGCATCCCTTGTGCCGTGGGTGTTTTTCGCATGGACCACTGCATCTTCCACCCACTCTCCTGAGTCTGTTTACTGATTTCTCCAGCGTATCCTACACAGGAAATGTATCTCTCCCACCACTTCTTCTTTCCTCCCGCTGGGTTCCCAGGATGGGAAATTGCAATCCTTCCAATTGTGCTGGTGCAGCCTTGGCTCAGTATTGCAAAGGGGAGATGGGCTGGAGGTGTAGGAAATCTCTGCCTGATCAGAAGCAGCCTCCCATAGGCTCAGCAAGAGGGAGTTCCTTAACTACACTGTGATTTAGACTCCTATGGTGAGAAGAGGGATATTTCTGGGAGTTGAAGGATAGCATGTAGAGCTGGTAGTTATCAAATCTAACCAAAAAGCTTTTTTTTTGTTTTGAAAATGTAACAAAAAATGTTGGACAAAACATTCTTAAAATATAGAAGCAAACCCACTGCATTTCCTGAAGGGCTGAAATTAATAGAATTGTATCCCATACTTCTCCTCTATACTTGTGGGTCTTACTGTGGAAGGAAGATTGTGTTGTGTATTTTAAGGCTTTCCCATGCAATTTGGAATAACTTCTAATATCCTTTTATAGTTTGGTAGAGAAAATAGTGATTTTATATATCTGTAATTCTGTGCTTTATATATGAATTATTGTGCTGTTACTTAAAATCGTTTGCAGTAAGATAATTCAGACTTCTCCTTGAGTCAAGCCTAAGAAAATATCTGTAAATTAGTGCTAATGGTCAGTGTGGCTGAGAGAGAAACTCTTTCATGTTTGGAATTGACTGTAAGATGGAACTTACTCCAATTTATTGCAAAGTCAATATTCAGTTTAAAAATTAAAAAGGTTAATAATTATTAGGTTTTCAGAGGAAAGTACTAGTGTTATGACCTGCCTAACATCATACAGCTACAAAAATGCTATAAAATGATTTTTTAAGCTTATATTTATAGTGAGTAGATGGCTTATTCCTTCATCTCACTACTTATGCATCCATGATCTGTTAATTAATACTTTTGCAGTAATTACAGAATATTTTAAATATACATCATTCTTCTGAATTTTAAAAGATCAGGAATTTTTTATTAATTTAAAAGGATAATAGGACTGACCCGCACTTTCATCAACTCTTTAATAAAGAGGTGATTTTTTAGATCATTTAAATTTTTACATTCTGATTGCAAGGAATAATAAAAAGTCTGTTTTTTTTATACTATTTTCAATTTACTTTTCTAAGCTGGGTCCATTGTATCAAAAAAGGTCATTGTTTTCCATAAAAAGGTGAGTGATTACCTGCAAGTATTGATAAAAGGGGAACTTGCATCCTAACTCTTTTGACGCCTGCCATACGCTTTTCTTTATACAGGGAGCTGCGGTGTGTAATAGAAATTATAATTCCATTTAGTTTCTCCTTTTTCACCACTCTGTTATGTGCCTAGGAATTTTTAACCCAAATAATTTGGTATCTCTTTGCAATGGAGCTTCTCCCAGTGCTCCTTGATATATGGCTGCCATGGATCACTGACGAAACCAGAGTACAATTTTTAGATGACTAATGTCTTGTGGAAAATTCAGTAGCTAGGTTTGCAGGGAGAGATAATACCTCGTAATCGAACAGCTGATATCCTTGGAAAAGACACATAAACTTCAGGCACTTCTAGGTCTTCCTCAGATACGAGGTAGCATTTGCAACCTTTGAGCTTGACAGAAGTAGAGATCATTGCCTTGGAGCGTAGTTGATTAGGCTTATTAGAAGAATTCAAAGGAAAAGAGGATTGCTGCTTTTAGAGCAGAGGAATCCTTTAACAGGAGAGACAGCAGAAGAAAACAAGGAAAGCGAAAAACAACAGACACCAAGAGCTCCTGCAGGACACCCATGCTGTCTGGTCTCAGCCTTCCAAAGTAGCGGGTCAGCTCCCTGGAGGCAAGCATACACTGCCCAGGAGATGCCTTCCTTGGGAACAGAGAGGTGGTGGAAAGGTGTAGCAACAGCTACATGGGTTAGAAATAGTAAATACTGTTAAAAAGATGAAGTCTTTGGCTGCAAATTTGAAAATCATAGAAAACATCCCACATATCAAGAAAGGGGGCTCTAGGTGATTCTTTTAATCTTCACGCTATAAAACACAAGTTAATTTTCCTGTGATGTAAAATCTGTCTCCATAATCATCTTCATGCATATATATATATAAGTTGTGTGCCCTGGTTTGTGTGTGATGTGAAGAAACAGCTTTGGATTTCATCACATTCATATTTTTAATGCAGGTTTTAGTATTACCCCTCATGAGTTGGTGGGGTTTGTGTGTTTTGTTTTAAAGCAAAGAACAAACAAGGATAGCACTGTATTTCCTAAACTTAAGGCATCCAAGTAATGGCAGACTGACTGGTTAGTTGTGGTGTGTATAAAACTGTGTAAAGTTTGTTTTCCTGTGTCATAGCCAGGTTGACTCACTGCAGGCTTATGCATGTTCAGGAATTTTGTTAGACCTTCTTTCTATAGGAAAGAAGGTCACATGTGAAGACTGGAAAGTGTCACGTATTTTGACCATCTTCTTAATCTTTGTAAGTGGGCAATATTGGTCTTTAAGGCACACCTACAAAAGAGTTCTGCTACTCAGTCTAAGCACCGTTACTTAGGCTGGATGCAACTGAATTAAGGACATTGATAATTTAAGATTATCTTCAATTTTCCACAGGAAATTTTGTGGAGTACAGTTAAGGACACATTTGTTTGCAGTGTTCCTACAAGTTCAGTTGTCTTCAGAGTGGTTTACTTCCTTAAAATAGATATTTTTTCGTGGTGTTTGTAATGAGGTTTTGCACATTATTTAGCCATGTGACTGTTTTTCTGAGGTAGCATACATGTATTCCAAGAAAATTTGTGATGAGAAACAGTATTTTGTTTCTGTCCCTTTCAGAGTAGTATACTAAACACTCTTATTTCTTTCCCCTGAGAAACTTCTGAGTCCTAGGCTGGCTGCTATCATAGGCTACTGTGTTACATTTAATTGAACGGATTCCTCAATTTGCTACTATCTGCTTTTCAAGAATTTCTGTTTTAAAAATTGCAATGTCTTAATTTTTAGAATTTTATAATATGGACTGGTTGACACCTCTTTCTTTTAAATATTGTAGCTGATGGATCACTTAGAGAATCTTATGTCTTGCCTGTTTGCTTGTGCAGTGAGTAGTGTAGTGTTGTAGTATAAATTTTTTTGAACCTCAGCTGTCAACTAGTAGTAACCTGTAAATCCAGTTTATTGTGAAGATTTGCTCTATGGTTGCTGTTGCAAAAGTTGAGACTTGAGAGGGAGATGAACTGAGTATTTTAGGCAGAATTCAGAATGTATGAAATGTAACATTTTAGCACATCCTGTGTTCTTACTGATGCAATTTAAACTTCTAACATTAACAAACTCCAAATGCAAAATATGAAGTCTTGAGTGAAAACTGGATATCAGTGAGTTTTGAAAATACCCAGTTGTAACAGTATTACATTTTATAGATGGAAAGATGCATCAGCTATGAAAGATTTTGATTATATCTCTACCTGTTACACTGAAGCAGAGCATCATCCAGATTTTATTCTGGGGTGGGTATAGTCTGCCATTCCTGTACTTCCTGAGTTGCTCCCTTCTCTCCTCATTTTGAAAAGTTTTGAGGAATTTTTTTTTTGGTATTGTTTCTGTTAAGGACAATAGGCCTAAGAATCTGGCCTACCAGTGGAATTGGTAATGATATCAAAAATATTGTGGTGGAGGGATGTTTCATAATATTTAAGATGTGCAAAATACTTTACTGAAGAAAAGAAGGACTAACATTAGATGAATGGCAGTGTATGCTTGTATTTATCTGAGTTTATTTTGAACTCTGTTTGTCTCTAATGGAGGAGGGAGTATTGGGAATCAGAACACACTAAAAACTTTACAAAGCAAGTATTTTACCTGCCATACTCTGATGTTATGTGTTACGTGTTACAACTGAAGTAGCAAGATGCATTTTCTAAACAGAAGGAAAAAGTGCTTATGGCTTTTTATGATCTCTTGCAAGTTACAAAGTAAAATCCATTTCACTGTTCCTAGCATCATAACTCCTCCCTGGACCTTTGTAGTTCATGTATGTCTCGTAAAAGGTCTGTCAAGCAAAGCAAAGCATTTGTTTGGGCATGCTGCTGCTGCTTTGATTTAACAAGGGCAGGGAGCGGCCACAGCTGTAGTCTGGTACTCTGGGCCTCGCCATGGCTCAGCGACCAGGTACCAGCCTGCCACGGGCCCCGATGTGAACTCTGGTGGTCTCCTTCATGTAGCACATCATCTCCTGTCGCCTGTGCCAGCTACACTCACATGTCAGCACAGACAAGCAGTTTGACACATAACTGAAGGAAAAAAGACATTGGACTGGAAAATGTATCAGCTCCATCCTCCTGCTAATCCTTTTTTCCTAGTCTTTATTAATGCTCTAGCACTTCTGAGTTCATGAGAAGAGCTCTTTAGAATGTGGTTACAGTTCACAAAGGAAGAGTGCTGCTGGCTTGTGTGCTGGGCTGCAGTGTCAGCCAGTGCTTCCTACACCAGGCTGTCTGCCTCTGGGACCTGAAATTAAGCACAGAACAGCCCGTGCTCAGCAGACCTGGGTGCAACTCGTTTGAGTAGCAGACACAGAGAAATGCCTTATAAGTTTGCTATGTTCTTCTGACTTCTGTAAATCCATGTCTGGATTCCATTATCACATAATTGCAGTTGGACATAAGATCCCCCTAGAAAACAGTTCTGACGAAGCCAGTGTTTTAGAAGCGGTCTACTGCTGTGTATATGAATTGAGTTTCAGTACTGGCAAACCAGTCAAGGAGGAGATTTGTCTGCACTTATAACTAAGAGCCAAGGACTTCTTGGTCATGAGAGGTAAGATTTTGTGTAGTCTCTCTGTGCCCCAAGTTCACTTTCCTTGGGCAAATTACTAAAGTCAGCAATTTCAAACTTAGGAGACTGGAGTTAGGTGTTGACAGCCATCTTTAAGTACCTAAATAAGTGGTCTCATTTTAAAAGGTCCTGAACACACAATTCTTTTTGACTTCAAAAGAAGCTGCAAATGCTGTGTCCACTTTGATTAATTGAAAGGCTGACCATCAAAGTGAAATTATGTTGCCAAGCTAAAGGAAAAGAAATAAAGACTTAGCACACTGTATAAATCAATCGCAGATCAGAGTTTACTGGGTATAAAATGTACAGCATCTTATGTGCCCTTTTGTACTTTCTGAATCTCACTGGGCCCAAAACTACAACAGAAAACCCCTCACGGTTTGTGAAATATGGCAATGCCCAGAAACATTTGCCAGTTTAGCCACTGAAAAATAGATATGGCTGCTCAAAATTTATATTGTTTGCTAGGGCCTTAGGTGAAAAGAAAACGAAATTTTAAAATGCTTATTTTTTTTCATTTGAAGGTAATGTCTTAAATCCTCGAGAGATGAACAGCCTACTACCTTCCCCTACTTTGATCGATCTGTCTTTGAGGCATGATTTACACCTTATTATAGTACTTCAGGTTACGGCCTCTGTTCCTGAAAGTTTTGTGGAGATAGGTGTCTGGGGAGGAAAGGGAAAAAAAAAAACGACCTGATAAGTGCCCTGATGGAAAGATAGGCTCCAGTCTGTGTGTGTGTGTTGGTCGTGTTTACCAGTCCTCAGAGCAGAGGGAAAGCACAGTGCAATGGAAACTTCAGCTGGGGACTGAATAACTCATGAGGTGTAATATAATGTGAAGACAGAATTTGATAACACCACTATTTGCAGAATTACAGGAGTCTTTTGGCCTCGGTTTGCCAGCTGTTACACCCTCATGGTGTTTTCTGGGTCATCAGCACATTCAGGGAAACAATTCACAGTGCCAGGTTTAAACATGGCATTTGTGCTGCAGCTACGTATTTGGCATAGTGTAGACTGAGCCATCAGCAGTGGTGTTACTCAAAATTACCACAAATTTGGTACAAAATGAGTATTCAGTAGTGAGTAATGGAAGATAATAGTTTCTATCACAAGTGTTTCACCTTCCCCATCTGCAGCTCCTTGTCACCAGCACCCAAGTGCTGATCTGCCTGTACAGCCCTCTGATGCATCTTCTAGTGACAGAGGCTGCCATTACTGGTGTCTGTGAGTATGGACAGGAATCACTTCCATCCTTTCCTGCCTGACCTTAAGTATTGGGAGTTGTGTGTGAAGTTGGAAATCTGTTTTATCTTCATTCTCTCCAATAATTTTGTATACAGCAGAAGGCTAGGTGGCACGTTTTTGTCATGGCTCTTTTATATTGCTGGAGTGTGTTCTGTTATCTGGTAAGATTAGTAAGTCAAGCAGCATGAATGATTATTAAGTATAATTGTTTGTTTATATAAATATGACAGTAAAATAGGTTACTCACACAGGCCAAGTGACCCAATTATTCACATTTTGAATGTGTAGAAGAGATGTGCTATGTATGTGCTGCACTTCAAGGAAAGAAAACCTATGTTGAATTGCTCAGTAAGTTTATTTGTTTTTTTTACAGTGCTACTACCCTGCTGATGGGGAACTGCTGGAGAGTTCCTCAGTACTACATGCCATCTTTTTAATCTCTAGTAAAGAAAGCTGTTATAACCCCCTTAATAAGTGACTATTTCCTACAGTGAATGCTGATCTATCCAGGTCTTTCTGTGAGAAAGTTTAATTGGACATAAGTAAAGTGATACCATTAGATCTCAACCCAAGTCTTCTTTAGCTCCTGCTTGATATTTTCAGCTGCTTGATTTAAATGTGGGCTTGGGGGTTTCCACTGGGATTGCCACAAGTTTTATCTTAACCCTGATGCAAAAAAAAAAAAGTCTTAAAATTATATAGACAGTTTTATTAACCCTCCTGAATTTCTTCAAAACACTTGGCTTCCATAGGAAGGCTAGTCAAATTGAGGGAACTAGCATTCTCAGAGTCAGTTTTCTGGCTGACCATAGCCTTTGTAGTTTAGCCATTTGTTTAAAAATCTGCTACACAACCAAAACCACCTAAAAAAAGGGTAATGCCCCAGTAAAGCAGAAGAATGAGTGTGATGAATCTGAACTTTAGTATTTCAGTAGTTTCTTGTTCTGCCATGCCTGTTTATTTGTAGCAGACCATTGTAACAGTGCAGAGGTCTGTAAAAGTCGGGCTTCCTTTTGCAGCTTCCTGTTGAGCAGGAGCAAACACAAACTGTACTCTGCTGTTAAGTTGTGCGTCGCCCATCTTTACGTGTATCTCCCCTGACAGACCTTTACTGTGCACCTTGGGGTCAGCCTCTGGATGCTGCTTTATTTCAGATCACGAAACTGATCCCTGTAGTCAGATTTAAAAGAACAGGCTATTGCCCAGTTCACACAGAGCAGCTCTGGCCCTTAGGGAGGCCAACTTCTAGACTGGGATCTCTAAGTAAGGCTTCATTACTCCTCATTTCCTCCAGAAACCTGGCTGAGCAACAAGGAAGCTGTTAAAAAATATTTTATCAACATTTTCTTTAAGGAATGTGGATTCGCCCAAAATGAAACATTAAAATTCAAAAGGAAATGCAAACTTCTGATTTGTTTCCTGCCTTCTTACCTGGCATATTTTCTGGGACTTCATGGCAGCTTGCTTGAGGAAGTTGGAGTTTGCATCCTCCAGGGCCTTCACTCCACTGTGCCACTGAAACAGGAGCCTGGCAGCAATGGTGCTGCTGGGAGATCTTGACCTCCTGGCAGGAATGCCCTCAAAAGTTAACAACTTCTGGGGAAATAAGGAAACTAGAATTTATATAGTGGATCCTACAAGGAATTCTTCTTTTCTAAGGTTTGATTTCACTGCAGTTCATCCAGCTAGTAAATACTCAACTGAAAAATAAGCTTCAAGGTTTAGAGACTGAAAGTCACTCAAGTTACTCAACCTTTCTTTAACCATAGAGTCACAGAATCTTCCAGAACTGGAATAGCTAGCTGCTCCCCTTTCTTTTAGGAAAAGGGCATATCTCTTTCTGAGTGGGGTGGTGCTTTTCTGTCTGGGGATACTTTCTGGACACTGCAGGTGTAACTATTTGGAGCTCAATTTAGAAGTGTCAGTTATAACTAAGGAAGTTCTGATATAAAACCTATGTATAAACCAATACTGTTTTTTTTCCAGGACATTGAAGAGATTCGCAAAGAAAATGCTGCTTGGTGTTGCACTCATATTTATGTCTTTATGTTATGTATGCAAAAAGCATATGCAGTTAGGTTAGTTTTGGGTTTTGTTGTTAGATGTCTCAGGTATGTTGATGCCAACCTTCCTTCACCTTGAAAGCAGGCATGTGTGGGCCTGAGAAGTTCTGGGAGCACTCCCAATATGCAGTTGAACTGACAGCTATATTCTTAAAGCAAGGGGTGAGTTGTTTTTTTTGATTGTTGCTGCTATTCACTTTTTTTTCTTCAGTAAATAATAGGCAAATCAAACTAGTAACATTTAACAAATTCATACCCATTGAGTTTATAATGGTGGAAGTAAGTGAATTTTCCAATAAGCATCAGGTAGTCTATGATAAGCAAGAATTCTTAATTTTTTCTTTCAGACGCATAGATAAACATTTCGATTAGTTTCATATATAATTACAATTACTACCAAATTTTACTTTGTTGCAATTTTAAATAGTTTTTGTTCTTAAATTTCTTCTTTGTGTGCAAAAATAAATGTACCCCTTCTCCTATTTCTTTATATTTGGAATGGCATAGTGTTAGTCATGTTTGATAGGGAATTTGAACTGTGAAATCCTATTTTATTGCACTAGCAAAATTGTAGGATTTGTGGAGGGAAACACCACCACACAAAAAAAAACAACAACCCCAAAACAAAACCTAACCACCAAAGCAAAAAACCCATAGCAAAATCTATAAGAAGAAAAGTATATGACTCTTCTTCTCTGTATAATTGTCCCACTAGTTTTTCAGATATTTTCAGAGGTCTTTAATTATTTAAAATTTATATGACATTTTACAATTGCTGTTATTTTATACTGTGAAAAATTGGTTACTTTCATGTCTGAAATCACAGAGAAATCATATGAACTAAATATTACATTCTTGCCACTGCTTTTATGCATTGCATGTTTAGCATCTAACTAAAATGCAAGTAGAAAGCTCATCTTGAAAGAGACTACTTAATTAAAAATTAAACGATGAATTAAAACTTAAATTATGCAAAACTAATAAGCTACGTTACCAAAACACACAGTTAATTTCCTGCAATATAAGGAAAGAAAACGTTAGCGTTTTTACTTTTGTTTCATTTTTGTATTGCAGTCTGCACAGTCTACTGTTTTCAAATTTCACACCTTGAAATATTTGACACATCTGAATTAAGATATAAATCAGTGATTTTTAGGTTGTGAGTTTTGCAAAACTCATCAGAGATTAAAACTTTGATAGTCCTAAGGAATCTGTTATAAAGTGGAGCGAATCCAATTATTTTTCAATTAGTGCCATATCACTTCTGTGTATAAGATTCAAATCAGTGTATAGTATCACCTGCAAATCGATAGAGTAAAAATGGACTTGTTGACAAAAATTGCGATTTAACCTATTGCTCTAATTCCATGGTATAACAGGTTTATTTTTTACTGGAATTGCTTTCAACTAATTGCGAATGCTGAGTTTCTGCATACAGTAATTATGTGTGCTTACTTTTATAGAGACCAGACTAAACATGCCTTTAAATTCTGTGTTCAGTTTAGCTGTTTAAAGGAGGTATTCCCTGAGTCCCTGTGTCAGGGGCACAGGAAGGTATTTTCTTAGCAGATGTGTGGATGTGTTCCTATACATCTAAAATACTACAGTGGCTGAATACTAGACATGCTGCGAACTACTCTGTGCTTTACTGTAACACAAGCAAAGGGAGACATTTTCAGTAGTATCTGCTAGTGTTTTTCATGATTGTATTCAATGTGAGTAAAGCTTAGATGGCTGAAGGAGAGGAATTAGGGAATTAAAGAAAACTCCATCTGATTAAGTTAATTATGAAGCTTGAATCTAATACTTTATTATTACTGTACACTGGAAGGTGGAACTACATTTACATTTGCATTTTTTTACATTTTAGTATTACATAAAATAACATTAGCTTTTAATGTTTCATATCAAGTATCTTCAGCACTTTTCTCTCAGGTCTTGCTAATTTAGTCTTTGTAGCTATGTAAGTAGTTGTTTCTCTGGCATTATAATTTAAAAGTTTACATTAAAAATAAAATCAATACTGGGATAAAAGCATGAAGAGTACAGCTAAAATAATTTATATTAGCTCTATTGGTGATGGAAATCTAAGGAATGAATACTGTGTGTAATAAAGGCAATTACCTGAGCTGCTTATAAGGCAAAATACTGCTCTTGTTGTTGGGGGATGGAAGGAGGAGATCATGGAAGCAGTTACAGCTCTAATTTTCTGGGTTGAGCTATGTTAACCCTGGCATAAATTGCAGCAGCCTAGAGGTACATGTGCCATCTGATGATTGCATTCTGCCCTGACATCTTTGTGAATGTGTTGCAGAGGTGTGGGGGAGAGAGAGCAAAGGCAATGGTGTCTGCTGGGGGTTTGCACGCACTGGGAGGTCTCAAATTTCCTCAATCATCCTCTCACACGTCAAATACAGGCTTTGGTTGGTTTGCACAACTTAAAGTCCAGTGGATTGGGCTGTGATAAGAAAACTGACTTGGTATTTAACCTAAGTGATTTTTCTTACTTCTGTCTTTAATAGGTAAAAGTTCTCTTTTCAACAAAATGAAGTGTTTTATTTAATATCACAAAGAGTGAAACGTGAATAAAGATTGACTTGGACATAATCTTTCTAACTACTCTTGATGGACATCTTAAGATTCAGCTTAATTTAATTGAAATCTTAAACTCAGTCTTTTTGGGAAGCTCTTTTCTTTTATGTCCATGGTTAAGTGAGCAAGGCAATGACGTGCTCCCTTAACAACTGTTCAGGAATCATCGGGCTGATTGACTAATGTTTCTGCCCTTTTTATGCACTTCTGGTGTTCCATCATGGCTTTCTCCTTCCTGTGCATATAAGTGGATTTATCTGAATGATAATAAGCCAGATGGTTAGGTGGTAGGCCAGGTATTTTGAAGGTAAGCATATTCTTTGTCATAGAGCCATGTTAGCCAGGAGCTCTGCACCACATTTTAAATCCTTCAGCAGTCTCCCCAGGAGGTGGCAGCTGTAGAAGCCTAATGGATATCATCACCTTCAACTGTCAGCTCCTTTTTTCCTGTCTGTCATGACTGTTTACTTCTGATCATACCAGTTGACATTTATGTGTCACAATAGAAAACCGAACCCGTGCAGGAGTAAAGGCGACACTGGGTTTACGGTTACTTCTTGTATCACAACAGGCAGCTGGCAACTCATTAACACCATGTGGAGTGTCAAGCATATATAGTATATTAAATAAAATTAATGCCTACAGGCCCTGTAAATAAGAAGATGGCCATAACAGACAATGAAATTACATGAATGGTTGAAACAGCAATAGTAGAGGTGACAGATTTAAAAAGAAAAAAAAATAGAAAGAAAAGAAACAGGAGGCAGGGATGAGTCTGTAGGCCAAGGTGCATGAACATGTCAAGCCTTTGACTGTCATTGCTTGTCATTTTCTTATTTACCGAAGAAAGACATGGCATGGGAGAGTTCTGCTGGGCATCCAGTGACTGGATCTCTGTGTTAGGCAGCAGTGGTGATGTTAAGATCCTCAAAGATATCCCCCCACATTCTTTTTAGCCTTTATTCAACAGTGAGCCAGAGTATGGAAGAACTAGGTCCAGTTGTGGTGATCCAGGGAGCAGATATTAGCTCGAGTACTGTCCTGAGAGTGATGAATAGAAAACTGCTTTTCTTCATAAATAGCTAATGTGGCTTTATGTAAAGCAAACTCTGAGTCCTTTACTCACATTCTCTGGAATAGCCACTCTTCTTTTGTATCAGATGGCCTGTGCGGGCTGTTTGTCATTTGCTTTGCTCTGTTTGCAAATACTGCTCTGTGTCTTCTGTCTCATGTAGTGAATGGTTTGGCTAAGCCACAGGCTTAATTTTGGCAGGTAAAACACCTGAAGCATATGTACGGTGAAACAATTTATATAATTTATGTAATATGAGATAATCTCAAATTTACAAAAAGTTTTATGCAGAGGTAAAACTTCTTCAAAAAGTAATCAATAATTTCAATTTGATTTTCTATTTCAGAATTATGAAACGAATTCACATTAGGATCTTTTTACTTAATGGGAATTTTAGATCATATTTGGATTTATTTAGATAGAGGTGTTCTATCTACATACTATCATGCATTCTAGGAAACACAGCAAATGGTGTCTAGAAGAAATGGTGGATAGAATTTAGAATTAGATAGAATTTAGTTTTGTGATTGTAATTTACATTACAATCACGAAATTTTATACTGCCTGGATATAATAAATCACTGAATTTTCCTTTAATTTAAACAGGCAGATCCTGTAGACTGCAAATAAGATCTCTTTGGGCACTCTTGTGACAATGCTGTGCCTTCTAGTAGTACATGTTGGTTCAGGTAAGTTCAACAGGCAAGAATTTACATAGCACATCAGTCTTTTATGCCATCAAGCTGATGGAAGCATGTTTAAAAAAAAGGAACAATATATATATATTTTTATTACTTTAACAAGCTGATTTACAATTTCCCATAAGAAACAAGAAAAAGAAAATTAAACACTATTCATTGTCATAATTAATTTGCTACAAAAAAGTAATTGTGGACCAGTGTATTGTCTCATTAGAAAAAAAAAAGGTACCTGCTTTGATTTTATCTTTTGGCAGTTTATTTTATGCATTTATTGTTCGTTAATTAGAGTTCCTACATATTTGCCCTTCTTGCCTGATTGCCTTTGCCTTTTATAGCTACGGTGAGCTTTCCTTGCCTTTGCATTTGAGATGAGCTGAGATAGCCACCTACAGTGATTGCGTCAGTTCCCTTCATAATTTTTATTAATCCTCACTGAGGAATTTTTTTCCCCTAATGAAAACAGAGGTCTCCTGTATTTCATTTACTTTTTTTCATGTTCTCAGGATCATCTATCATTCTGAATGGTTTCTTATATCTGTTCTCTGCTTCCTCAAGGTGGCTGGGATGCTGTTTTGAGTGTGTGGCCCTGCTGGAGCCCTGCATACTGCTAGAATAATGCTCTCTGACTCATATGTGACAAAAAGGTCAGGTTTTCAAAGGCTGCAGGGCAATCATGTTGACCCAACTACTGTTGTGGGCTGGCCAGCTTGCTGACAGTGGAGCAGTTAAGTGACATGCAGATGGCATAGGGGCATTGCTGCCTTTTCTGGTGTGGCTATAGGATTTGGGGGATCTGATGATGATTACAGTGATGCAAGTACTGTTTTGTTTTTCTTAGTATGCTGTCAGAGAACATCCACTAGTATGTAATGAAGTGAAATAAGTGGATCTTGTAGTTGAAGCTTGTTAAAAACTCCTAATATATAACTTCTAAACATTTTTTTGTATAGCTGGAAGAGATAAAGCAGCTGCAGTTCAGAATGCAGAATGAAACTACAGAGTTGTTTTAATTTTCCAATTAAATGACACACAATAAAAAACCAAAAGTAACTGCTCATAAAGTAGAAGGAGGATTACAAAGCACAATTTTTTTTTAGTATTAGATCAGATTACTTAATGTGTTGCTCTGTTTATTTTATTAACAGATCAAAGGGGATACTTAGTGAGCTTTGAGCAGTTTTTAAGCATTTTTTTAAAAATTTTATTACATTGTTACATGGACAATATTCTTTCATTCTGGGATAATGAGGAAAGGAAAAGTCCTATCTTGCATCCAACATAAATAAAAAAAAAAGATAGATATATCTGAAAAGGAGAATATAAGATCGTTATGTGTTTTTTCATTTATCTGTGTAGAATTGCCAAGGAGCTGGTGCAGGTGGTCTGTCTGTCTGTGGCCTTACTCTTTGCTCAGAGGAATGTGCTTTGGTTACCACCTTCCCCACAGATGCTCTGGGCAGCACAGACCCTGCTTTGTGATGACTCTCCAGTAACTGGCCCAAGAGGCAGCAGCCAATGTTTCTTGCTGTAGAAAGCAACATGATGCTCAGCTGTTGATCACCACAGGACCTTATTTCCCTCTTCCTTTGCCTTACCCTATTCCTGAGCAGCGTAGATGCCTCCATCTGGACATGGCTTATGGGGTTTCTGCCTGTGCCATGCTGACACTGGGGCAGCCAGTCTGGTTCTGGGAGCATCCCTACCCACTGGGGCTCAACTCCCTCTGCCGCTCCCCAGGAATGGGGTTGACCCAGGGGTTGCTGGCAGAGCCCAAGGGGAGAGGATACTGCGTCCTGCATACCTATGGGCATGGCTTCAACCATGAGGTCCTTCTGTGTTTGGGTTTGTGATGCCAACAATATCCTGCCGTTTTCACTGGAAGCATGTTGATAGAGGTGTGTATTTAGGTAAGAATCCTGAAAGATCACTTATTGGGATGGGGGATATTCATAGTGATCTCTCTGCCCCCTGTACCGTGTGCTAAAAGCCTCACAGGACTGCAGGAGGCACAGAAATAGTTGGTTTTGGCTAAGGGGTTGAGTGGCTGTTGGGGCAGGCGGGCTTCGCATGATGGCTGGATACCCCCGGCAGCTCAGAACCTTCCCTGTCCATGGTGTGAGGGCGTGATCTCTGCAGGAGCAGTGCTTGGTTGGTATTTGATGATTTTTTTGGCCCTAGAGCTTTGTCACGTCAGGGGCTGGAAAGGAAGGCTGTGTTTTGTACTACCCTGGGTGACCCCCTTGTCCCACGTGGGTCAGAAATCCCCTGGGACAGCACTTTGCACTGGCTACCCTTCCTGACCTCAGTCTTGGCAAAGCCGTGAGCATCCACACTGTCACATAAATTTTCCAATTGGTGTGGTAGTAAATTCAGAATAAGTGTGTCTAATTTCAGTAGGTAAGTTACAGATATCCCAGGAGTGGATTAATAAGCCTTAAGACTCATGAGGTGACTTCTCCTCTCTTCTAAAGGACTCTCCTTAAGCTCAAGTAGACAGTGATTTCTTACTAACCTGGCAGAGACCATCCAACCTGCTTGCCTATATTCAGGCTGAGAGGTACAACCTGCTTTCCCCCTTAGTAGTAGCTGTGTAGGAAAGGGGAACTAACTGGAGAGGCAGCATCAAAGGTAGAAAGCATACATAATGTCAGGAAGAAATTTCTCTTTACCACATCCCAGTATTTTTCTGTTTATGGAAGCTGAGATTAATATGCTTGTTTGCTTCTTTGGTTTTTGGTAGATGAACAATATTCTCTGTATTATTTTCCTAGTTTTGTGTTACTATGAGAAGATAACGTCATTTAAAATTTTCTTTGGTTTGTAAAGCTTCATTAAAAATAAGATTCTAACAGTTCTTGAACAGATTTTTCTCATCCTGCTGTCTTTGATCCAGTTAATCTGGAGAACCACCACAATTTAGTTTTTCTTTCTGTCCCTCTGTTCTGGTTGTCCATATAATTTTACAAGAAAAATTATTTCTAGTGATACTTTATTGACAAGTTGTTTGAAAACTGAACCAATGGCATATTTCTCATAGCTAGTTACTTCATTTAATTTGTGTAATATAACAAATCAATTTGTAAACATGTTTAATTAGTTATAGATAAAGATAAATGATGAGTAGAAATACACGTAAGTATAAAAAGTTTGAAATGCATTTACTGGATGTGTCTTTCCATCCCTGAAGTCCATTGAATAAAAATGTAAATCAGTGTAGCTAAATCCTACTGCTAAATGCAGTTTTACTTGCTTTTTTTTTTCTTGAAGTAAGCACTGAAAGCATGAAGGTACAGGATTTAAGTAGATTTTTCTTCTAAAAAGAAATACTCTCTGCTTTGAGGAGTACTTTTATTAGGCTAACTGTTGTATCCTTGACAATATGCATGCACATTTTAAAGCTGTTTTGAAATAGAACATTTTCTAATTTAGTAATGAATAGCACTGTAGGGTCTTATATACTGCTTTGATTCAATTTTAGGAAATGGGAGCTAACCACTTGGTATTTCAAAGCACACTGTATTCTTTGGAGTTGCATAATATAAACCAGTGTCAGTACATTTTCTGAATACCTGAATCTGTCCTTTTGAAAGCGTTTGCTATTTATTTCAAAATAAAAGGGTTACCGCAGAGGCACCTGGGCTTGTGAGGAAGAAAAGGGATGCTGACACCTGGCAGATAGTTTCCTGGCGACATAACGGGGTCTAAAATATTGAGGTGGACAGTGCTTCTTTGAGGTAGCGTGTACTTCATGCTGTGCCGCATGCTTTAGAGCTATGCCTGACTTTTGCCTGCGACAGCTCCGGCGCTGTGAGCTATCGGAGCTGCGCGTCGCTTCAGGTGTGCTCCCAGAGCCTGCAAAGAATCAAAGCATCTTGGCCGGGCGGCAGTCTGCCCGATGACCTTTCTCGTGTGGAGCTCGATGATGGGTTTTGAAGGGGAGAGCTGGTTACAGTCAGGACTGGGGGGACCTGCCGTGGCGTGACGGCAGGTTCAAATCAAACCCAATAGTTGCTTCTTGTACTTTCTTCCCATGTCCTGCCAGCTTGCTGTATGGCTGCCACAACGGTAACCCTGTGAGTGGCTTGATTGGTGAGGATTTACATGTGTGCTAATTAGAGTGGAATAAATGATTGGCTGTTTGCTGCATCGCCATAAAGGGTGCCCAGATGTACACACTACGTGAACATAATGTGCACGGGCATGGCGCATCAAAGTTTGTCAGCTGCATTACCTCAGCAGGCTTAGGGCCTGTCGGAGAGCATTTGCTGATAATTGTCCCCTATGATTTAGTGTCTGACTTGGTGAAAGTGAAGGACCTCAAAGTACTGTCTTGGCAAGGGAATTTCTGATCGTTTAACAAAAGTAATAAATGAGCTAAAATCTGTCAAATGAGAGTGAAAAAAATAAATTTAGAGCTATAAGCAAGCAGTCTTAACTGAAGAATTCTGTGTGCTTGGAAGTAGTTCGGAACATAACACTAACTAAGCATCAAATTAGCTGCTGCAATTAACAATAGACACTGAACAGAGTGTTTAATTACGCTTAATTTGTTGTGATACAGCACAAGTCTTCAGTTATGAAAATCCCCCAGATGCCCAAGTATCTCCTGTATAGCTAAAATGCACTAAACTTTGCACACTTGGCTAATTTACCGAAGAAAATACAGAACATTCCTTTTCATTTAAAAAAATCTGCTTTAGATGAAGGAAAAATAAGTTTGTGTTTAGGAATGATCTTTTCAATCTCTCTTAAATGAAAAAAAAATCTGGGCTATATCTTCTTTCATGAAAATATATAATTAAGACAAAATCCCACACGTCTCGTATTTATGCACAAAAATCAGTAATATCTGATTACTTTGACAAGTAATTTTGTACTTACATGTTCACAATATTGATAATGTATTAATGTACAATGATTAAATGGTTAAGCTGCCATATTAAAGTTATGAGCAGGAACATTTATCCAGCATAGCTAAGCAAGAACAAAGACTGTCCATTTACAGATGGCATTATTCAATCTCTGAACTGCTCAAAGATGTTAGCATTACAGCATTGATTCTGAGCACTGATACTGTGCCTCACTCCAATGACCCAATAGAGTTAAGTGATAAGGTTAAGTTAATTACAGTATCTGTGCTATACAGCTTCCACATGATTACTGCTGAGAAAGATAGTGATTCTTCTTACTTTAATTAAGCAAAAGAGAATGAAAAGATATAATTGGTTTTTATAATAATCCTGTCTTATATCACTATCAACAAGCGTCATGTGTTTTTTCTACAACTTTGTTGCACGAATTCCTAGCAGCAAAATTTAAACAGTAGAATGTAGAAGTAAATTATTTAAATCCCTATCCTAAAACACAGTGTCAGCTAAAGAATTAAATAGTTAATAGCTGTACTAATACTTCTGTAGCACCAAAGCGCTTGTGACAGTAAATTGTGTACCAGCTATGAAAAATCCGTTTTTGACAGTTAAAGAACATCTGCAATTTTTTTTGTATTTACATTATTACATTATTATGTTTTAACAAAGGTTTTATTTTTGTTTCTGATAATGTTTCAAATGGCAGTACTGTGGCTTTAACGTTGTTTTGTGAACAACAGTTTTAACAGTATTTTATTTTACATTTGCTTACTAGTTGTCAAAAATTATTGCCTTTGGTTTGAAGGTGAAAGGGAGTTGTAAAGGGTTCAGAAAAAAAAAAGCCCAAGCAGTCTCCTGTACGATAATACTCTTTTTCTTTTCTTCTAGTCATGCATATAATAAAATGTATGTATATTGTGAGGTATGCAAAAGCAGTTTTACATTGAAAATAATGAATACAGATGAAAGCTGACAGTGAAAGAGGGGGAGAGATAGTAGGGAGGTTTTAGTCCTTCACGTGTTAAGCCCTGATTCTGTGAACTGTTCTGCATAGGTAATCCCATGTCTCTGTATTGAGCTCTGCTAAGTCTCACAAGTTTACAAAGGTTTGCCCACACAGACGAGATTATTTTACCATATCTTTGCTTATGTAAGTAACCTCACAACAACTGTTTCAAGTTCTTACCATTTTCCTAAATGCTGCCTTCCTAGCTGGAAGGGAGCACACGTTCCTTTACCTTGTTGCTGCATTACGCAGGTGCAAAGCTGCTGGTGGTTAGTGAGCTGCAGGCTTCTGCTCTCTTATTGTGTTTTGGTTTTTAAATATAATTGTGATGTGTCAGATTCATTGTAACATGAGTACTGATAGAGATTGTTAGATTAAAAATAGCATAATGCCTGTTTTCTAATTCTTCTCTATATACGGGAAAGGAAAGCTTTTTATTCCTTATCCTGTAAATAGGCATGACTTTAAAACTTTGCTGAACAAAAAAAAAAATTTGGAAAAAGAGGTTCCATGCTGCACATATAAATTTTTAGCAAAGTAATTGGTAGTCCAGGACAAGATGTATATTCTTTACTAAGTACTATGAATATATTTAATATTATTCTTTTATTCGCAATAGTAAAGTTTTATCTCCTTAGCAATGATTTGTTTGCAAATAGGATGCAGTGAGATTAAAATTGTGGCGCTGGAGATTTTAAAAGCTGCTTGGTACCCTGTCTGCCTACGGACAACCTCCTTCTATTTTGTAGCTACACAGAATTAATTGGATAGTGTTTCATTTCTATAGAAGACTTGTATGTAATGGTATGCAGTTCAAACCATACTTGTTTTTATCTGTAATTCTAATTTCTTCTTCTTTACAAAAGCATTTCCTTGAAGCAATAAATTCTTAGTATTCTAAGTAAGAGAAAAAGCAACTACGTCCAATTTTTGTGGTATTATTTTTTGATAACAAGTGTGTTTAGATGTTTGTGTGTTTATGAAAACACTGTGAAGTTGCAGTTGCAGAATCTGTGTATGATAGAGAGAAGCTTGTGTGTAGGGATCCATGGCTGCCATGCAAGGAGGTCAAGGGAAGAAAGAGGGAGAGGTATTCCAAATTATCAAACTCTAACATTTATAAATAATTTCAGAGTAGTTAAGGGTCTTGTTCAGCAGGAAAGCACTAGGACTTGGATGAGAATAGGGTATGAAGTAACGTGGACTTTTTTAAGAAATCGATTTGATTTTGTTTCTAGTTAATTCCATGTACTAGAAAATCTCAGTCACAGGATTTATTGGACGATTTCTTCCATTACCTCTCTATTGGTCTCTGCTCTCTCATTCTCACGAGAGAAAACTGAAGTAACTAATCACTCTTAATTTAGGAGATATAAAAAAGGATGTGCTAACAAATTATATATGTGGCTCAGTCAATATTAAGGATTGGGTGGATGGCAGAGAAGATTCTGAAAAATCAGGGTGTTTTGTGGCTTGCGGGTCCCTGTATTTCCTTGTGCAGTGGGTGAATTGAGGATTTCCAACTTTTAGCCTGACAACCTGATGTCTTTTGTCAGCTCTGTAGTCAATTTTTTAAAAGGCTCTTGACGTTTATTGCAAACAGGTGCAATGACAATTGAAACATTTTCTTCTCATTCTTTTGTCTTAATAAATATATTTATCTGGAAAGCAGATTCTCTTTTTCTCCTCACTTGAGTGTTGTAGTTTGCATTGGTGATGGGAAAGTAAAGCAATTGTGCAGAAAAATGAAAAAGCATTTTATGAGAAAGAATACTCTGAGAATTTCTGATTTCTCCATGTACAGTAAATATTTTGAAATGTAAAGAACATCCTAACTTCTGAATTCTTAGTAAGTCTTTCTTCAGATAACATAAGCACAGATACAGAAGGCAGACATTACATGTTTCATAATGATACCTGCTCTCTTGCTGTTTGATTGCACAGACAATTTGACAGTGATGGACATTACTTATGCTTAATTATTTTTAAAAACATTTCTAACATTTAACATCTTATAGGAGGAGAAATGAACAGGGGACAATTTCAGTCTTTGTGACAAGTGAGCATCCGTGCCCCTTCAGTACTTTGACATGCGGTGTAATACAGCAGAGCTAACAGCTCTGAGTAAGCTGAGCCCATATAACATTTCTTTCCTGCTAGACGTATGATGGATTAGCACTGTGTAATAATAACAATATTCTTTAGTTACGTGATTCTTAATGTATAAAGATGTTTACATATTTCAGCTGAGGTGGTGCTTATTTCATTAGGTCACATTGAGGAAAAGGAGCTTGTAAAGTTGCTTTCATATGTCAAAGTAATGATAAAATGAGTTTGAGGGCTTTATGATCAAGAACATTTTCTGCCTCTTTTTAATGATATAGAATAGTAATGACCTGCAGTTTCATTTATTCGTGGAAAAAGTATAATTGCAAAAATTAACTTGTCATACACCACAGCTCAGCAAAGTTACTTTCCTATAAGTCTGTGGTCACAGTATGTTTTTTTGCAATTCAGCATCTGGCTCTGTGGGGTACTGATGGCTTCTATGAAGTAAAGTACCAGGGTGAGCAATTAAATGTAAAATGACAGCATAAAATATGATCATTACGGTTATACAAAAGACACATTTATGAATTTTGCAGATAACTGTCATTTTTTCTACTCGTATTTGCTCTTTCTTTGTTAGCTTAATATTTCTTGTGCAATTCATTTTTTTTTCTTCTAAAAAGTGAACAATGCCTTTTTAATTATCCTGACACTTGTTTGTGTCTTTCTTATTTGTCACATTTGAGGGCTAATGATAACTCTTTCACTTTGTTCTGACACTGTACTTTCAACTTTATTTCAAAATCAAGGACTATTTTTTAAATTAACACGAAGGTTGCATGATTAGACTAGAATTTCTTATGGAAATCAGTTTGTGTAGTGTTGATCAGATAATGTGCTGCACCTGAAAGAAAGATTATCTGTGTTCAATTCTCAGGGGCTAGCAGGAAATGTTTTGAAGTGTGCTTTTTGAATTTAGCATTTGTTTTGTCATTGAAGAGAGAAGATTGCTCGTGATAGAAGTTATTTAAGCCATATTAGGTATCAAAAATACTGTATAGTATAGATCTTTCTCTGTGTGTTTTCTTTGCAAATATCTGTTTCCATACTAGAATAAGAATCCTTTCTGTAGTTAATATTTTTGCTATCTTGGGTGGGAGTTGTGTCATGTTCATAAGATATATATATATATATACACACACACACACACACACATGCGCTATATATGTGTAATTGCATAGGACACTGATAATGAAAGTATTTTCTTCCAGTATCTTTTGGATATATTGAAGGAAAGGGAAAAAAAGAAAAATGACCGCAAAACCCTAACATTCCAGAAAATCCTAGTAATGCAAATAAACCCATTATATTTCTGTTCTGATGCCCTCACTTTTTCTTCAAAAGCACGTATTAGTTTCTACTACTGCCGCAAAGGACACTGCAGCAATGCACAGCTTTATCTGCAATTTCCAAAACCCTGGCATCCAGCAAGGGACATGGGAGGGAAAGCTCTTTCATCCTCTTTCCCAGAGAAGTCATAACCTACTTCCAAAACCTCATTAAGGATGGCAGTCATCAAGATTGCTGAGCAAAGGGTATCTGTTTACCATGTATTTAAAAAACAAGCAAAACCTAGCACAAATGAGTAATTATTCACGTTTGCTCTCTCTAGAAAGCGAGATGCCCTTCCCTTCCTTTTCTCCCATGGTAGCTTTTTTTAAATGCATGTATCGCCCTGGAGAGCCTGTGTTTGGTAAAAGTACCAAATGCTATTTAAATGTCTGAATGGAGAAACAATGTTTGTCTTGGAAGCCACTGTCTCCCCAGCTGCCTTTCACAGGGAGGATTAACAGAGACCCCTGGTGTTTGGGAGAGGGGGGCCAGTGGAGTTTGGGGTGGGGGTGTCTGGGCTGCAGTCTGGCCTTCACCTGGGGAAGGTCCCTTCACCACCACAGGTCAGGAGGAGGCAGAATCCCATTATGTTCAATGGGAAATGTGAGATGGTTTAAGCAGCCCTCCCCTCAATTAAATTGATGGCACAGTAACCTGGCATTGATTCCCTGGTGATAAGGGAGATGACCCCACTTAAGACTGTGGAGAAAAAAATGATAGGAGCAGAGACTGTAGTTCTCAGTCAGCATTATGCATAGAAATGGATGGTACATAGAATTTAAAGGGCTGGGTAACTCAAACTGGAAATACTTGCTTCACCGAGACCTTCCCTGTTACAAAAACTCTTCAAAGTTGACTGGCTTTTAAGTAGCAATTTGAGATGGAGATGGAGATTTAAGAATCTTGGAGCATTTCTATTTAGAGCACCTATTGTGTAATCTCCACAGTCCCGTAGCGTAGAGAAAGGTTTGTGATAAAAAGAATTGGAAATTAAAAAGGATAATATCTGTGGCAGACAGTCTCAAGGGGATTCAGTATCTCTCAAGTTAGTATGATTCCAATATAAGCTCCTCAACTGAAAATGTTATTAGGTACAAATAAGAGCTAATTTTTTACAGTTTATGTCTCTGGGAATATGAAATGGAAAACAGGTGAGGAGTCAGAATTAATTAAAAGAGAGGAAGAAGAGCTAGCTATCCTAGCATCCTTTAAAATCTAAAATGCTGTGAATACCAAAGTGCGTTGTGGTAAAGACTGCTGTGAAGAGGAAGAGGTGAGATTGCTGTAGCTGGATAACCCTCATAAGTTTGTAAAACTTGGCTGTAATGTGCAAAGCTGTTTTTTTTATTTTTTTACCATGTGGGTTTAGATACTCAGCTTGGGGTAGATTAAAAGTCCTTAGGAAAAAAAATTGTTCTGATTATTACTATGAAGGTATATTATAAAGGTGGATTTGTTATCTAAGCACCATACAACCATGTAATAGCTGCTTGAATGTTTGGGTGATGTGTGATAAAGCCATGGAGGAAGCAGCTCCTGGAAGAAAATTGTTCCCCAGTTTCTAAATTACAGGTTAGCTGTTGTATAAAGTGCTGCTTAGAGTGGTTGTGATTTGAAAGGGAACTGTTTGTCTGTAGTCATGTGGAGTAACAACTGATAAAAACCTCAGAGAAAAGGAGAAAAAAAATTGTCCTGTGGTGTAAGGAACCAATTTTGTGCTAATCTGAACCTGGACAATATTGCTATGTAATACTACAGTATACTTTTTCAACTGCTTTCTTCTTTCCTGACATAGCTTTTATTAAAAAAAAATAAATTGTTAACTTTTATGGTGCCTTAGAAGTCTTACCCAAGTGTAACTGATACAGGCATGTCTACAGAAGTGCCTTTAGCCCAGCAGATTTGAAAGATGTGAACTTGTCTGTTCATCCCTGTGAGGTGTTAATTCAGATGCCCAATGATGATGGTTTAAATGTCAATATTGTTAACTGCTCTGTTATTCATAGGCATGAAAGGAGAGGGAAGACAGACTCTTCTGCACAATTAACTGAACTGACATCTCTCTTTGGTTCCACAAAACTTAGCCGTTGGAAGATAGTGCTGTCTCCTGAATTTTCTTTCCGCATTTCAGGAAGAGTGAAGCATAAGCTGCCTTGCAAGGGCCATCAGTGTGTGATTTTCTGACAGGCATCATCCGTTAACAGCACCATTATCTACTTAGAGCAATACTTTAATTAGGTGAGTTGCAAAATAAGCTCTGCCTATCTAGTGGGTTTGCAGAGAGACTTTGAGAACCTGCTCTATCCTTCTTTTTATCATGGGTGCCAGTTGTTAAAAAGATGAGACCAAAAAAAGAATACATTTAGAGTACACATTTATTTCTTTCTGACTTTAGTTTATTTATGTCTTTTAAGTCCAATATGTTTCTGGCTAAACACATAGAGGCTTGCATCATTCCCTTGCCTAGGAACTTACCTTCTTGAGAGCCCATGGTGTTGAGTAGGTGTAATGGGCCTCATCATTTAACTTTGAAAAGACAGGAATATTGCAAGTATGGCCTTTTTATATTGTTATAGAGAAGTTAAATGTTTACTGTACGTCTTTTACTTTTCATTTTCTGTTTTCAAAAACTTCCACTGTCCAAGAGAAAATATACGTTAAAGACCGTATACGTTAAAGCCGCTGCCTGTGCATCCCCTGCACAAATGAAAATGGCGTAATTCCAAGGTTTTCACTGTTGTATATAAAAGAAGAATTATTGTACTGCACACAGAATATATCAGCTTAGGAGAAAGGGACCATAATGAGGAAAGAAAATCAAAGAACTCACAAAGTTCAAAGAGTGAAAACCATGTGCTAAATAGTGTTGTTGCATGCCTTGCATTTTTTCATCTGCCACGTTGCTTACAAGCTACCTGAAATGTGGGGCTCTGGAAGAATAATAATATTTGAAAGGTTTTTTTTTTTGTTAGTACTGGTATAAGTACATAGGGGAAAGGAAGATACGATGGTATTTTTAAAGCATTTGATAAAGTTAACAAACATGCCTTGAAGTTTAATACTCCAGTATAAAGATAGTCCCGCCATTGGGTAAAGATGTCACAGTCTTGAATCAATTAATTACCAACATGGCATTGACCCCATTCATTTTGATCATTTGAGGCTTTCCCTCTTAGAATATTCACTAGCAGCGAAAAAGAGTAGAAGGCTAAATTGTTTTATTTTTTATTTGATAGATGAGGGGAAAATAATTACTGCTTATGCTTATGAAACATACCTTGTGTTTAACATCTCTGTTTAGTGTTTAAAAAGCTTTTTAAAGGAATCTTCAGCTTTCAGGATAACCTAGATAGGTTAAAAATTATTGATAACACAGTCTTCTGGCCTCCAATAAGCAAAGGTAATTCTATCTCAAATATGCCTGCATTTGTACTTATTACTAACACTTCTCTGTCACTGGCCAAAGCTATTTAAGTGAATGGATTAATGATAGCATATGCTTTTGTCATGTAGAATGTAGACATGAATAAGGGAAGTGTAAGTTTATTAAATTAGTTCAGCTTTAACAAAAGTGGCTTGGAAGCTGTAAGCTCCTAACAGTTGTGTTGGCTCAACTGATGGTCTCTTCATATCTTAGTGCATTAGGTTATCAGTTTTGTTTGGTGTGGTTGCACTTGCGTTAGAGAAACTACTTTGAACTGCAGTAAGGCACAGCCTCTGCCAGGAGGAGTCTGCATTTAACAGACAGACAAATTAGGTTCTGAGATTAACCTGTGCCCATGTAACAGCGTAAAGCCCTTACAAATTAGTGCCCTGGACTGCTGCCAAAGCACACTAGTGTTTGGCCCTTGTGTACTTAAACTCCAGTAGCTAAGAATTGCAAAAAACCCCCCTCTTTGACTGTAGATGGTACTGTAAAATACTGCTCACAGATAGCGAATTCCAGTTATTGCCAGGGAAGATGACAATGCTCCAAACATAGCCTAGCTGTTCCCCCATTCCGCTTTTTAATCAAGAAATTGTAGAGATGGATGATGATAATGGAGGATAGTGCAAAATGCCAACTGTCTTGTCCATTTTGCACATGACAGTGGTGTCTGGTACAGTAGTGTTTCATTAGGAAGGACGGCCCTGTGCTCTGATACTTGTAGTGTGCAGGCTGAGGGCATCCACTCGTTAATGAAGCACTAAGAGCAACTCCACCTTAACATTCAGCGTAGCAGGGATATGAAGGTATAAATATATAAGGCTTCTTGTGGAACTGAGAACTAATTCTGGGTGGATCCAGTATGTGATAGGATGTTTTAATTTCTTCACCTCACAAATGAAGGAAATTAAAATATTAAACTAGAATGACATACTATTTTAATGCTGTGCAATATATGAGTAAGTGTTTTGATGCATCAAAATAATGCATTTTTGTTCTGGTTACTGTTGCACATGTATAGCTGGACAAGTTTCTACCTCACTGAATTTATATTCTCAGAAAGACTGGAATATAGTAAATGCTGAATTTTTAGATTGCAGCCCTATAGCTGTAGAAATTGTTCCTTTCTTTTTGATAGATGTCACCACTATTCTTATTATCTGGTATGTATATACAATGTGATAAAATGTGTGTTATAGTTAAACATACCTAGCCTGCCTGTTTTCAAGTGCCTTGAGAATTCCTATTAAAATATTCTTCTTTTGTTTTATTTAATTTGAAATTAAATTTTCTGGATTTTGATACCTGCTTTAAGTTGAAATGTGGGTCTCTGTTTTACATAGACTGACTTTCGAATACTTTTAAGCTGAAACATTTGGATTCGTCATTAAAACTGAAAATAAGTCTGAGACATACTGGAAGCTTTGTAAGATGCATATGGACAATGTAATGGGTTGTGATTTCAAAGATAATCGTACTTTTGGAGTTTCCTAAGCAGTAGGTGCCTGAATTTACAACCTTGTTAGTGCCATTTAATGCACTTTTTGGTTTGTATTTGCACAGTAGGCGTATGATATGTCATTACAGAGTGATAGGTTCTAATAGCAAATGATCGATTTTTGTGAGTGTTCTCCATAGCATTTTTTGTTGGCACAGTCAATATTTCTGTTGTTTTAACAGTGACTGTGTAAGGAATCGTGTCAAAAACACTCAACTGAAGGCCTGGCAGAGACAGGCTATGCCTTCAAGTAGAGTAAAAAAGGCTTAGTCCACTGGGGTGGTGAGGTTGCAGCACCACAGCACTGCTGGATCTTTGGGAAGGAAGTGTAAGCTACTGCTGCTGCTGCTACTATAATAAGAAACGTGATCATGCTGTCATGGTTTTGAGGCTGCAAAGACCAGACAGGGAGTGGTCCTGTACAAAATAGAGGATTTTTGATTCCATAGATTATATCATAATCTGTGGAATCAACTGTGTTTTGTATTTCAAATTTATATTCTTTTTTCAAGATCTCATGTCTTAGCAAGACCCTTGAGTTGCATGCAGTGGTAAGTACTCTTAAGAGCAGGAGGAATTTAGAGCCAACAGTGAGTTTAACTTCAGGCCAGCAAGGTAAAACCCATGCTAAGAGAAAGGAGGGAGCTTGTTAGACACACAGGAATGGGAACAACTACTGAGTTACAATTAAAGTGCTGGCATGTTTAAGGATGGCATGTTTAAGGATGGAGGCATCTGTCAACCAGTCTTCTGTTTGAAAGCCCTGAGAAATCATACAAAATAAACTGTCCCTCGTTAACTTGATTTGTGCTTTTCTGTGAGAGATGTGTTTTCCTTGTTTGTGTGAGACAGAATGATCTGATTTCCTCTATGCATAGCTTGAATATTGTAAAATTGCATATCTGATTTAGGATAAAATAAACCTTTTCCAATTAATAAACCTGTGAATAGGTCAACTTCGAAGACAGCATCGTAAAACACCCACAAGTGGCCATTAAATATTTATGGACCGAGCATTTGTTAGAATTATCAATGGGTATCATGGATTTGAAAGGCTGTATCCCCATGAATAAACGATGATATTAAGCATTTGTAACCACTTTATAACTAAGGATACTTTTAAACTAGACTTCTGGTACTGTCTTTATGGTGGTTGTTGAAAATGGCAGGTGTTAGAGTTGGAGCTGTACAGTGTGGTCTTTCTGGTAGGGTAGTGTCAATGTAGGAGTGTCATAAAAAGGAAGGAAAAACAAGCTAATGTCATTTAGACAAAAGAAATTAGTAGAGGGAATGAACACTCAAGGGAGGTAACAGCCGAGCTCCAGCCGAAACATCAGGACTTCTGTAATTTCTGTGGATTGCCTGGACTTCAATGTTTTGTATTTCAATTTGGAGACAGGGTCTGGATATTATCTTTCTTTTAAGGCTATTATTTGTAGTGTGACTAGTGACCTAGGACCTCATAAAAATCAGATGTGTGATGAAAATAGTATGAACCAAAACCTGTGTCTTCTAAAGCAGGGACCTGTTACGTCCACAGCCTTTGAGGGGCTGTGAAACTAAAGCTGATCTGAGCTTGTGCAATTGCTAAAATTTGGTGCTATCCTAGCCACATCCCTGGCCTCTTTTTATCAAACATGGCTCAGAAAGCTGTAAGGTAAGCTGGATGAGCGTGACATCAGCTTTTAGGCTAAAAGGAAATTAGCCACTGGTTACAGGTGGATGCAGGTAAGGCACAGAGTGCATGGGAAAGGGGCAGCAGAGCGCTCAAGTGCCTTGTGAAATCCCGGGCTTTCTGAAGGTGCTGCCCTTGGAATCTCAGGTTCTGGATTTGAGAATATGATTGTATTAGCAGCAACACTGAGGAATGATTGGGTTGGCTTCAGGCTTGTGCTAATAACGTAAATAAAGTAAGGCTCTTGTTGGCTGTGGAACAGGAAGTTCCACATGAATATGAGGAAGAACTGCTTTACCGTGCAGATGATTGCACACTGGAAGAGATTGCCCAAAGAGGTTGTGGAGTCTCCCTCACTGGAGATATTCAAGAGCTGTCCGGATGCAATCCTGTGCCATGTGCTGTAGGATGACCCTGTCCGAGCAGGGAGGTTGGACCAGATGACCCACTGTGATCCTGTCCAACATGACTCATTCTGTGATCTAATCTTTAAAATCCTGGTGTCTGGTAAACTGGAACTATAGACTCGTCCTCCCTGCTGTAAAGCACTGTTCTATCACTGTTGAAGAAGCATGTCTAGGTTTTAGGAAGCAGAGCATGTATGTGCTTCTAAGTATTTTCACCATTGTATCTATGTGATGTCTCCACTCGTTTGAATGTTGTGCAGTGCCTGTATATGTGTGTATATATATACCTATTTATATAATAAATTGATAGTAAAATGAACAGATTTCCCCTCTCTTTTATAAACTAGGCATTTTAACAAATGAATTCTCTCCAACCTACTCTGACACTTTAAAAGGCCTGTTTTTTTCCCTGCATAATAAAAAGAGTTACCGTGTTGTCTTTCACATCTGGAAAAAGCAGAAGATTTAGGAAGGGGTGGTTTCTTTTTTATATTCTTATAATCTTATGGCTGAATTCTGAGATGCAGCAAACTTAGTCACCTCTTTTTTATTTGGTGTTGTGTGCTCATTCTTTTTCATTATCATGCTTTGGTTTTGGTGCTCCACTTACAGATTTTAATTTCTTTTATTTTCCCTCCTTATTTTCTTCTTGAATGTATATTCTTGTAAACTGTTTCTTTGTTTTGTCTGTTAATGGAGTATAAGCTCAGCATTGATTGCAGGTAGACCTTTTTAACTTGTAGCGGAAGTGCCAAGCAGAGGTTATATAGCTCTTATTAGTGCTTGTACAAAGTGTTCTTTGGAAACAGTGTGTGCTATCAGATATTCATCAGTTCTGGAAAAAAATGCTAAGCTAAATGAATGCTGAAGAATGGGATTCATATAGGGAAAAATTAAGAAAAAGTGTTTAAGTCTTTGTTTGTCCCTATAGAATATTTTGTGTTTAGTAAGGTTGCATAGCTAAAATCAGTTTCTATTTTAAACTGTTTTTGTCAACGTTCTTGCATTTTTATAATAATAATTCTTGTTTGAAGTTGAGTGGCTCTTTATAAATCAGGAATGTGTAACAAGGGTCGTGGTAGAGATCTTTGGTCTTTTTGCCAATAGGTATAGGGAAATAAAACTATTTCAGTATTCTGTGTATGTTAGTAAGTTATCAGTGGTACAGCATTTTAACTGTAGCAATACCAACATATCAGTTAAGCTCAGACCTTTGCACTAGGGGCAGTACAAATGACGTGGTATCCTTGTAACCATAACACAGTAGACTCACACACTTCAAAAAAAAAGAAAATCTTAAATGTATGGAAAAGTCTGAAACTTGCTTTTCCTTTTGCAAAGAGATGTAGGTAAATAAAAGCATGATTTGCATCTTGCCTTCTCTTTATAACTCAGCAACCCCACTGTGTCTGAATGATGTGTGTCACCTGTCATTGTAACTAACAACCCGAATGACCTTACCTGTCCTGCCTGCTGCTCCACCTGGGTGTGTGTTCAACACTGGTGCCCAAGGCTGCCTTCTGGGGGATGTCTTACTGTGAGTGTTTGTGTTTGTCTAAACTGGGGAGTATTTAAGAAATAACCAGATTGGAGACATTGGAGGGAAGGCAGCTGGGTGGTAAAGTCTTGATTTATAATCTTGTGCTATCTCCAAAAACGGCCCGTTCAATTTGTTTTCCTTTGTTCTAATGGTCTTTTGTTTTCTATTATATTTTGTTGGTCCTATCAGTCTCTACAATTTTGGTAGTTTATTGTGCATCATTCCTTTGAAAATATAAAATGGAACCAAACTAAAACCACTCCAACTCCTCCCACCTATTGAAATTCTCCATACATGTTTTTGTTATCCTTGGCTCATATTTCTAATTTTTTTGACATTGTAGCTTAACACTTTCAATCTGTTCAATATTTAAAATGGGTAATTTTGAAATGTTTTGAATAATTAAACCGATTCAATTTTTAATCAATTTAATTTTAAACTTTATATTTAGGTCAGTCTAAACATTGAACCATTTCAAAAGCTAAACAAGATTATTTGTTTATTTGATCCAAAATTATGGTTATCAAATAAGATTCAGGATTGATTTTGTTACATCCACTTCATTCTCCTCTTAGACTTTCAAAAGTTGAACTGCTAAAAATGATCAATTAAAAGATTAATTTTGGGTCACACTATTTTTAATAAGATATAATAAGAAAGATCATTTAATATCATAAAATGTGATTTTAAATTGTGATTTTTAATTTTAAGGTGCCTCATGTACAGTATTAGCTTGTATAAAAAAAGCCTGAAATGCTGAAGTAATAGTAAATTACAAAATGTAATAAAGCTGAAGCTTTCCTTTCAAACTAAGTGTTCAAAAATCTGAAGCTTCACGGTAATAGTAAATCACTCTATGTTGCTTATGATTAACAGTTTAAGAGTTTTCTTTCCATGTAGTTATTTTCATACTTAAAAAACAGATATTTAGTCCTTCTCAGCAGCATGGCCTGGTCTCTGGTCTGTACCATTGTTTTCCTAACTTTATATAATATGATCCTTTCATCAAGTGTACCTGAAACTAACATTCTCATCAGAGACTAAGAGTAAAAATGCTTTCTGCTTGCCTTGACACACTTCCAGCATTTCTGCAAGGGGCTTACACTAGAAAGTTGTGAGTCCTGGCACTTGCTGAGTTAAAATAAAATGGGGAGAGAACTGTTCCTTTGAATCAAAGTCAGAAAATATCTTGAAATTTAAGGAGGAACATCTCTTTGCCTGAGAAAGTGTGGTCTTCCATCATTAACCACATGGGATTTATGCTTGGTTAAAGATGTAGTAATAAGAACAAAATCAGCACGGAGGAAAAAGAGATCCATCCATGCTTTTTGAGGACAGGCAAAGCTTGTGGTAGTTTGGAAAGATGCTCTTAAAAATGCCACCCCTGCGGTCCTTTCTGCCTTCCTGACAAAGAGCCAGGAGTCTAGGATTTCCACTGCTTTTTTACAGTGTGCAAAGTCACGTCAGCCGTTCTTGGAGATTTTTGATGCGTGGATGTCTCCTGTCATCCTCAATCACGGTCGTACTCTTGAGCCAGGCCTATCGAAACTGAACTCTGCTGCTTTGCTGCAGGTCAGCTTTCATGGACAATTAGTGTTGTAACAGCACTTTGGTCGCAAGTTGTCGTGAGTGTTTATCATAAAGACATCATCCCGGGGTGGATCAGCAGTGATCGGCGAGTCTCCTGCTTTCTGAAGCATCTCCCGCTTGCCTTTTCGTGGGTGCCGGTCAGGTGACGGCTCCGCGAGGCCTTCCTCACCGCTGCTGTGTTGCCCGAGGCTCTCCGGGTGCGCTGCTTGCCTTCCCTGCTCTCCGCTCCCCGTCTTCCCTGTCGTCCCTCTCAGTAACTGTCAGATGCCCCTGTTGCGGCGCGCTCTGACAAGAATGAAAAGAGCGATCTTCCCGCTGCTGGGCGCCGTGTCAGGATTGACACCTCGGACGTGCTCGACGCTGCACGAGGTGCCTGGCTCCAGCAGTATGCAGGAGGAAACCAATAAATCTTCAAAGTCACTCTACTTATTGTGACTTGATTGCTCCCCCAGCCCCCCCCAGTCTCCATGGAAACAAATACCTGACTCTTATTATTTGTAGTTTTTTGCTTTACACTTTTATCTCAAAAGTCCACATTATTTAGGGATCTTCCAAATGCGTTCCTAAACCACCTTCTTTACTTAATGGGACACAAGCTTAGCTGTGAGTAATGCTACTTTCTTGCTGAACAGATATATATATTTTTAATATTTTTTATCCCTTGGAATATCTCTAAGCATTTTTAAGAACAAGGACAAACAAAAGTTTTCTGATGCTGCAGATAAGTAGTATTCTCATTTTATGGTTGAAAAAACCAGAAGAGTCCA
>VZRN01003296.1:660500-688000 GCA_013397935.1 Dasyornis broadbenti
AGAAAAAAAATTTTTTTTTAAAAAAAAAAAAAAAAAAAAAAAAATCAAGTATGCATTCAGAGGGATTGGAATCCTGTATTAGATAGCAATTCTGTCATTCTAACTGCAGTTCTCCTTACAAATCCCATTGTAAAATAGGGAGTAAGCTTTCTCCTCATATCATTATTTGTATGTTGTAACACACTGGAATATGGGGCTGATGTTTCTAGATATGTAGCTTTTAAAAATTTTTCTTGGATCACAAAAGGTGCTTTGAATAAAATGGGGTAGAAAATAAAAAAAAAATGGACAGTTTATTATAAATTGCAGTTTTGTAATAAAATTGTACAATGAGCTTGCACAAGCTTTTTAAAATATCATTGCTGCCACTGAACAGGTCTGTAATTTATTTATTCAGGAATGTTAGAGGCATTTTTGATTTATTTGTTTTTAGAGAAGTTTTGTTAAGCAAGATAATGAGCAGAGCTGGTGTTAATCATTTACTATGCAACTCTGAAAAATGAAAATTTTGCATATCTTTAGCACTGTTGGGGAAAATAAATTCACTTGTAATGCTAATGGTCTATTGGTATAATTTTTAAAAAATGTTATCTGTTGCTCTGGAGAAATCCAATAGATTCATATGTTATGCTAAAAGCAAAACTAATCAATATATAATTTTGTATCCATATGTACATATGTATTGAGTAATCAGAAGTATTTGTTAACTGTAAAGATGAAAAATGAATTTGGGGGTGGTCACTGCCATAGGTGCCTACATATTTGTTTATGAATAGCCCTTCAGGTGAACACATTCCTCACGTATGCACAATGTAAAGTTTACTTTTTAGAATAGGCTTTCAAGAATACTAAATGAGTTTGATCCTGTTCCAGGTGGCCATGGGTTTACAAATATGGCACAAGTTGTCATGGCCTTTGCTGAATAATATTTATTTTAAGGATTTACTGTAACCATCTAACTAGTATAGGATTTAGTGTAACTAATTTAGAGAATTTGAAGATTAGATGCCCTTTAACTTGTCGCTGTTTATACAGCTCAGAATTGCGATATATTCTGCCTGGCATGCCGTCCTCTGATTTTTAGGATTAGTGTTTTACATTTTCCAGTTTCCTGCTGAGCAGCTACAGATAGATAAAACTGACTTTGGATACCAGATCACCTGATTATCCGTTGCTCTCTCTTTTCTCCATCTCTTATTTTTTTTTTTTTCTTTTTTTTTTTTTTTTTTTTTTTTTTTTTTTTAAATCGAAAGGTTTTGGGGGGCNTTTTTAAATCGAAAGGTTCTCGGGAGCAAACTTGCAAGCTTGAATTACTTCCCTGGGCATTAATGGATTTAGTGACTTTGGCTTTTGGACCATGGTGAAACTGTTAGCTGTATAAGGTGCTGGCAAGGTTGGTTTGGGACTTTGTTGCTGCAGAAAAGGACTATATATTTTTTACCTGTTAAGCATTCACCACAGAATGATCAAGGATGGGGAAACAGCCATCTGTCAGGAACTTGACTTACAAATAAATTTAATAATCTATCAAAAATAAATTATGGAAAGTGTGATCTGAGGAAGACAGGTGAAGCTTAATACATGTGTTTTCCAGTTGTGGCCTCTGTTCTTTAGAAATGCTGTAAAGGATAGGAGCCTTTCTCTGCTCTGTCAATAACCCGAGACATTTCTGAATGATGCATGAGCTCTGTCATTTGCCTGTCAAGGAGAGATGAACCTCCAATTTAAACAGGAGTAGTTTGACTTACTCATGTGCTGGTGGACCATATACTGTTGGAACAAGCAGTTGAAATCTGAGCAGGGGATGTTCATGCCCTTTTAGACCTTCTTCTGCAGGAACATGCTTAGTTTAACTAAGATTTTCTGATACCTGATATGGTGAAAAAGAAAGGAGTGGAAAATGGTACAATATTACTGAAACATATTTTAGCATCTTTAGCAGAAACAAGCTTGGTGACTTCTGAAATATTCCGCCACTGTATGCATGAACCTCCATCACTGAGGTTGATAATGAATTTGACTGTTTCTTTACTATGGGCTAAATTCCAGGCTGTGTTGTTACTTTGTACTGCACTCTATTGCTTGTCCTTGTTGTTATGCTCTTTTATGCCAGAAAAAGAATGCAGTTTGACAGCTATCACTACAAGTGCCTGTGGACATCATATACAAGCCAAATGCTAGATGGTGATAAATATGTTATGATTAGACCTTGTTATCTAGATCATATGTACTGTAGTGAAACCTACACTTGTTTGCTCTCTTCTTGGGAGGAAGTAGGCTTGCATTTATTTAGAGATACATTGGAAACAAAAATATAAAATTTTGTATTTTAAAAAAATTTTTAAATTAATATTTTCAGTTTAATTTGACTTGTTGCTGGAGTGAAAAACATCGTTTCTGAATGCTTTATGATACAATTTTTAGTGACCCATCTACAAAAAAGTAAGAAGCAATGCTGTGTTTGTGCTTACCAAAGTGATAAGAAAAAATAGAATCCTTTGGCAACTGCAAATATAACAGCTACAGCTGTACCTAGCAAAACATAGGAAGAATTCTGAAAAAGGGAATTCCATTTTAACCTGTAAAATACTGGAAAGAATTTGCTTTTTCACTTCTGTCAATGACGGCCTGCTAGCCCTTCTTTGCCTTTGTCATGGAGTTTATGAAAAGCAAGGGCAAAGATGCGTAGGTTATGCCGGTCCCTTCTCTGCTCAGTTATGTCCCAGAAGAGGGAAGAGGGAGGTGCTGATGTGTGCCATTTCTAAACATCTCCAGCTGAGGGGTCCCATGGAAAAGCTGACAGCATTTAGTAAAAAGCAGCCCTTCTCGGGTGGAGATCTTGAGCTGTAAGGTTGGCCCTCCTGCAGGCAGGTTTCTTCACAGCACAGCTACTGGGGACATGGAAAATCCAGTTAGCTGACTCTTCAGTGTGTCATGGTGTACTGGTGTGCCAGCTTCACCCTTAGGCACAGCAGTTGTTGCGTGTTCTGACCAATTCAGGGGTTAACTTGTGCATGGTGTTCCTCTTTTCCAGACTGGTGGGATTTATTAGGAAAATAGTAGGCTTGGCTGTGAATCCTTGTGTAAGGACGGTTGTCACTCACATAACTTCATTTATATCATGCTGTGATAAAAGAGACTGTGAGTTTGAAGGCTTTTAGGACCCTTTCCAACTCGGCAGATTCTGTGATTCTGTGATCAGTGACATTTTTACTAACTTGTACCCAACCTTCCTCCGTAATCCCTGATTAGAGGCAGCAATATTGAATAATTACTTTGACTGGCCTTAAAAGAAGTAAGTAAACGTACTCACAGTTTTACGACATGTAACTAATTTTCATCAAGGCTGTTTAAACGTGACTTGAAAAGAAGGATGTGTTTTTAGTGTAAGCGATGGTAAATTCTGAACAAGTTGTCAGTACTGTTAAGATTTGTGAAATTCTCTAATAGGTATTTGAGAAGGTAACTTCAATGCCAGGTAATATCTGTGTTCTGAAATGTTGTGAAAGGGGTTTTTATGCTTCCATTTGTACTTGGCACTGCTCAGTTTTGATTTGTAAATTGTGTAATCGATCTTTGCATTGGTTTAAATTTTGAATGACTGCAACACAACTGTTGAAGGATCTGTATTTGGAATGATTGTACTTTTGTGATTGAATTAAGATCAAGGCTTGCAGTTGGTAGGTCTGCACACCATCCTTCCCACTTCCCCTGCTGAAAAAAAATGAAAATAAAGGCAGAAAAATAGAAAAAGTAGAAATCTGGTTATGTCTTCAGGCTTTCTATGCTGTAGCCCTAGTCAGAGTGCTTGCGATATATTTTTTACTCATATTTCCAAGTGGAGTTTCCTAGATGGATGTACAGGAGTCTAAAGCATAATGAGATCTAAATTAAGGAGATAACAGGATACTCTCAGCACCCCCTAGAACCCAGTCTGCTCGGAGAAGAGAGACTTTCCTTCAGATGACATGTAAAAATGGGATTTCTAGGAGGGTGTTTGGCCAGGGATATTGTAATCGATGCTAATTTCTTCTACATCTGTTGTCTTTTAACATCTCCTAGAGGTGCTTGCAGTATTGGATTCTTCCACTCTTCTAGCCTTGTGTAAGCAGACAGGGTCAGGTAATAAACACAAAGACTACTTTAGATCTAGTTATATAAAATCTCTCCTTGTGAACCTAAGTATGTTGACATTATCAGCAGACGCATGTCCATTTTGTATTGCAGGAATGTGCAGGTTCAAAGAAGCAGAAAAGTGTGATAAGAAAACCTGGCATGAACAACCAGATTCCACTGATGCATGAACACGAATACACCAGCTCACAGATACACAAATATTCTGAGGCTAAAATAAAATAGTTTCTTGGCAGTTCTTATCCATACTTAATTGGCTAATTGCCCAGCTTGACACTGGCACTGGCAGCACTACAGAGGTAACATTTTTTTAAAGGGTGAGCGGTTCCTCAACAATGTCTCTGATATCCATCATATGGATGTCTTGTTCTTTAACAGCAGGAATAGAAGTTTAGCCATTTTTTTAGGATCGACATTTATTTCTATTCAGTGCAACGAAAAATGTGTACATTGAAAGCTTCTTTGTGTGCTTGGAGTAAGTACAGAAGACAGAATATTTACATTAAGACAAATAATTTTATATGCCTATTCCTATTTTTGTAGTATCCATTAGATGAGAAAAGAGGTCTGGGGCCTTTCCAACATGAGTATCCTGTATTATGGAGATTTAAACAGAAAGTGCAAGATGTTTCTCTTTTCGTCATTAATGTTGGAATGCAGTAGCATGACCAGCTGGTGATGGGTTAAGGGATCAGTTTATAGAAATTTATTGTTCGGGGGCTGAATAGCCCAGGGGATTAGTAATCCGATACAAATTCCGTCACCTCCAGACTGCCTGTTCACATGCAGCTCATCTTCATGCTGACCACAACTTGTTACTGTCTGATAATTTTTTTATAAGCTCTCTTTTAAAAAGTTTAGGTCTTTTGTATTCCAGTGAAAGTCACCATCAGAAATGACACTTATGTTTGTTGTCACATTGGAAAAAAATCACAACTGAAAGGGCATGGAAAATGAACTTTAAATAACAGCGACTAAAATTAAAATTGGTGGAAAATAGAGGGATATTAAGAATTACAGACCAGTGAACTGTAAGTGCTGGGTAAATTGAAGTTATATTTTAGAATACAAGTCTAAAGCACAGTCATAATGCCAAGGCAAACCAGTGTTAAAAAGGAAAAGTATTTCCAAATATTTATATGTGTATGCAGGCTACCTTCTTGTAAGACAAAGAGCAAATATAGCTAGTCTGGAGAGCTATGCATCCTTTAACAAATTCCTTTATAACAGGAGAATAAATACGTAGCTAATTGTGGTTTTGGAGCATTTTCTTCATGGATTAGAGATTGATAAAAAAGAAGCTTGATACTTTTTAAATTATTTAAGTGTGCCATATCACAAAGCATGCAATAGGCACTGCTGACACTCTTCTGTTAAAAAAAAGAAAAAGAATAAATATCTCAACTATTGTTATTTAATTACTGGCACCATTTATGAGATTGTTCAGTTGAAACCATTAATTGTTCCATTGAGACAGTTTGTCCATAATGTCTTACCCTGCACTGTTCAAGCTACATTTTTGGTGTTTTATTTTTAAGGGTATGAAATGAGTCCTACAAATTATGCATTTGACAAATACGTGATCTAGTCAATAGAAAGGAATTCCTTTTTCTTCTAAAAGCAGTTTTCTGTTGTTGGATTCTCCAAAAGACGTGATCTATCTTTCACTGTGCTTCACAAGAAGTTCTCTTGAAGTTGTGAAGAAGACAAGCGCTTTCGGAAATTGTAGTGGCAGAGAAATTTGCATTGTTTATGTTTGGGATCGCTCATACATTTTAGGCTGTCATTATGCAAGGTTCTGTATATTCTTGAGATCTCTTGAATACTTTTCAGGACGGTCTGGGTGGTGCTCAGCTTTTAGCAGAATAGAAGGCTTTGTTGCATCATTATTTTCTGCTGTCTCTTCAACTGCAGTTTAGGTCAAACTTAAAAAGCACTAATAAAGAAGGGCGTGTGTAAGTAAACTCTCAGAAATGCAGCAGACATAACCTGTGCTCAGCAACACATTTTCAAGTTTCCATCTGTTGTAGGGGTCTTATGTGAAGCACAGTGTCTCTGCAGCACTGTCTTTTGTCAAGAGGACCTAAATTGCACTGTAACATATTAGAGATGTTCAACTCTTGCTAGGTCAGTGGTCTCAAAAATATTATTTCAAAGACTACTTGATAAATTTTAAAACATTTCAATACAAGAAATAAAACTCCAGTGGCTTCTTTTTGGAGGATCCTGGGAGCTGGTAAGTGCTGGAAATTACACTGTCTATACAAAAAAGACAGTTGCTTTTTATTTTTAGGTGGAATTTTTAAGTGAAACTAAATGAAGTTTAATGGCTTATAACATTGCATGAATTTGTCAAAACTGATCAGCTGGATTGCTACACAATGAATACTGAAAATGTTCTGGTTTTTAGGCTTATAATAGCCTACAGCCATTCAAAAGTCAAAATGTTATTTGATGATTTCAGAATGTTAATGAAATTATTATTAATAGCACATATATTAATCTTAATGATATATGTAAATATGGGCAAATGTAAAGCTCTGTTGACACCAAAATAATTATTCAACTGCTGGAAGTAAACCTGGGGTTAAATTTCAGTGATCAAGCATAAAACAGTTTGCTCTAAATGCGTCAATAAAAGAATTTCTGATGAAATTTAAAATTGTATACAGGCTCAGGAGATTTGGAGTGTTTGTTAGTAGGAAAAAAAAATTTAAAAGGGAAGGATGATTCTATTTGCTTTTAAATTTACAGAAAATAGTAACAGACTGATCTGATTAAGAAAAAAAAATGTAAAAGGCTTTACTTTGTTGTTATCTTGATTTCAGAAAGTATCATATCTAGATGTTTAAGGGTGGGGGATTTTGTAGGTGAGAGGGAAGTAACATATATCATTCTTCACTGTGGATTCATTTGCGTAATAATTTTGATTTCACTGGCTTGACTTTTGTTTCTCTGCTTTTTGCTCTTTTACGTTAAAATGGTCCTTCTCTTTCAGTATACATGTAATTAATTTTTTCCCCTACTTGGTGGTGTTAATCAAGCCTTAATATGGTTTTCATGCTCGCTTTCTTTGTGTTAGGAAGGCAATAGTGTTATGTCCAAGGAATGTAGAGATTTCTTGTCTGCAGTTATATGCAGTAAACAGCATGATGCATTTTTTATTGTGATATCTACCTTTGAAAAGCTAAATGTTGGTAGCAGGATATGATCTCTCTATACTGCAATGTGAAAGAAAGAGAGTGAACTTTCTTGTAAAGGAGAATTTCATGGCGTTTTACCTGTTGAGGGCCCTGTAGAGCCAGAAGTATAGTGACTTGCCTAAGTGACAGGCAGTAGCAGCCGTGGTGTCACTGTGTATTATCACCTCATGCTAGCTGGAAGCACTCCCTGAAGCCGATCTAGGTTGTATAGTCCTAGATGAGGTCTTCATGGGTGCTGACCATAAAAAGTTCATCAAAGTAATGAGGCGAGGAGAGAGCTTGGCGCTCATGGGCAGAGCTCAGCACCAAGGAGTGTGAACCGGCTCCAGCTGTGACAATAAAACAGCAGGTGGCTGCTGTCATTAGGGGTGGCAGATGAGGCAGGGGACTAACATTCAGCCCACAAAACTCTCATTTGTTAGCCATCGCCACTGTACCATGCAAAATAGCTTCCATCTCAGTCAATTTTACTTTGCAAAATATTACGCAGTCGCCATAAGAAAATTAGAGCCTTGGGTTTACAGGTTCCTTGGATCTTATAATCAGAAAACTCTGTGCTCTCAGGTTATGTGGAAAATTGGACTTTTTTCTCCCTTGAACAGTTTCAGGATCTTTACAGTAATTTTATAATAGGTTGTTTCCACCCCAGCATGTGTTTATCGGTTAATATTTTGGACTATTTTGTTTGTTACTCCTTTATAAAATCAATTCCATCCATCCATTCAGCTATGGGTTGCACATAACATTGCCTACTACTCAGTATTATAAAAATTGCACACTGATCAGACTATTTCTGTCTCTGTCTCTGTTCAGGTACAGACATTTCATGTAATAAATAATAGTTTTTTGAGAAGAGTTCTGTTAATCTTAGAAACTGTAAAGAAACAGAACAGCCCTTTTTTTTGTTTTGTTTATTTTTTGCTTATTTCTATTCATATGAAATGCAAAAGCATTTTGTATGTATTTAATCTTTGCATAATGTTTTTAAACTACCTAAGATTTGAGGCTTTTCTCAGCTGCAAACTGTCCTGGTGCAGCTCATCCCTACAGCAAGCTCTGTGGATGTCAGGGGTTAAACAGTGGGGAGCTGTGTTGGCTCCAGTGTGAGAGCCATTTTACTTGCATCCCATTACAAAGCAAGGAGAGAATTGCGTGTCAGTGGTTACATGCTCTGTTCCATAGCTGCAAGTGACCTCCAGGAAAAACGGAGAATTCAGGTGGTCATTTAGACATGTAAGTATTTTTGTGTACACGTCTCAGTTGTGAACATGTTAAATTCTAGTGCTTTTCTAACAGGAACCCATTCATGAAAATCAAAATGTGGTGCAGTACCTGTGTCACCTGTGCTATCAGGTTCCTTTCCTACTGAGAGTGGATCTGTGGAATCCCATCATTTCATGCTGGCACTTGAGATGAGGCTATATGGGGCTGTGGTTGCAATGAGAGCATGGATTAGGAAGGAAAAACCCTGTAATTGAAACGTCATTTCAGGAATATACTGAAAAAATAATATTTTTTTTTAAGACGTGGTTTATGTCCCTTTATTAGGACCAGGCTTTCACTTTGTATATAAAAACTGAAGTTCTGTAATTTTTCCTGTTAGCAATATACAATTCTTTTATTGCATCTTTTCAGGTAGTTTATCAATTCTTCTTTCTTTTTTAGATAGCATGCCATAGCTTGTGTTTGAAACTATACTGATTTCTCCTTCACTTCTTTGTTCATAGGTACACCCAGCATGTGTATGTAGGTTTATCCAGGCCCTTGAGATCAAAGATTTGTTTTTTTCTCAATTCCATTGGACACCTATGTAGGTCCTATATTGCTCATATTTGATTTGTGGCCAGAAATGGTCAGAGTTAATCTCAGATTCTGGCTGGAATTGGAGTAATCTTTGCCAGAGAACATCTTCTGCTGTGTCACAGATAACATCTTTATGACTGTACTGATTTGTCTGATCTATATTCCTGTGATTTTTCCAGACTGATGACAGTCTTCATACCAAGTGCATGCAACATCCATACTGGACTGCGAGAAAGTGGGCTGATTTTGTGTGTGTGTGTGTGTGTAAAACACCCATCTAAATTCAGTGTTTGTTTGTTTTTCTTTTAATTGTCTTTATTTCTTCAGTAACAGTTGTATCTCAGGTGAAAACTCTTAATCCCTTCAATCCTGGCTTTGGACTTCTGAAGTGACTCCTGCTGGACATCAGAGGGAAACCTAAGAAACACCAGACTTTGTGCTTGACAGCTTTAGTGATTCCCCTGCTAAGCATGTGGCTGAAGTGATGAGACGTGTTACCATTCGCTTATGGGTTAAGTGGAGTAACACCACTGTTGCACCTGGAAGTCATATTTGGGTAGACTTCTGTGTTGCTCTTAATATCGTCTGCATAATCTATGTTCAGTGCCATAATTTGAGAGAGTTTTGTATATCTGTAATGCTTTGATAGGGCATAACAGTCTCTCTGGTCTGCATATCATGATTTGCTCTGAGAGACTGTTACTTTCTTCAGTCAGCCTCTGCCTTCAGTGGAAGGAGGAAGTTGTTGCAACTCCACTTTTGGGAAGAATAGGCCTTGGCTGTGATGGGAGTATCTGGAGTGACTGAGATGCCAGTTGAAAGTTGAAAGCTTTGAGCTTTCAAGTAGTTGAGCAACTACTAGTTACGATGCCTTCTAACAATGAAAAATCAAACATTAATCAGACATGCTTGTCAAATGTTAGGTTGGTCTGATGACACAGTGTTAGGTGGTTCTTAGTACCTGGGGTAGCAATGGCCAGGCCCAAGGGCCCTTCAACAAGGAAAGCCGGAACCATCCATAAATATCCTTATGTATCCATTGCTTTAAATCTGTTTATGGATATACAAGTATCAGATGCATTTTTTTGTGGACTGAAATCCATCTGATCCAAATGATAGCATTTTTATTTCTTTAGCTGAAGCCAGTCAGTTCTGATTTGACGAACTTGTTGTTAAAGGTTCATGCATGTGGATGGTACTACTGAAGGTTACAGATTAGGTCCTGCTGTCATAGATTTACTATTTTTATGCAGCTACTTTGGCAAAAAGATATTCTGAAGAATTTTGCTTTCTACCTGAAGTCAAACAGTCTTGTGGAATGCCTGGATGTAAGGCAAAAAGGATGTGTTTTACAGCTGAGTTTAAGTCTCAGGAATAAACAAATCAACCAGCACTTGCTTTTCTATGTCAAGCAAAGACCTAGGGCAACATTCTCACTACTCTCACAGATCAAGCAGACTGCAGAGTCTTCGCTCCAGCCACCATCTATCACCAGCAGCATTTCAAATTGTGGGGAAATTGTCAATAAAAATTGTGTATGTCTTCTGATTGTGTATGACTTCTGAACAGTTCAGTCATCAGAGAGTGACCAATTTATTCATCTCATTCCTTTCTTGGTACCTCTCAACTTTGCAAAAGACCACAGGCACTGTAGCTGCAGAATTGACTGAGTTATGTATGTGGCACTGCTACTGCAGGCCCTATGTGTTTTCGAGTCCACAAATCAACTATCTTTAGATTTGTTTTGATTTCCTTTAAAGACAGGCAACAGTAGATTCTTTTGATGAGGAGACTTTCATTCTCAAGATAGCTCTTCCTGTAGAAGCTCTGCATAATCCTGGTAATTCAGTCTGCAGTGTGTTTTCTGAGCCATCAGGAAGAAGCTACATCAAAAATGACTTTTAATTCAGGAATAGCAAAATATTAAGTATACCTTTTTGGCTCTATCAATTCTATTTTTAAGTAGAAAGTCATTGGAACATCCGTATTTTGAGATAGTCTTACAGCCTGTTTTTTGCACTTTGAACAGGCACAGACTTTATTCCTTAGGATCAGTAGGAAGCTCTTTATAAACTGTCTGCAGAAAGTCCAGTATTTCAAAATTCCTCTCAAGGCACCTAGAGATGTGATTCATCTGACTTGCCCAAAAGATTGAATCTACTTTGGATAATTTCTCCCTTCATATTTTAGCTTGTTTATCTTGCTGTTGCTTTTGAGATACTAGGTGATGATATGTGGAACTGATGCCTACTGCATCAGATTCTTTATGTGAATGCCTGAGCATGCTAGGAAATGGACTGGATCGTGAGTAAGAAGACAAGCCAGTGTCTGAAGAAAGTGGAAGGAATGGAAAAGGGAGGGACCAGAGTTATGAGAATGTTGGATATAAAAATCATGAAAAAAGAAAAGACATAAGCTATGTCTTGGTGGCAAGGTTGGTAAAGCACTATTCTGGATCACAGTGCTTAAACAGCTGTAAATGTTCATTTATGTTTAAAGCATTTCTGCAGCCTCGTTTAGCATGGCAAGTATATTTTCTGGTGATGTCCTGGTTTTGGATGTTAGTGGTAATGTCTCTTAAATGAAAGGCAGTCCCAACACGGAGCCTAGGGTTGCATTTCAGACTTTAGGAAAAGAGGTTCTGCTTTGTGGTAGACTTACGAGGTTGATAGCAGCGCTAGAGCAAGCACATTGTGATTCTGTCTTTTTATTTCTTTTTTTTTTTTTCTTTAAGTACTTCATGCAGCTGTTAGATTACCAAACACCTGTTAGAGGTGACAGTTACAGATGCTCAATAACCAGTGAAAATTAATAGAACACGTGATTCTTTTAGCTTAGAAGTGATTTGGTAAGATGTGTTTAGAAATCTAATTACATACTGCTGCTGTCTACCATTGTCACTTGACATTCATTAACTTCTCTGAATATTGAAACAAACATTTCTTGTAGCGATACTGATTTTCTCATACATTTGTAAGAGGATTTCCTGACAGAGGGAACACCTGACTTTAAAATTTTTACCACTGTTTAGCTATTTTAAGTTTGCTTTTAAGCAGACAAGAAGTGTGCTTAAAAAGCAGAGTGCCGTTTGTTTACTTACAACCAAAGTTATCACTTGTGTCTCCAAATATAAAAGTTCCAGTTCCACTCTTAAGTTTCTACTCACTTTTATGTTAATAACAATTGTCACTGGCTGGATGTGGCTTAGTCCTTCAACTGCCATCAAAGGGTACTTTTTGTATTTAAAATAAAACACCACTACACAATAACTTCAAACCAAAAAAGTTCAGAATGGACCTTTAGCTAACTTACAGGAAGCCTTTTTGATTTTAGTTGCAAAATAAGAAATTTCAAGTGAGGCACACAGATAAGTGAGTTCCCTGAAGGGGAAAGGAGTAATATAAATACTGCCAGTGAAATTTATTTATTTATTTATTTATTTATTTATTTATTTATCTATTTATTTATTTATTTATTTATTTATTTATTTATTTTCCCTGCAGTCCTTGTAATAACAGACTAAATTTCTGTCCTGGATGGTTTAGATTACAGCATACATCTCCTAAAAGTGGGATAGTGAGAAGGCTCAGCAACTCAGATAGCAAGACAAGCTTAAGTGTTCTGTTTTAATTAGCTTGCTCTTTCTTTGTACCCAGGTCTCTTCAGACAGAATATGTAAGAGGAGTTAATTGTGCCTTGCTACTACTTTATGGCTATGGGGCTAATAATTCTTTCCCATCTTGAGCGTCGCAGATTGGTGGCAGAGAGCAAGAAGAATATGTTGAGAGATGTCTCTCTCTTCTGGTTGATAGATGCAGGAATATGCAGGAACAACACAGTCGATTGATTGATTGATAGTGCGCAACTCATCCATAATGATCTGTCTGATATAGCAGTAAATTATTCTTGAGATTGATGCAGGTCATTGAACAGCACATTGACAATCCTGTTGTCTGTCATCCTGTTCAAAGCAAGGCAGGAACAGTAGCTGCTGTGATAGTAAAGTCTACCTTGGGTGCAAGTTGTCTACAGGTGTTCCGATAACACAAGTTGTTGTCTTCTCTCTTTAATTTTTTTTTCCATTGGGCAGCTTGGCTTCATTGCTAGCTTGTTACAAGTAACAGTAAAAAAGAGATGAGGTATTTCTAGAAGAAAGGTTATAGTCACTGCACTGATGATTTCATAGTAACATGAAAACCACTTGAAAATGTTGGTTTTAAACTTCAGTAGCAAAAGTTCTCCATGGAAAAGAAATGAATAAATAATTAAGAAACATACCTGATTGTTGCATGGAAAATTGTTAAAAAAAGACCCCGAAAACCAAACAACACTCTAAAAACCACCCACACTTGAAGCAGAAAGGCTGAAAGTTCTCAGAAATCCAAAAGTTAATGTTAGTCTTTAGGTTCCATGAATTAACTACAATATCTTCCCATGGAAACCTGTGTTCTTGTCTTGTTAGTGATGGCAAAGTTGTCTTCATTTACCTCTTTTGGTTTCTCTTTTCAAGAGGAAAAGTTTGAGTTTTCCAGTCTGCCAAGTTACTCACACTTGAAGATGTGGATGGACTGCATTTTGCTGCCCAGTTTAATTACCAGTGCTAGTGAGGGTGGAGCATAAAGCAGCGATATCCTTCTTTGACACATGGGGTCAGCAGGGAGTAGAAGGCAGTGTGTCACAGCACTCTCGGCATCGCAGACGCCATGATCACGCATGACTTGTTAACCTTTTGAAATGTTATTGATTTTTTTTTTTTAACTTAGGAAGAATAACCATCACTTTTATTTGGAAGTGATAAGACCTGCTTCATTTGTCTAGTAAACGAGTGAGGAGAAATCCCTGTCTTTCCTATGCAGGGTTCTAGGGCTTGACGTCCTGTCACAGAGGGCATGAAGTTTTTCAGATATTTGGATGTTTTTCACATTAGACTTCGCCCTGCCAGATATTTACTTGAACCTGACATCTTGTCACAAAGGGCATGAAACCTTTCAGACTACTGGATATCTTCCACACCAGACTCTGCCCTGCCAGATACTTTCTTTTAAATTGAGTCCCTTGCGCGCAGTCATGCAAGAGAGTTATCAGAGCCCCAGTCTGGACCTTTCAGAATTGGCAAACATCCACAAATGATGGACTTGAAGAAATTCTCAGGAATTTAGACTTTTGATGCATGGAAAGAAAAGCTTACTTGTTCATAGAATAACATTGCTTTCTGGACACTTCTTCATTTTACTCTGTGCTCTTATTCCTGAAGTTAACCTGCTGAGTACAAAATCCTGATGGAGAGATAATATTTGGGTAGCAAATTTTATATAATTTTGAGAATCTAAAAACTTGAAGTTTTTTAGTTCATGTAGACTGCTTAAATTTGATTAAGTGCTGATTTGAATATGTGAAGTTCTACTTTTATGGGTAGAACATGCACAGCTCAAGTGCATGCAAAAATCGGTCATTACATATATAGGTTTTATCAAACATTCTGAAAGACATGCGAGTCCTGGTATTCCTTGAGAAAATGGACTATTTCTTTCTCTTACTGGTTACTACCCCTGTTGGCATGGCTCCATGTGAACCACATTCAACTACAAACAATTAGGGTTTCCAGTGTTTTTTAAAACATGGTAAAGAACAAGAATGCGTCGTTAAGGCAGTAAGAACCATAGAGTCCACATTGTTATTTACTTGCCTGAACATATCCCAGTCCCCCTTCTTGGCATGATCTGGGAAGTTTGCCTTGATTCTCTGGTTTCTTGCCTCGGGTGAAGATACAGGGACAGAAATTCAAGCACAGATCATGGAAAACAAAACCTGATGTGAACAGGATAATGTATTATTTTATCATATACTGTGATGTTGTATAAAAGTTTGAGATCCTTTTTCTTATTATTCCTTGATGCTGTTGGATCTCCCAGCTGATTCATCCAAAATGGTAAAACATTCTATCCTTTTTTGGTGCCTGAAACCTATGCTAAAACAAAGCACTAAATACAAATAATTTTAAAATAATAGCATTCTATTCTGCTTCCCTTGGGTTTGTTTGTGGGTTTGATTTTTTTTTAAAGGCTCTCAAGCAGCTTTTTAAAACATCCTGTGTACTCAGATCGTGCAGTATCTTACCTGTATTCTCAGTTAAATTCATGTATAAAGAGGTTTTGGACAGTTTAAAGGAGATGTAAAGGATATTTAGAATATGAATAAAGGGTAGATATTCATTGTTATTCTCCTGGACTTTTCTGCTGTCATTGAACATTATTGTCCATAAGATAAATTCTCCAAGAGCAGTTGCAGAGAGCAATGTATCCACTGAGAAGTGATTTAAAATTGCCCTTTCTCTGCTGGATACCTTGTTTGTAGAGTCCCACAAAAATAAATTCCTGTGCTGGTCCTCCTCAACAGTTATGTGCAGTTAGAAAATGACTGGTCTGTCACAATGGCTTCAAGTGACTTTCTGGTAGAGGTAAGATGTAGCTCTTTCCTTGGAGCTAGGCCAAGGCTGAGCACTTGGTAAACACGCAGGAAATAAAAGGTTTCATGACTTTATGGCCCAGAATGCTTGTTTTGGTTTGTGGGAGTGTGTAGTTTGTTTTTGATTTTTTTAGCTAGGCTTTTCACTAACCCAGTGATGTACTTATTAAAACGGAAAGAGCTATTATGGATTCAAAACATAATAAAACATAGAATCTTTTGCCCTCTCAAAGCAAGATACTTCACAGAGAACAGTTCTCTCCCCACAGAGAAAATGAGAGAACAGACAATACATGACAGATTATTCATATTCCTTGGGTACTGTGATGATAAACATTGTACATGCTGAAAAATTTGTATTACACTAGAATAAAAAGTGGAAGTAAAGATTTCCAATATGTTTCCTTATTCCCAGAATTAGAAGTCCCTTTGTTTCTTTTGTACTTTAAAATGTGCTTTTATAACTGAAGACAAGTCTGTAGAGGCTCCTAAATCAGATACAGACTTTCTGAGAGAGAGTCCAAGGACTGTTTGAAGATTGCCATGGAATATGAATGGTCACGTTCCTACAAAGCCACAACTCTTCTAAACTGAAAACAGAATATTCTGCAAACTTATTTTGGGAAAGGTGCTCATATATTTATGATTTAAAGTAATTTTTATTTATAGTTTGTGTGCAAAAAGTTGTCTACAGGGAATGAAGATGCTATTCTAAAGCTCTGTGTAATTTTTCAGCTTGTCTTTAATTTATCCTGTAGCTTGAACATAGGGTGTATGACTGAGGATGTTGCCGGTTTGGAGCCAGAGTAGTTGAAAATCACTAAAAAAGTTAACCCAACATAATACTACTGCCAGCAAAAGAAATCCTTCCTATTCACCTTGTTCCACTTTAAAAGGAGGCTTTTAGGAGTAGTCTTCTTAGCAAATGAAGAGAATTCCTAATGACCATAACTTGGATGTATATGCTAGACATTTCTGCCTTTCAAGACCTGACCCACAGAAGAGCAGCTGGGGCTGTGACTTGTTATCTTCATGTGGGTTGAGGATGGATTTGTCCAGATTAGAGTTTGTAAAACTGGTTCCAGGCCTCTAGTAGGGCCTGATTTGCATGTATTTGAAACAGTAGAATATTGCAGTTACAGGCCTTTTGATGTGTTTCTGGAACTAGTTAGTTTTTAGCATTTGAATATTTATATTTCCACTAGAATTAAGAACAAGAAATGAGAAATTTGGTGAAGCCTGAATTGGTGCTTACCAATTGCTGATGAAAAGATTCCTTTTGATTTGAAGATTTACCAGTGCAATATATCTTGAAAGCATTCACTCAGTGAGTCCTTATAGGTGCCAGTCAAACTTCCCTTAAGATTAATTTAAAAGGCCAAGGCTAAGTCATGTCTATTGGTTCAATTCTAGCAGTAGCTTGGGAGTAAATGATTTACCTCAGCAGAGGTAAATAGCATAGATAAACCCATTATTTTTTGCTTACTAAACCAGTAATTGCTTAGAAACTTAGAGTTACTGAATGTATGGAAAACATTTTTGTGTTTGTTTTGTAAAGCCAGCAAACACTGCTACCACATCTCTGAAAATCACCTGCAGGATTTAATAAATGAAACCAAATAATTCCCACTTGCTTCTCTTTGTGGGTTTGTTTGTTTTTGTTTGTTTGTTTGTTTGCTTGTTTGTTTATTTTAATGGGTGGTCCTCAAAATCAGCATCCAAACAAGGTTGTTTAGACTTTGCTTTTTTTTCAATAATGGCTGTCTCTGTTGGTAATTTTTTTCATCTTGTTCTCGATTTCTTACAAAAATAGTAACTCTGCTTTTAATTTTGAGGTCTGATTCTGTAAGATGGGGAGGTGCTCCTGAGCTATGCTGAGTGCTCAAGACTTGCACTTAGGCATTCTGCACTCCTCAAGTCTGAAATGTTCAAGGCTTACAGTAGAAGCTTAAAATGTTAGTAGGTGCTGAGACATGAACTAAATCAGGGTTCATTTTATTTGTTCTGTGTAGCAGCAGCAACATGGCTACTAGAACCTAGATACAATAGAGAGGAGGCAGCTAATGTAAGATTAATTGCTTCATGTTTTTAGCAAGACCCTTGATTTTGTGGAAAGGCATGTCTATCTCTACTCCCTGCAGTTGTCTGGTATATGAAATGGTCAGCCTTTGGAAGCTTCAAGTAAATGGACACAGAAACCAAAAAGTGATTCCCTACAAGTATCGTGTAGCTAGTTGGAATCTTTCTATTCCATGTAAATAGCAAAGTATCCCCTTACAACTCCAGTTGCACATTGCCCTTTCACAATAATATCATTGGGTTTATTTTTCTTTCAGAGAAGGGGGATAATGGAATTTTGTAACAGGAAATACAAGTATTACTAAATGAAAATATTTTTGGTACCTTTCATGGCTGTGTGGAAATACTACTTCTGTTGAAAAGCAAGGGCAGTACATTTTGTATGCCTTATGCTTTTATTAGAACAATTTTTTTATTTTGTTACAATTATTTTCTCTATATACAGTAATTCTGATGACACTTGCGTAGTAATGATGGTAACGGTATAATAGATTATTCACAGTTGTACAGCTTATGATGCCATACCTTTAAGTTGTACAGGGGAAAGTATTTAAGATACTTTTAAAATGTATTTTTGTAAAAAATAAGGAAATTTGTATCATTTAAATAAGACATTATTATAGTCTTACACCTTAAGGGATGCACAAGAGAGATTCTCTGTAATAATGTGCAAGTGCCCAAAGATCAGACACGGAAAAGCTACATTAACATAATTATAAAGGAAAAGTACTGTGTCTTTGCTTTTGTGGCTCTTATACCCCATAGTGCTGGTGTTTTACAGTCTTTCCATTGTCCATTACTGCAAACACGTCCAGATGAATTCAGCATTTAATGTTAAAAATCTTATAACATGCCAGTTTGATTTGTAGCCCTTCATATCATGGAATGCTAATTAAAATCATATTTTTGCATATGTCATGCCTTTCATGTACATATGCAAATAGAGTCTATTGCCTTTCAGCTATTAGTAATTAACTTTATGAAGGACAGCTGTAATACATAATTAACAAAAATGTTTGCAAGCCCTTTTCACACTGAAAGTTGCAGCAGTAAAATTTTTGCTTATCAAGAGAACCATTTTAGTTTGAAGCTTCAGTCTGATATCTAAATTGTTTGAAGCAGTCACATGACATAATTAAATTGATGTTATGGTCTTATCAGCAGAAGAATGGTACTTGATAGGCTTCTATCTGTTTCATTATGTCTGTCACCAAAATTAAAGTGAATTATCTGTGTTTGTTTGGTAGAAACATGATGCCAGGTAGTATGTATTTTGTTGCTGCTGTTGGTGCTTTGAAGAATGTCTTGCCAGTTTGAACAATATTGCTGCTCATAGTGTATTCATGAACATGTGCTTCATGTTTTTCATCCTTTTTTTTTCACAAGGCTATAAAATAACTAAGGCTATTAATTTGTTTCTATGTGTATCTCTTTAAATAATTAATACAATGAAGTTTGACCAGTCATAAGCAGTGATTAAAGCATCTTATCTTGCTGTTTTTTCATATTTCTCATTAAAAACAATGGAACTACTTTATGAAGAAAGGTTGCAGGATGGGCCCATTAGGCTTAAATAAATTCAAAGGTATAACTAAAATGATATTAGTTTATAACATGAGACAATATTACTTAGGTAAAATAGACTATATTATCAATGTAATATGTAAAATGTTCTAATTTGCAAAGGGAAGCAGAAACAGGTTTTCCATTCTTTGACCGATGATGTACAATTGTGACTTGTAAGAGAAAAAGCTGAGGGACTGCAAGATGAGGGATGCCTCTTGTTACAGAATGGACTCCCTGATCTAAGTCACACCCTAGCAGAGGAGAGTTTTTTTAAAGTCTTGAACATAATGAAATATGTTCAAGTGCATGCTTAAAACAGAAAAATATTGTATTAAAAAAAAAATAAATATCTTTTTCATTTGCTGTTTGTTTGGCAGGGTGGCATTTGTGATGAAGAAGCATTTGAATACCCATTTACTGGGTAAGCACGGAGTTGGCACACCCAAAGAAAGGTAAACTACTTTAAACATATTTTAATTTGTATCTCATACAGTATGTGGAGACCTTTTCTAGAATATTTAGCTTACTCACAATGAAGTTATCTGGATTTTTACCTTAACTCCAAGAGAGATCCAACATGCTTAACTGCTCTGATATCCTGGTGCTTATGACATGTCTGTAGAAAGAAATTCCATGTAAAAGGTGTAGGATTTGCACCTTTTGGGACTTTTTTGTTTTTTAACAGGTGATGTTATTCTGTCAAAACTTCCCTCTCAGTACAAAATTTCCCTCTCAGTACAAAATCAAATATTTGGTTTTTCTGTTCTGTTCTGTTCTTTTCTTGCTGGCCTTGATGCTTATAGGTTTATAAAATGACTTTCTAAGAGGTTAAAGCCACAGAGGAATCAGAAAGAAGGTTTTCTCAAGTGTTCTTGGATAGGAAGGGAGATTTGGCATTTTGACTACTTTTAAAATGAATTAATTTATTTTTTCAGTTTGTATACACCTACTTACTCTCCAACTTTGTTTGCAAGCTGGTTATTTTTTTCTGTGGCTTAAAATAAAACTGTGTTTTACAAACTCTGTGGCATTGTGTTTGTAGAGAAACAGATTTTGCTTCAGATTTCTTGGGCACATTGTAGCTTAGCTATTGCTATTTCATTGACTCTTTGGGGCAACTAGAAAATTGATGTGTTTTGGATGGCCAAAGATCACATAGTCTCTTTCAGCCTGGGTAGATGGAGGTGTTCATTGCTGGGTACTTGATACGGTTTCAAATATTAACTGCCTTGTAACTCATTCTTCTGGGGTAGGCTTTCATAAATAAAGAGTATTTTCTAGTTTTGATATGAAAAAAGAAGAAAACAAATGGTAGTTAGGAGCTGTAGGAGAACACAGCAAAGCTCTTTCTGGACCATGTTAATTTCTTGTTAAAGACAATGGAAATGATGGTCAATTAGACCCTTTCCTCATAAGTCTGTCAGACTTAAATCACGGAGGGACCTAAGAGTAAGGTTTTAAATTAACACCCCATATACACCTTAGTTTGACTAGGCACCGATTTAGGTGATACTTTTATTTTTAAGGAGACTTCCCCTTCACAGGGCTTAACCAGAATTTTCCTAACACATGATTATTTAAGAGTTTTGAGATATTCTATTTAATCTAAAATACAGAATGATGCATTGAAAAAACAATTACAGTTTCATCAAAGCAGATATCGTATTAAAGTTTATGTTGGTTATCTCTTGTCATAGCACAACAATTACAAAAAGTATTTTGCTCTGGTGGCTTATTTTATAACTGGAATCATTCAATACTGATATATTCTTTTACAAAGGGGTACTTACTCTACAGTCATCATAAATACAACGTAGAGATAACTTGCATTACCCTAGTGAATATCCACAATAAAGGATACATACAATAGATTGCCAAATATAGTATCTTAGCCTGAGAGGCATATTTTTAGCAATCATCATCTTGAAATGAATTCCTAAACAAGCAGGATGCTATAAACTAAATCAGTTGTTGCTGGCTTTTCTTTGCATGTTTGTTCTGAAAGCCTCCTGGCTGTGTCCATTTTCCCCATTTCTTCCCATATGCCTTCAAGGCTTTCTGGCTGGCTGGTCAGCACAGCACGAGGAAGAGGAGGAGGATGGTGGGAGGTTCACAGGCCCTGGCTGCCCAAGGAGCAGAGGAGCCCTGCTAAGGCCTGCAGCCTCCCTGCCCTGCCTGCTGGCATGGCTAGGGAGGCTTTGCCCCCAGGCCAGCATTAGCAAGTGGTATTGGAGTGACTTCATGCCCTCTTCTTTTGCAATTTCTTCATCTGTCTTTTGCGTATTTCTTTTCCACAACACCTTTTTAGGTGGCACTTCGGCTTAATGTAGAGCAGCATCAAACAGCAGTGGCAGAGCTACAACAACAATATAAATTTCTAGTAGCAGTCCCTCACTGGGGATGGGGGATGTTTAAGCCACATGACCTAGTGCAGTAAATACCAAACCACTGTTGCTTTCCTTTCCACCTTTCCTCTCCTATTATGAGAAAGTTTGATGCTTTTTAATGGCTTTAGGAACCAAAGAAATCCTTCTTCAGCATGCTAAACCATCACTGTGGGTATAAACATATTTAAAATTAGGTTACGTAGTTTTCTTACCTATGTAAAACATTAATGCCTTGATTATAATTTTGCAAGCTTGCTATTTTTTAATTTCTCTAGGACAATATAATCAGTTTATTCTTTATGTTTTGAATTTGATTCAGGCCTCTGATACATTGCATATTATAGCAAATACTAATAGAAGCTAGCTAAATAGGCTGTGACAATTAAATTAATAATGCATTTTATTTGCAAGTGTTTAGTCTTCATGGTTTGACTGATATATGCAAAGATGGTAATTTATTAAAAGTAAATTCATGTAATTGTACTACAGAATTTGATGGACCAAAAAAAGTTGTCAGCATGACTATCATCAAAAACAGAAAATTGAAAAGAAGTTCAAAAGGGTGCTTGGAAAAAATAGTTATAACCTATACACCCTGAGAAATTGAGGCCCTTTCAACAAACTTCTTAGAATAGAATTGCTGGTGGCAAGCATTGAGATAGTTCTGAAAGGGAGAGAAAAAATACATTTTCAATTTGGTAAGCAGTACTTAACTAGTGCACCTTACTTTCTCTAGCTTTCCATTACTATTGGGGTTTTTTATGCACAAAAGGGAGGAGTTATGGAGGGTGTGGAAGTGTTTGCATGGGCAAATACAGAAAACGAGTATAATTCATAATGAGATTGATACTAAAACATTTTTTGTTTAGATTTTTTTCCTTTTTTTAAAGACGAAATTGATTTAAGGGAAAAATACTTTGTAGCTGAAAATCACGAGTTTTTAAAAAATAGAGTTTTAGTAAAATGTCTGCACATTTCAGACACAAAAACTCCCACTGCCTAGTCCATTATGATCATTACCATTTAATAGCTAACTCAAAAGTGGAATGTTTTAACAGAAAAAAATTCCTCTAAGGTGTATTTTCCTGTTATTGGAACTGTGATACTGATTTATTGTCAACTTGAATGTGTCTGAAAACTGGCATGTTATCTGCTAAGTCCAAGGCCAGTACATATTTGGTACTTCAATGTCAGTAATCTTCATGGGACCTATAACTATATCTTATTGGCAGGATAAATCTTTGGCTACACCTTTATTGTGTCTAGGAGACATTGTGGTTGAGGACAAGGTGAGTGCATCAGTAATGTTAATAGTGCCAAGTTCTAATTTCTGTTACATCATTACGTTACTTAGGTGTAAATTGTGTCAGAACACAGAACAAACAGATGTTTCACTATTATGTATAAGATATATACATACACACACATAAAAATATAAGCAAAAAAATAAAAATAAATTCACTAAGTCATTCATCGGTGAGACTGAATTCTGCCACTGTTAAACTACAAAATGGATTTAGAAGTTTTTCATAAGAAAAATACAAATATTTTTTAAAGATTTTTTTTGAAACATAATTAATACTGTACAATATGCATTTTATAGTATATGATACTTTCTTAACTAGAGTTCTATCTGATACATCTGTTTAAAAAAATTGTTTACATAAGAAAAGACCATAGAAAAGCCTTTATAGTTGTTTAATTACCTCATCTTCCTTATGAGTTTTAAATTATGATTTGCCTCTGAAGTAACTTCGCATATGAGTAATCCAATTGAATCAAATAGGATCATTCATATATATAAAGTTACTGGTAGCAGAAAACACTTGCTGATTTGGAATATCTGTTACAAAACAATTCCTGTAAAGGTCATTAAAAGTATATTTGGTTTTGGAAGGTTCTGGCATTTTTCACATGCTTTAAGAATGGGATCAGTGTTACAGTGCTAGTAATATCATATGAAGACCACATGATTTTCAAGTGGTTTTATTTGATTGAAAAAATTGTGCAGTGATTTCAACTTGAGAGCAAAAGCTTTTGGTAAATATCTACTATTGTGCAATGGCAACCTAAATATATTTGAGATGCTTTTTCAAATAGTGTTTGAATGTAACATACTTCTACAATTTGTGTATTTTTTACACAACTGCTTTGAAGTAAAAAGAGGAACTTCCTTGGTGCCTGTTGTTAATGTGCTTGCATAAGCCCATCTGAATTTTTGAATATTCAATTCTACTAATATGTAAATACCATAAAATATACAAGACTGTAGGTATGTCGGTGGAAAGGAGTGTTGAAGTCTGAAAGAAAAGTAGCCAGGAAAAATGAATTGGGGTTTGATGATCTGTATGTTATTTAGAAAACTGTCTTATAATCAACTGCTGTGTCCTGTTATCTGCATTTTGAATGTAAAACTAGAAGAGAATCAAGTCCATAAATGCAACCCTCTTTTATTTATTTAAACTGTTAATTCTTCTTTTGAAGCATTTTTCTTTCTTTGAGTAGAGAAATTTGTGATATTAACTATTTGATATGCCTGTTTTGGGTTGTGCTACTCTACCTCCAAAGTAAAAAGATCCACTTGATATTACTGTTTAATTTTGGTTAAACAAGAAGCAAAAGTCAAAAAGTGATGTGTAAAACATACATATGAAAGTAAGTTGTTCCAATCACATGCCCATCTTTCTGTTTCTACTGCATAAGTTGACCATGCAGGCCAAGAGGGTAAGGGTTGGTATGCAATCATTTTGTAATAACTCGCTCATATTCTGAAGGAATGAGTTCTGTACATGGCTGTCTCACAGAAGGGTTTCCAGTTAGAGGCACTGGCAGAACATCTGGATACACTGGACGAGAAACTACCTATAATACCAGAGGGTGGTGTGCTGAGTCTTGCCTCCAAGCTTTGTCATCACCTTTTACTGCTTTCAAATGAGTTTGAGCTTTTCCACTGAAACCTAACACTTCTAGGTTAACTGGATAGGAATGAAAAACTTTACTTAATTGATTATTTCCTGTATTTTGCTTAAAAAGGGTCTTGGAGAGTTACATAATCATTCTTTGGAAAAGCCCTAAGAAATGTAGCTTTTTCTTGAAATATTTACTATTTGGAAGTTTGTGATGAGAGGATGTGTGTGGAAAGGACTCAATTTCAGCAGTCGTTGGGAGCTAAAATTTTGCCCAAGATGCATGTTAAGATTTCAGTTTTGGCAGCTTACCTGACCTTTGGAAGCAGTATTTCCCTCTGGTATTCAGCTCTTGTCTGTTGCTATATTGTGTCAGAGTGTGGAACAGGCTCCATAGGTACAGGCTCCATAGTCACTTACTGCCTGAGTGCTTTTCTCTGTCTCCGGCTTACCAATGAACATAAGGAAGCCATTGGGATTACCTGTGATTCCTCAGGTATTAGAAGCAGAAAATGTGCTGAAAATTCTCAGCTTTCCTCATGCCCTGTCTGTACGGCATCATATGCATTTGCTTTATTACAAAGAAATGAAGACTAAGCAGACGTTTCTACTTTTGAAGACAAGTGATGACTTCAGCATCTTCTCAGAAAGAAAAATAACTGAAGGACTGTAAAAGAGTGAAGTCATTTTACTATTACTCATTCTTTGTTCTTCCTATCAAATCCTGGCAGTATTAGAGTTTAGTTCAGAAGGAAGGGCAGTCTGAAGTAAGTTTATTTTAGTTGCTAGGTATATGAGATGTTTTGGAAATTTCTGTAGTCAGCAACAGTCTTCCTGTTGTGAAGGCTTAGCTGCTATGGATAGAAGATAGAGGGAGTACCTAATAGGATTCATGCTGCTCACATTGAGCACCTTTGGCTAATTTTAAGCATCATAACAAGATATAAATGATGATTTCACATTCATAAAGAATCAAGTACTGTCTAGAGCATAGGTTATTAGTTCCATTAGCAATCGTATGCTAACATTGTCTGTGAATCTGTGGAAGATAGTGTGGGTAGTTGCTAAAGTGCCAGGTTTATTTCACAATGGTTTGCTTCCAAGGAAAACACAGTTCCTTGTTGCATGCAATCAGCCAAAAAGTAGTAAGCTGCAAACTGATCCCTCCTATGTTGCAGTCAGCTGAAAGTAAGTTGTTCCAGTTGTGTGTCCCAGCTTGCTGCTTCCACTGTGTAAGTCAATGGTGTAGGCCAAGAGGGTAAGGATTAGGATGGCAATATGTCTCTAGATCCCTTTTTACCTGTGTGGGACTGGAAGCAAGGGACCTGTCCAGACAGTTATGCAGTGAATGTTACACTACTTTGAAGGTTGTACTTTGTGACATTTATGGATGTGAAATGTTCCATGTCTTGGGTGGTATCATGACTTTTAACTTTGATCAGTCTATATTGAGTTTATTGAGAACACTGTAAAGGAAATGGAAACATAATCTCTTGACCATGCTGCAATGAAATATTTTCCATATATTCTGCAGAATCAAGAGGAGTATTTTGTAAACTTTGGAAGTGAAAACAGAAATTTTGTGGCAAATGCTGTGTATGACTGATGGTTGAATCTTAGTTTCTGCTTCTTAACCACATACTTCATAATTCTCTCATCAAGTTATAATGCCATAAGGACTATTTTTCTGCAGCCTAAACAGTTGCATAATTGTTAAGTACAAATGTATGTTTGTCCAGGTTTACTTAAGTTTCACCACCTCAAGGTGGAAAAAAAAATGCTGGAAAAACATGTTCTGGCGTTGAACAGTTCTATGAATGCAATTCTGAAATTACTTGCACAGTGCTATAATGTTTTAAAAAAAGGTTGCCTGAGACTTATGTAGTAGAAACATGGAGGTCTTGTATTGTAAAGACAATCTTCTGCAATGGGAGCCTGCATGGTGTGCTCTGCACTGATCTCTGGTGGGTACAATCATAGGACAGCCCAGCTTAGAAGAGGACTCTAAAGTCTGGTCCAACCTTTCTTGGGAAAGGGAACCTAGAACAGATAATCCAGCGCTCTGTCCAATCATATATTGAAAATTCCCAGTGATGAGGGTTCTGCCACATCCCTGAGGAGGTTGCTCCAGTGAATGATTGTTCTTACTATATTTATTTTTCTGTTAAGAGAAAATCTGTCACAGTGTAACTTGTACTTTTTGCCCCTTGTGCTCTCTGTCTGCTTCCTTCTGAAGAGAGAGCGTCTGTCCGCTTTGAAGCAGCAAATACCATGATGAGGTCCCCGCCTTCTCTTCTCCAAGATGGTGGACAGAAAGCTGGCTGTTCTAGCTTGGGGTTTTGTTTCATACAGAAACTTTGGCTGCTGTCTATTGATAGTATATTTTGTAAGAAAAAAGTAACAATAGCATAATGCATCTTAAAACACCTTTTGATCCTCGAAGTTAAGTTGAAGGGCACTGTTCTGTGTATAGGCTTGTAATAAAAAATTACACTGTCTTTATATTACAGTATAAATTTAATAAACTGTAGTAATTATGAGGCTTCGTAACTCAGTTTCATACAGATTATTCCACCTTCTCTTGCTGTCATAGAATCATAAAATGGCCTGAATTGGAAGGGACCTTAAAGACCATCTAGTTCCAAGCTTGCTGCCATGGGTAGAGACACCTTCCTCAACACCAGGTTGCTCAAAGCCCCATCCAACTCCTCTTTGAACTCTTCCAGGGATGGGGCACCCACAGCTTTTCCAGGCAACCTGTTCAAGTGCCTCACCACCCTCTGAGTAACAGATTTCCTCCTACCTTCTAATATAAATCTCCTCTCCTGTTACCTCTTGTCCTATCACTAACTGCCTGTGCAAAAAGTCACTGTCTACCTCTTTTATAAGCTCACTTCAAGTACTTGAAGGACACAATGAGGTCAACCCAAAGCCATCTTTCCTCCAGGCTGAACAAC
>VZRN01003296.1:693000-723759 GCA_013397935.1 Dasyornis broadbenti
ATCCACAGCCTTATTTTTGCTGACCACCATCACTCTGTGTACATTCATAATGCACCAACCACGGTCGAGATAGAGGCACCAAAAGCCCAATCCCCCTGTTGGCTTTCTGAAAATTTCCATGCAAGTTCTTTATAAAGAGGCCATCGTTGCCTAAGACGGGTATGGAGATGCTATATGGCTGTAAATGGCCATCTCAAGCCTCATGCAGAAAATGGCTACTGTTTTTGACTAAAGCAATATAGTTGCCCACTTTCTGACACATTCAGCTGATTTACTTCCAGCTGCTAATCAAGAAAGGAAAAGAGTTCTCCTGACTGTGAAGTCAGTGTTATCCATTTGTAACTACATATGTTTCACCACTCGTGGACAAACACACATGAGGGGATAGTATGTTGTTTCTACGTGCGAATTCTGTATTCCCTTAATTTTAAGCACCCTGCAAGTAGGCAGATGTTAATACTAAAAAATGGAATGCTGAACCAGTTTCTTAGACCACTGAAATTTCATCTTGTTTGCTCACATGTTGACATTTTTGCTTGTAATTTTTCTGAGTATTTAGTGATATAGTCAAGAGACAGCATGAGGGGGCAGAAAGCATAGAGGTACTAGCACGAATAGATAGGTTTATTAATTATTTTACTTTATAGTATAGGCATAGCAAGTGCCTTTGTACACTGTTAGCTTAATACTGATTTATGCCTATCTAAGTAAAAGAAAAGCATTAAAATAGTTGCTATCATCTTGAATCTCTTAAAATGTCTGATAGTTCGTATTTCATAAAGTCGCACATCTGAGAAGTTGGCTTTTGCAAAACAAGCTCTGTGATTATCTGATATCCTCCGGAAGGTTAGGAGAGTTGTTTCCTATATTACTTAGGAAAAAATTTCTTTTTACAATTGAAAATGTCAGCATCAATTTAAAGTAACACTAAGCATGTGCTTGCTTTCTGAATATTATCCTCCTCCACCTCCCCTCCAACCACCCTGCTGAGGATCTGAGTGTGACAGTTTGATTAGATCATCAATCCTTACTGTTAACAGCACTTTTCCTGAACACCTGGGTTGCTAGGTCACATCTGAGTTTAGCTACCGTTGTTTTAGTGACCTAACGTGCATTCACCATAGCAATTTACATTTAGTCCTCAAATTAAAAGTTACCTTAGAACAACACTTTGCTTTAAAATGACCTTTGTTCTCGTGTGAAAGTTATGCTATATGATGTGATAAAAACTATAAATGATGAAACAGAATTTTGTATTTGAGACGTGGTTACTTACTTTGATAGAGCTCTCAAATAAGTCTGTCTAAGCACTGTCTCGAAAGCAAAGCTCAGTTAGGAATACTTCTCCTACTTAACTGTCCATCAGTGTCGAAGAATTCTACGTAGATTTATATTCCCCTATTTTGTTTAAATGGTCTTATTCTGTACTAAGTTAAGTATTTGCATTTGTCATATACTTACAATATTTTCATAGTTTTTCATCCCTAAAAATCTACTTTTGACTTGTCAGTACAGTTTGATTACTGTTTTTACCATTTTTAGGGAAAATATCAACAGGGCTGAATACCTAGCAACAATTTCAATGCAATTGTTGAGCAGCAGACAGCAACATAAGCATGCTATAAATGTAGCCCTTTTCTGAATCTACAGTAATCCTTTGTTTTTCCTCTGAACTTTCCTTTGCTGTGATGAGGAATACAGGATATTCATGAAGTTATCAGAGCAAAATTCATGAAGCATTTAATTAAAAGTCAATTTAGACTTTTCCTTCAGTTTTTGAGTGAACAAATAAAAGTTGAAATAAGCACAAATGGTGCAGTGTTATATAACAAAGGAATGAACTTTTAGCAGTATATATGAAGTAGCAATAGTAGTTAATGGAAATGTTTTGCTTCATGCTTTCTCTCATGTCGGTTGAATGTGCTTTTATATATATTCTTAAATCAAAAGTAAAGCTTCCTGTAATCTGTGTTACAGTCATGTTAGGGAAAAAAAACCCCATACTGTTTAATTGTTGCACATCTATGAAATTAGATACTAAATGATTATTTCAATTAAATTGGTCAGATGTGAAATAGAGACCTGAAGGCCAAGTGTAGAATTTAAAATTAAAAATACTTCTTTAAGGTTTATAATACAGTGGTGTTCCCCCCTCACCCCATAACAAATATAGTTTGGAATTAAAATGCATTGCATAAAACACATATGCATTTTGGGGCCTGATTCGGTGTCTAATTAAATCAGTAGAAAGTATTATTTGGATTGGGATCATTAATGAAGCATAATTTTGCTTGTTAAGCAAAACTCTAATTAGACACTATATTTTAAATATTATTTTGTATATATGCTACTGTTCAAGAATGTGTTTACTGTGTCCTCTGAAATATGTGAAGTGCCTACTTCTGTTAATCCATATTCAAAACATATGTCGTAGTGGCTTCTGAGAATTCATAATAAGAATAAAATTAAAAACATGGATAAATCTATGCAAGACTAAAAATTCTACAGCACACTGTACATTATTTTAAATGCTAATTCATAGTAAAATTAATGGTAAAAAAGTATAAAGGATCTGTTGGACATAATCAGAATGTAGAAAATGCTGCTCAGTCTTCCATCAGGGTGATGTAATATAGAGTCAACAGGATGTTTAAAGAAAAAACTACCATGAAACAGGTGACATAAGAGAGTAACTCGTTCAAACAGCACTTCTTTGTCAGTGATGTTATGCAAGGAGGAAATACTAGGCCTTGATGAAAACATACTCGTTAAAGTCCTTGAACTTTTTTGAAAGAAGAATAATTTGTAGGTTATGAGTAATGTGTTACTAATTTATATGTATTTATGTATTCTTATAGTTATGAAACTATATTATTTATGACTATATGAATCCATGCAATCAGAAATTTTTGAAAACTGATACTTTTGGGGACAGCTTTTGCATGCTTCATACCTCTTCACTAAATGTTATTTTTTTAATTTGAGGAAGTTTATTTACTACTTTTTCTTTTTTTTAATGTTTGATGTAATTTTTACTTCATTGCTTGTTGTTTTCCAGATTAGAGTAAAAATTGTTGAAGTTTGAAATTTGACCATAAAAATGGTCACCCTTTGTGTGTGTTGCTTTGGCTTACCAGATTATCAGTATATTCCCCATTGTTTGTGGAGACTTTGTAGGTGAATATTATTCTTTGGTTTACAACTTTTCTCTTACATATGATTATGTTGGCATGAGTTCTGTTCCTGTTGGAACAAATCAGATGTTTATCTTAATACCAAAGAGTGCAATTTCTTATTTTCATGCATTCTCTAAAAATTGATAAGTGTGCTGTTGGGTAAATTTAAAAAAAAAAAAAAAAAAGTTACTCACTAAGTAAGAGAACATGCACACTAGGTAGAAAAAGAGGACAGATCCATAGACTAATTAGTGGTATATCACGATGCATTTACTGTTCAGTAAAAGCCTGCAGTTCTGGCAGGCTGACTTGGGGAGAGACAATTTAGTCTTTACTGTACTGAATCTTTACTGAAAACATATATTTATTCATAGCAATGTATCTAATGCAGGTTATCGATCTTCAACAGCCAAGTGAAGACAAGGTGTTGGTAATTTCCATCGTGGTGAACCGAGGTACAGGCAGCACTTGTATCTCTTTCCATTGTTGGCATTGCCTGAATTCAAGGAGGTGAAAACTGCATTTTCTTCATTGCTGTTTCCTGCTGATTGCAGGAAATATCTTACTTGTGCTAGTTATATCAGATAAAAGCACACCTTGTTGCTGTGTGGGTGGAGAAATCCACTTGTGTGGAGAATAGAATGCATTTAGAACACATAAGGTCCAACATAGTTGCAAACTAGTCTAAAGCTAGAATGTTTTCAGCATTCTTCTGTTTTGTAAAGCAGTCCCACCCCTGGCAGACTTCACTGTTCTTCAGGTTTCCCCTGAGGAAGATGAGCTGCTCAGGGAGTACATGCAAAACACGAGTGTGGATTCTGCTGTGGTTGTGTTTTCATCACCAGTGGCAGTCATCTGAGTGGCTTGGGCAGTAATACTCATTTTGTGTTTGATTTTCTTTCCACTTATGAAATGAGTGTAGCAACACTTACTTCACAGGTGCTGATGAGAGCTTCTGAAGCATTGCAAATAGAACTATGATGATTTTTTTCTTTTATTGGAATGATGTGATAAAACTGTTGTGGCTGCCACACTTCGAAAGAAAGAGATTTGATGTGCTTTTGAAATGCTAATCTGAAGGATAGGAATGCTGGGGGAGAGAAAGTGAAGATCTTTCTCCAAATAGGACTTCTGATCAAGCCAGAGACAGAAGCTCTTATGGATGTAACAGAAGTGTTAAGATCTGGAGACAGTCACCAAACAATTCCTAGGGAAGGGAATTCCTTGCAAACAGTGCAGAGGCTTCCTTTTTTCCTTAATTTATCTGTACCTGAGCTGAAAACAGGACTGTATATGGAGACAATCCAGTAGACTCTTAGTTTTATTTTCAGGTTAGGTTCAACTTCACTCTGACAGCAGTTCTTTTGGTTCGTGTTCCACATAATTTCAAAGAATGGTCCTGGTTCAATTCTGCTTTGTGTGAAATCTTTTTGTTAAGAATCTGCCTTGGCAGAGTTCAGACCAAGGACTCATATACAGTATGGGCTGGCTATCAAAAGTTTTATTTTTGATTTGGGCTTGACTTAATTCTCTACTTTAGCTGTTGAGAAGTGTAAATCAGATGTCTAATGCAAATACTTTTTTTCTTTCATTGGGGTTTGCTCTGGTTTAAATTCGTATTATTTTCTATGATGAATTTTACACAGGCAGTTTTAAGAAATGCTGTAACCTCTATGGTGTACATCTCTATTGCTTTGTTAGTGTGCATAAGCAGGCTGCTCTAGGCAAACACAGAAAGGGGAAGCCTGTGGACTGAGCAAGAGACTAAAGCTGGTATTGATATGGGTCAGAGGAAAATGTTCTATGTCCCAGGAGCATGGGATTTAAAAGAAGAATATGGGTCATTGTTCACAAGGGGCAAAGCCATGCAAATGCCTCATTTTTTTCTTCCTTGTTCCTGCAATATTCTGACCTTCTCTGAAAGCAGTTTTAAGGGAGCATGATGAGTCTTTAACAGTAATGAGGATACTTCATTTTACAGCAGAATCCTTTCAGGATGAATTTCAGTATAGGAACAAATCAGTATTTAGAGCATATAAAAGTTATGCTACATTTGCATTTTTGATCACAATATAGCTTACATTCTGCAAAAGTTCATTTTTATAGACAGTACATTTAGGATGTATTTTGTGTTTTTTACTTTTAATTCAGATATTAAATGCCTTTGCTTGATGATATACCTGTGTGTGTGTCTACATCGTCTCCCAGTTGGAGTGTTTAGTCACCAAAAGGAATTTGTCACTTTTTGTACAAACTTGTGATTCACAATTACACATATGGAAAGATGGGTGATGCTTTTTAACCTCTTCAGATCCCCTTTTCCTTTCTATACCTCGTCTTTTCCAGGTCTAGCATGTTGTTCTGTTAGTCTCTATAGGAGTTGTCAGGGTTATCTGTCAGCGTCAAAGTCAGAGGAAGATATTCAGAAATGCAAAATTATTGTTCTTTAAGTCTGTGGGTTTACTAGAAGGATTTTAGAAGAAGCACAAAATAGACAGCAGAGGGGGCCAGGCTCTCTACATCACCAGTGCAGTTGCTGTCAATTTATTACAGTGATTTTGTTCTGTGGACAGAGGTTCTCTGGTTAGCCCATTTAGTTATTATAGTGTTATTCTGTTCCTGCACTTACTGGGAAAAGCAATGGAAATTCAGGGGACTTTTTTGAGTAGCTTTTGTGATTCCGCTTTCTTATACACTTAAAGAAAAAGAAAAGAAAACCCACAAAAACCATAATCATTAATTTTCTTATGACTGCTCTTTTCCTGTAATACTAATGTGACTATGTCTTGAGAAGGGAAATAAAACCCTGTAAATATGAGGACCTGATAATGCTGAATCACCAAACCATTTTCTGCATAGCTAGAAGTCCCGGTCCACTGCCTCATTAACGGTTCTTCTTGCAAAGTAAGAAATTATATATAAATTCAAAAAATTATATAATTTTATTGGGCAGCATTTTGGTGCACATCTTTTTTCAGGTACTGTTTTAGTTCCAGAGATAACATTTATTAAAAAATACATGTAAAATATTCTGATTTTCTGGTTTTGTTTTGTTTTTTTTTTCTGCAGGCCTGCATGTGCTAGTAATATGTGTCATGAATGATGATATCTTTCTGCGCCTTGGTGTCCCATTTAGTATACAGTTCTTAGCTATTCTACCTTCGTTAGGTCAATACATACTATTGCTGCCTTTGTAGACCATTATCTTATTTTCCTGAGAAAGCATAGTGGAGGAACATTGCTCTGAGCTGAAAACCAGTGTACTTTTTAACCCCAAATGGCTTCTTGACTTGGCTGTATAAAATTTGGAAAGGCGCTAGCCTTGCGTCAAGTGTTGTTACACAGGTGAAACAGTCCATTTTCAAAAAGCAAACCAAACGAACTAATAAACCCCGTTCCCCCCAAAAAATAATTATGAGCTGTACCTGGACTTACAGGAATGGGCTCACTGTGATTACACCTTCATCAAATGACAGATATTCAGGATGTAGTTTTGTTTTTTATTTTATACGCTTTCTTGTACTTGACTATATTCTTGCTTTTTTAAAATGAAAATGGATCAAATGCAGCAAAATGCCACATGCTACTTTTTTGAGGTGGTAGAAAAGGTCATTTAGATCCTCATTCAGGAGATAGACATTCTTCATTCTTCTTAGAAATTAAATTCTGTAGTTTGAAGTTAGTAAAAGGAAATGATAATGCATAGATTTTCATTAAATGTATCTACTATATCTTACAACTATTTTTAAAAGCAAGTATGGCATCAACATAGCTATAATGATGTACTGCAGCTGTCCCTGGATTAATGCAGTGAAGTTATGACCTCTTAGAAACTGCCTGCTGTGCACACTTGCTGTAGTTGGTGTGTTTCCCTCAGTGTGATTTTAAAAAGCATGGGAATAGGGACTGTACTTCTGATAAGGCATATATACATTACCAAAAAAAGGGGAGGGAGATGGACAATGAAGGTCTAATTAATTTGTTTACAAGGATCAGGATTGGTAATGGTTGTTGCAGCTTTTGGAAGAGTCATAAAAGAACATCTGTCTTCTAGGTGCATCACTGTATCTCCTCAGATTTAGGAAAGATAAGAAGTGTTAGAGAGGGTTCTTCTACTTTATACTGTGTAGTTTCAGAGTATTCCAGATTACAGAATTTTAATGTGATCTAATTCTTGTTCAAGTAATAGTGTGTTGTTCTTCTATTTTGAAATGTTGCTTTAACTTTTTAAAAAAAAACTTAGAAAAATAGAAGTTGTTTTCTACTATAAACATACCAGCAGAGTTCAGGTCATGATGCAAATGTAGGACAATGGCAGAATCATTGTGACATGTGTACAGAGCAGTTTGATAAGGTCTCTCAGCTGGTACAATGAAGGGTTGCTTCTTCTCTGTGTTAACACTGAAACATTAAACAGAATGGACACTGAATTTTGATGCTTTGCTGATAAACAAGTTGAATGTACACTCGCACAGTGATGTATTGCGGTGTCCTTGTGTCTGTGAATGGACTCCTCACAGATTCAGAGGTAGGATTCTATATATAACGCGCTGTATGTAGGGAAGTTGTGAACGGTTTTACAAATATTCTTCTTTGGTATACTGCTAGTGAAAAAAACAATAAAAATGCAATTCACATCAGCTGCTGAAAATCTCTGATGCATTTTCTCTAACATAGACAGCAACTTCCGAAAATATTTATGAGTCTGCTTTCTGATGAGTGCTTGATATCATCCCTTAGGATATGATCTCTTTGTTGGATTAAAGGCACTAGTCCTTGCATTAAAAGATGTTGGGTTTTTTCATCCTAATACTCTTTACATGTATCTCTTTTAGATGGTTCTGTCTATTATCGTGCTCAGCGTCCTTACTTTTATCTTCCCTATGAAACAGCTATTAGTTTACCAAACAAATTTTGAGATGATTTTCCTCCAACAGTTTGCAGGTTCTGAAAAATCCATTCATATCAAAACCAGACCCCCTCTGCTCTGTGTGTGTGCGTGTCCATGTGTGTGTGTGGTATTTTTTATGCTGACCTGAAGATTTGTTTTACTACTGGACCTGTGTAGCTGCTTGGGCGGTTGTATTCCCACTGTGCTGTTTACTCCCATGTTATCTGATCCATCAACAATCTAATTCACAGATAGTATCATAATTCATGATGTAATAGATTTTCCACATTGTTTTGTAGGGGAAATTTATTAAAGATAAAAACCCCATGTGGCAGTTGCCTTTCAGCATTTTAAGCTTTTGATTCTTGCTTTCCATCTTAAGTGTGTACTGCTTATGCCTTGACACCTCTCCTGCTCCACATTCATTTTCTGTGGTCTTTCTGACAGACTGACATGAAGCTGGTTGCTTTTAGCTTTTGCTGTTGCTTTCAAAGCATCTGTTCTGGGCAGTAAGTTTTCTTTCCTTTGGAGGTAAGCTTCATTTACTGTTTGTTTCATCAAATTTTAAACTTCTTTGCACAGAAAATTTACTACAAAAATTGGCTGATTACAAGCTATACTGCCTCAGTGCTTAGAATTGTCTGCCATGACCACTTGTCCCAGATATTCCAGTTCTGTTCTTTTATAGATCTGTTGCAGATTATTTAATTATCAAGATCTTATTTTGAAGATAGACAGAATTGGAATGTAGTTTAAAGGCAAATTCAAATTACTATTCATTCTGCCATCTTCTAAACATAATTTTTTGACATAGGAGGATTTTGAAATTTTCCTAGGTATCAAATATTTCAGCAGGAAATTATTTAATATTTTGATTGTTTCTCTTTTTTGTTGGTCTCTTAAGTTGATCAGAAGCTTCAAATACAGACTTTGATGATAGCTTTTTGCTAATCATAAATAAAATATTTTCAGAAGTCAACTACTTTTTAAAGCCTGAGCAAACACAAAGTACTTCAAATCCAGAGTGTTCTTCAGAATAACCAATTATGTTACATAATCTAAGTAGAAGTTAAGATTTGTTAGGAAAATAAGTATAGAATAAGGAATGAGTTTAGATGAAGAGTCTTGGCATGTCAAGTTTAACTTAGGTATTGTAGACTGGCATCTGAGTAAACAGAAGTTTGGGCATAATAAATAAGCAGAAAAATTGCTAAGGAGTATGTTTCATTCTTGAAGCCTCAGGTTAAGGATTATAGGTGACACTTGTGATGAACTGAACTTTGCAAAAGGGTTTGTAATAATTGGTTCAACTGTTTCCTAATATGAACATCTATCATAGCCTTTTAAAAGGTGGACCTGGAAGAAAATGCTAGTGGTCATCTAGTCCCTTCTCCCAATCCTAATTTATATGCAAGCATAAGTATTGTTTCCAAACACACAATCAAAATATTCTTTTATAGATGCTTATGTACCTTATTTCTGAAAGTATTCAGAAGGGTACAGTTCTGCAACTTTCATGGTGCTTATTCCACCCCATAACTGCACATGCTGAAACATGATGCTTTGTAAAGTTTAGGAAACTCAGATTTATTGAGAATATATAGTTTTAGACAGGGATTTGAAATTTGTCAGAAGAAAGGTACTTATCCTGGTGACTTCCTATCAGAATGACTTCACTATCAATTTAAGAATTTGTTGAAGTTGTGTACCTCTATATATTTTTCAGTTTCTATATTTGTAATAGCAATTTGTTTGAAGAATAATATCACTGGCTTCAGAGATTCTGGGCAATATATTCCAACTTCCATTTACCTTTTCTATGTATAGTTTAGGCTTATTGCTAAAGCAATGGTAATCAGACATCTCTCCTTGTGTAGTCCTGTCCCCTGGGTCCTTTGTTCTCATTGCTTCTCTGAGAACTGCTTAGCTGGAGCCACAAAGCTGCCTGGCTGCATCAGGGATGGGAGGTCAATCTGCTCTGCACTGACTCTCATATCAGGAGAAATCGGATACAGTCAGAGGAATGAATAATTGAGCCAAACTGGTTTTGTGCTGTCCTCTCCGCTCCTGCCCCTGACTGGGCTCTCCCTACTGTTATCTCCCTGTGGTGCACAGCAGCATATCACAATTCCCACCAGACTTGTATTCTAGAACTGTGCTCCTTCCCCTTCTGCATTCCTCTTAGAAATTTCGCACAAGGAGATGGAAGGAAGATAAGCAGTTGAAAGAAGCAGAGGATTAGAAATAACGTTTTGCTACATGAAGCTATTGAGTAAATCTGTGTAAAAGAACAGCTGTGTGGGCACCATTATCCTTACTTGCCCTATTGTACTGTAAGGGGGTTAGAGTAGGAGAAGGAAATTTTTCCGGGGAACCAACCAAAATCTGTAGCTCAGGGATGACCAAAGTTGTATGACCAAGGGACACAAGCCCTATGGCACATTTTTCAGTAGACCCAGATTGCATGATTGCAACATTTACAAGAGTTGCAACTGGGAGTTCCCCAAAGTTCTGACTGCAATGATGTGATATTGGTATGAAGCTCACTTGCAGGGTGAATCAGTGATGTCAGCCTTCATAATCATCGGCTTTGCTCCATCCAGTCTGCATTAGCTGCAATTCCCTGTGCCATCACACACTGGACCAAGTTTCACGATGGGGGCTGTACTCGTACAGTCTCTCAGCTGCATGGGGCTGAAGAACAACCAGCTGGCATTGGCTGTGGTAGCTGGTAAGAAAGACTGTAGAAGTTGTAAGAAAGCGAGGTACAGATGCAGAGAAGAGTTGATCCTCTCTTGCACCCTCATTCTGCCCTTCTCATAACTGTCCTTGAACAAAATGAGTGAACATTATATTGTATCATATAATGTTGTCTTGCAATCAGTTGCACTATTTCTTTCTATTGAGAGCATCAGTTCCGTTGAGAGGGGCACTCTGTTACTCTATGGCTGTACATAGTTGATCCTGCATTTTCCTTTGGCACTTCCAAGATAAGTTCAGTCTCCAACAGCTGACCGGACATGAAGTGTGTGTGGGAGAGCTGTCCTTGTGTGACTTCATGTCTTAGTAGAGAAGAGTAATGGGATAGATACTGAACAGCAGTAGTAAGGGTAAAGAGCCATGAACAATAAAAAAAGTAAGTCATACTAGAAAACTTTTTTCCTAAGATTTTCATGCAGTAATGTTCTATATAATGTAAACATTTAAGATCTCATGTAGTACTATACCTCACAAAATTTGGTTTATGTTGCTCCATGTGAAAATTGTTGATTGCATTAAAAAGTAATTGTAGGGACAGTAAAGAGAAGTGCTAAAAACCTGATTTTAAGGAGTGTGGCAACTAAGTGCTTCTAGAATCTGCAGTACAAGTTAAATCTAGCATATTTACTAGGGATGTAGGAGGAAGATTGAATGCTACATTAATTACGTTCACAGATGGTCATAAAATTAGGATATTCAACAAATAGAGAGAAGGTTATAATATAGAAGGACAGAAAGAGGCTGGAAATACGAGCAAGAGATAAAATTAGGTACTCTAGAAATATGTAAATGAAAACATCTGAAACTATGCAAAATATGAATATTCAATGGTAGAAAAGTGTTGAAAAGGAGATGTTGAAAAAGGTAAACATGACAATGGAAACATTAGGAATGTAGTTTAAACAAGACAAGCATACAGGAGAGCACAGTTGAGATTGTGTGGGCAGCCATTGCACGAGCGCCCTGAGGACATAATTGTCTTTTCTTTGACCTTGCAGTGCAAAGGCTGCTGTTTGCATTGGGCTGGCCCTTGGGAGGGAACTTCGGGATTTTATACCAGGTGAATTATCTCATCTCATTTCTGTATTTGAAGGATGGATCTAGAGCAGGTGGTATTTAATTTAATATCTTATAGCTGTAGTGGTTTGCATTGACTCAGCTGAGCCTTGTCCATTTGTTTTCAGGATGTAAGATCAGCAGATCCTTCCCTGTGACTAGAAGTGTAGAAAAGAGGTACTGACTGCGGGACTGACTTTTTCCAGTAAAAGGGTTCAACAGGAAATGGTGTCTTGTAAAGCCAGATAAAGTGTGTGAGAAAATAGGCTCTCATTGTGATGTGAGCTCCACCAGGGTGGTGAGCTGAATTGCTTACAACCTATATGGCTTCCAAGAGTTTTGTATCAGAATGGTTCTTTTTACCCCTGAAAAGTACGGTAAAAGGTTGGCAGATCTTCAGGAATAAGCAATCCAGTGCAGAAGATACTGGTAAGCAGTACAGGGCACCCTGAACTTTGAGAAAAGAACACTTCAATATGTGTGAAGCAAATGTGCTTGCCTTTTAGCTAAATTAGGGTTTTGTGCTTGGACTGCAGGGATTTGTATAGTCTGTATCCTCAAATGAGAAGCTATATATTTTAAGTGTTATGTATTTATGGGTTTTAAATTAAAATTGCATTTTACCATTTGATGTAAAATGTGGTGGTTTCTCCTTGCTTTTACCTGTGGGCAGGACTCGGGAGAGTTTTCTTCATCTAATCATTTTGTATGCAGTTCTATGAGATCATGTTTGAATTCTTTGAAAAAAAGAATGGTTTCTGTTTTATTCTTTGATTATAAACTTAAACTTAGGCATGAATATAAAGTTCAGAGCTGGATAATAGCTTTTCTAGTCAAAAAGAGGCCTTGTTGATGGACAGATGAAAAATACGGATCATGACAGCCTATGGAGACTGCCAATTTATTGATCAGGTGCCCAATAACATGAGCACAGTTACTTTTTTCAATAGCAGATCATAAATACTACTCCTAGTGCAAGTTAAAAAGCACTGCACTGGTGTACCATCCCATTCCAGAGGTGAGGCAGGCCCCAGCCTGTCAAGGCTTGTCCTTGAGAGGTGGAGAAGCTGGTGAATTTCCATTCACCTGTCTGATATTGACACATTGCAAAAAAAAAAAAAAAACACTATGGAAACATCTCCCTGGAAAAGCATTAGCAGTTTCTTTGTATTTCTTTGTTTTTTGTTTGGTTTTTATTTGTTTATTTTGTTGTTGTTGGGGGAGGGGCACAACAGGGGTTTTTTTTCAACTATACCAGAAAATCATTAATGATTGGGGGGATCCTGTTTTTTTTGATTATATGGATATGCTGTTCATGACTGTGCAATCACTTTGGTCTCTTCCATGTCTGACTGAATTTTCAGTGCCTTAAAGGAGATTTCTAAGTGGGTTGGAAATTGACTGAGATGCTCAGCAATTCTCTTGACAAATTTCTTCAACTATTTAACTACTGGTGTATTGGCAAAGCAATTACATGGCTGTGAACTGAAACAGTCTTCATGTTACATGCTGACGTGTTTAGATATCCTACAGCACACAGAGTTTCACCTGTTTTCTTCATCAGTGCATTCACTTCTGCAGTAACAGATACATAAAATGGATTTGTGGGATTGACAGTTCTTCCAGGTAGCCAATGTCTTCTGCTGCAGCTGGGACAGGAAGAATTCCTGCATTGGAAGACAAAGTAACTCATCATCTCAGGAGGCACAGAGTAATGTTTACTGTCTTTAGTGTGTATGCTATTTATAGCCAGAGAGTTTAAGATGGATGAATTTATATAGCACTAATCATCCAAGTTTCCTTAGCTTAGATTCTTAGCCTTCACATAATCTCTTTAACTAGTTTTACTGATCTTATTTTTGAGATGTGGAAAACTAAAATGCTTCTTCTATACTTAAATACAGTCTCACTGAATTACCAGGTTTCAATCCCTTGAATGTACATATCATATGAGTTTGTCATAAAAGATACGCATTCTGGAAAACATCTCTTAATTCCTGATATCAGTCTTCCTTTTTTTAAAGTTCTTGTTGGTTCTAAATGCATTTTAGCTGCTTTATAAAGGTATGAGTCTTATTAGAAGTAATAGGTGGATAGTGTGGGAGGAGGGCAGAAATTGCATTATTTCATTCATTAATGTTATTTAGTGAGAATCTGGGCTAAACAGAACACAGTTTGTTTTACTGAAATGGTACATAAAAATGTAGCCTTATCATTTACTAAAATTACCAACTGGTCATATTAGTTAGTAGTCATTTAACTTTCCCTCATCAGTCACTGTCTGCAGTCGCAGAACCCAAGGGGAGACTGTGGCAGCTGCTGCTCTTACAGGAAGTAAATCTCTTAAGAAGCCGTTTATAGAACTTGCAGGGTATGTTCGTTTTGGCCTGGGTGCTGCCTCTGGAAGTTTCCAGACACTGCTTCAGAGAAGGACTTGCAGCTCACAACATTTCAGTAAGCAGATATGGAATAACTTTTGCAGAGGGAATTGTTTTCCTGAACTCCAGTTTAAAGTTGGTATACGCTTGATTCCCCACTTTTATTTGAATTATTCTTCCAAACTCTTTTGGCCAGTTTCTCAGTGATTTAGCTCCACCATAATTAACACATGTTTAAGATCTTAACCTGATTTTTTCCACCTTATTTTCAGTAAAGGTATTTATGTTAGCCACTAAGTGTTTAAATCTTTTCTGTGAATCCATCATATATTCTTTTGCTGGTTTGTTTTGTTTTGTTTTGTTTTGTTTTTTAAATTTAATTAATTGAGTAGACCATACTGATATAGATACATAACAGCAACAGCAATGCTATTTGCTGTTAAATTTTCACCCGAAGAGGCAGACTCTACAGTGTTTCTCCAAGTTGTATAAAGTGAAAACATTTCCGTTGTACTCTAATGATTCTAGATCTCTCAGGTTGTGTAAATCTATGTACAATTGAGAAAGGCATGCCCTAGGAAGATAGTGAAATCTGCTGGAGAATACTGTGTTGCCACTTGCTATTAATTTTTCCAGCTCTGTATCCTTCAAGAAGCATTGAATGTCTGTCATTGGATAAGGCCTTCAGTTCTGTTCCACTAGTTAAGGGCATATCATGTCTCTTACAGGCAGTGTTAGAGATAGCAATATTTACGTCTTTAGTTAGACTGAAACTTAAAACACAGAATTGCATAGAGATTATGCATACTTGAATGAAAAATGGCCACTTTATTAGGTATTAACAGTGTATATGTGATCAATCTTTGTGAGTAATTTTCATATGAAATCACTTGAGACTGTTATGAATTGATGCTGTGCTAGGACTGGGCCTTTTGGAGTAGGATTCAAGTTCAGATTCTTACCAGAGTAACAGCCTACCTTGAGGAAGAGCTAATGGACTGAGGAACTCTCACCTGTTCACTCCTACCAAAATGCTTGTGTTCTGGAAACTCCCTAAACCTCAAAAAGCAACTAGGCTCACAACAGTTTTAGGGTTAGAGTTTGCCTCCCCTGCTGCACTCCTTAGGCTGAGGGGACACCCAGCTGCTGTGAAGCACTTCCTCACTTGTTACTGTGTCTTAAACCTAATGGTTGCTCCAATAGTACATTTCTGCCACTACTGGGAGATGACTGACCTTTCCCCCTCCCGCATTTTTTGTGTTCATTAAATGGAGCCATAAGTACCGTTTTTCAGTAGTGTGTTGGAAATCTTTAAGTGTTTGAGTGATTCCTGCATGTGAAAACACTATGAAATCATACTAGTGACAGCTTTCTTTGACCACAGTGCTTGTTAGCAGAGTATTAACCTATTTGGACAGGCTCTCTGGGACAAATTCCTGTTGTATTGCTTCTGAGCTCTCAGTTCATGTTGATACAGTTGAATACGATTAACATAAATTTCCTATTAAGCCATATCCATGTTAAGGTAAAATTCGAAGAAATCTGCAAATGTAGTTTGTAACAAGACATTAAAATATTATCTTAAATTTCAGAAATTGATTTTGTGCTCAAGAAATTAGCTTCCTGCCTGGCTGTTTTTCATATTTTTCCATGCCATATTCCTGCACTACCAGGCACTCTTAAGTATTGTGCTGCAATTTTATTATTGCTGGAGCTTCTCATGATCAGAGCCTGGTGTTATAATCATAACTTATTTGCTGGATGTAAATGGATAGTAGCTGAAACCAAATTTCTTTTCACCTGTATAATCAAAAAATATTATTTGGATTCCTAGAGGTGAAAGGAGGCAAGCTGAAACTTCATCTTTGAAGAGAAAATTTCAGAGGCACTTTGTCACTGTCATGTCGTGGTGCAGACATCTGTCAGACTCTATTACAAATCCAACTTTCTTATTCGATGAGTTACTCAATTTGCAAATTGAGACCTCTCTGCTTTGTTAAAAATTATCACTGCTCATCCGAAAACCCTAAGTGTTTAAAAGTATAAGATGACAGCTTGAACGCTTAGGGATGTGGACTCTCCTTATAAGGACAAATTACCTTTCTGGATGTCACATTTAAATGTTTGGCTGCCTATCATCTACAGGGAATTTAGCATGATAAATCTTTTTAGATCTCTGAGAGCTGAGGAATTGTAAGTGAAATGCACGAAAGGTGTTTGAGGTTCAGGGTTTTTTTGTGTGCATCTTTTACAGAGTAGGCTTCAAACCTCTCTGATTGCAAGTACTATAACTGGAAGATATTGCTTGGGGTCATCTGCTTTATTCAAAGATTTGAAGCTGTTGTCTTCCTTTTTCATCTAAATATGGATTGTTTTTGTGTTTACTAAACATCTATTAGGCTATTTTCTAGCATGAACCAGAGTGGATGAACCTAAAGATTAAAAGGTTAATTTTTCAGTTGTGTGACAAGCATACAAAGGTATAATTGTGGGGTGGATCTAGCCCATCATTTCAGTATGCCATTTTGTAATTTCATTGTCAATCCCAGTAATATTTGCTGTTCTTAGGGGAATGAAGATATATGTGGCTTTTTATTATTTATATTAAAAATGGGTGTTGATACGGATGCTCCTGTGGCAACAAAAACTGTGTTTTCTCATTCTCATTTCTTGGGTTTGTGAGTATTTTGGCCTTGCTGTTCTTGCATTTTTGTTGAGATAAATAATAACTTCTAGTAGTATTGATGTAATTCTTGGGAAATATATCCCATTAGCTAGGTGCCATTCATCTGTGGCCATTCTGATTCCATCCAGTTTATTATGCACATTTTATTTAGGAAATAGGTTACTCTCTGAACAAAACAGCTTTGCTCTCCTGACGTGTGCCACCAAAAATTCTATAACCTGTTGAGGGATATAAAAGCCACGTCTTCAATTTTGCTTACTGCCATCCTTTTTAGTCTAGCTTCAAAACTGAGTATTTTTCAAGGTGAATTACTGTCTTCAGCTCTGGGCCAGCTGTGGTTTCTTCCTTCATGGCTTGAATAAAGAAGTAAAGGAAGCTGCTTTCACAGGCCTGAAATATCCTTGAGTTTGGCTGTTACAGAAAAGAAGAGCACAATATTCATTATTGCTTCATTCTTTGCAGATCTCAGAGGTGCAACAGTTTTATCCCTTCAGTACCAGGGATGCTTCTTAGTCTCCTACTAAAAGAATTTGGCTAGAGGTTGAGAAAGGGATGGGGACGAGTATGTTGATTGGTGGTTGTTTTTTTTTTTATGACCTCTGGGCTGTTACAGCCAGAATCTACTGGCCATAAAACACTGAGGTATTTCGGAGGTAACTGTAGAAAATCAAGTTATTCTGGATCGCTGAATTTGCATAGGAAGTCTTCCATGCTAAGCAAAAACCTTTAGCAGACTCGGAGAGGGACTTACCTGCTCCTCCTATAGCAAGGTGTTGCTGAGACTGTTGTGTGCTGAGTGAAGCCCTGTTGTGATGTGTGACAGATCATGAGGCAAGCACTGATGGGTACTGATTCACACATCACAGCTGCTCCATACCCTGTCTACATGGACACCAAGCCTCTGAGAGTTTCAGAAACACTTGTGATCCTGTGCCCAGCGTGAGAACCAGTATCTCAAATGGCATCAGCCCAGGACTGTGCCCAAGGTCCTGAGGTGAAGGGAGTTTTCCTTCTGAAGTCCTGTCACTTCTCTGGTTTTCTGAGAGGAGCCCTTGCAGGTTCTGGAAATAGTCAGTGCTAGAAAATGAAGCATATAAGAGGTTGGTGACAAAATCCCAAGAGTCTGTGACTGAAAAGAACTTCTGTAGTGGAGGAGAGTATCTCAGCACAACTCAGGTGGGAGACTGCCTGCAGGTGGGTGTTTAGGGCTGTCAAGAAGGAGCCTTCTTCAGCTGAAAAGCTTGGGTCTTCCCAGCCAAGCCTGCTTCCAGATCTCTTGGCACTGTCACCTTTGACAAAGCAATGAATGTCACTTCCTTGCTCTGCTTAACAGTATGCAAGCAAATGAAGCAATTCAATAGCACTGGAAAAGAAGCCAGAACAAGTTACTTGGGTTGATCACGTTAATTCCTTAAGAAAATCAGTACTGAAAAATTAAACAGTGAGAGGAATGAAGCGGCATTCCCAATTGTCAAGGTTTGAGCCTGGCCAAATACCAGGTACCCTTAAATTAACACACCTGCACCCAGGGCTCATGAGTTGAGATAAGGAAACCCGGGAGAAGACACACTTAGAATAGGCAAAACAGGACTAACTTAGGTTGCAAAGTGATCTAATTTATTAGTAACAGAGTCAGAGGAGTAAATGAGAAGTAAAATAAACCCTTCAAGGCCACCGTTTCTCCGCTCACCCCCCTCCCTCCTTCCCAGCAGCTGCACAAGGGAACAAGGCATGGAGGGGGTTAGGTCAGTTCATCACCCAGATCTTCTTCCCCTGCCTGGGGAGAGGCTCTTTTCCTCTGCGTAGCCATGGGTCTCACTGTCGGCAGCCCACCCGACACTCCTACAGTGACGCTGGTCCCCACACAGGCAAGCCGTCTCCCCAAAACTGCTACGGCGTGGGGTCCGTCTTCCACGGGGTACAGACCTCTGAGCCGGGCCGTTTCCATCTCGGGAGCAAGGCTTCTTCTCTTTACCGGACTTCTGCTGGGCTTCTCTCTCTCTCTCTCTCTCTCACTCACCCACCCACTCCATGTGGGACACTCAGTTCAGTCTCAGGGTGCAAGTCAAGGCCTGTTTCTCCACTAGGACTCCCTCTGGACCACGGCCACTTTCAGGGTATCCACTCGCTTTGGGGCAAGTGGATCTCAGCATTTCCCGTGGGCCCCCATGGGCTGCAGGGGCACCCCCTGCTTCACCATGGGCCTCACCACGGCCTGCAGAGGCTGCAGAGCTCCGGTGCCTGGAGCTCCCCCTCCCCCTCCTACTCCACTGACCTTGGTCTCTCCATGTTGTTTTCCCTCACATACTCTCACCTACTCCTCCTCCTCTGGCTAAGGAAAAGTGCGTGCACCCATTGTTTTGATTTCTTCTTAAATATGTTTTTCACGGAGGCGTAACCAACATCTCTAATTGGCCCAGGCTTGGCCAGCAGCATGTCCATCACCTCAGAGCTGGACATGGTGAAGGCTTCGAGAAACTTCACCGAGGAGCCATCTTTGTGGCCCTCCCCCACTAGAAAAACTTGGGCCAAGCTAAACCACGACACCAATGCATGGAGTCCTACTAATGTGAAGAGACTGTCACACCAGCTATAATTGTTTTTGTTTTGACAGTATTGTCTGAACCCCAGAGGACTCACTGTGATGTTTTTCTTTACTGGAGCTGCAGCTTACGAATCTCAAAGTTATCATGGTACAGAAACAATGTCCACCTGTCCTCCCTAAGTTACAGTCTTCACAAATGTGGCTGCATGCTACTCGAAACCTGAGTTTTCTTAGGTTGGACAGCATATGAGTGACAGAACTGAGACTAAGTCTGGTTCCTGGCTGCCCTTATAGTACCCGGTCCATTGAGGCACGCTCCTTTCCTGCAAATGATTTATATGTGTAATACTGCTTTCCCTGGTGAAAGAGCATGTTAGCTAGGAAAAGAAACCCAAATATTCCAGGAGTGGCCAAGGCTCTGTTCAATCTCCCCACGGTTTGGAAATGCAAACAGATATTAAAATGCATTTCCAAAAAACAATGTTTTTGGAATTACATTGTAAGAACATCACCATCTTGTGACCTAGGCAGTTTGAGCAGTATTTGGTGCCCTGAAAGAATAAGAAGCATAAAAGATTGAAAATACTAAAATACAGGTGTCCTATGAGTGCTGCATATTATTCTAGGAAAAACATGGGGTACATATTTGAAATGTAGAAGCTATGACTTAATATGAAGACCAAAAGAAATGCTGAGCATTTAGGAGAATGATGGAGGAGGAGATACACAAAAGGGAAAAAAAAACGGAATCAAGTGCAAGCAGAAGGGTAGGAAAAACAGTCGGCCCAGTGTGGCAGCAGGCTTTTGAGGAAGGAGGAGAGTAGGTAACTGGAAACCACTAAGCAAAGAAGTAAAAATATTGTTTACTCAAGTCATCATAGTTTTGACTTTTGAGATCCAAAATTCCCTTTCAAGACTGTATTTCTCACATAGACAGAAGGGAAATTTCAGCTCTTTTTCAGAGAGAACATGCATATATGTGAATTTTTCTCAAATTCGGTTGATCTTTGATGCTACAAACAAAAGCATATGTATGTTGTTTGGTTTTCTCATATTTCTACTCATATGCCATCATTTTCTAAATTACTTTTCTATTATCTAAACAAAGTAGATTAAGTAGATAAGCTATCTTCTTCAGAATTATAACATGAAAATTCTGTTTTGGCAAAAATGTAATATCCAAAGTTATATGCCTTTAATTTCACGATTTTCCTGGACTCAGTGGCTAGGTTATTTTTTGTACTTACAAAATAACATTCATTTGGTTTGTTTGGTTTCACTGAATGTGTGCAGTATTGAAACTATTGCTTTAAAATGTCTGCTTTTCCTTTACAATGTTCTACTAGCTTATTTCACGAAAAAAATACAAGCCTCTTCTTTTAAAGAAATAGATTTGATTTCAGTGTCTGTAAATTTTTTAACGTATATAGTTGAGTCAGCTGTGTGGAATATCATGGGTTTCAGTGGTGACACTAGTCTGAGAGGGGAAAATGATATCACAAGAATGGAAACAAATGTGTTCTCTCACTCTGATCATGAAGCTTTTAATTCCACACTTGGGGAAACAGCAGGATTTACTGGGGTCAGTTGTACTCCACTGGGATATGTATTATTAAAGTGTGTATATATGTGCGTATAAGTGTTGCAGAGAAGAGTAGAAGGTCAGAACATACTTTGCAGTTTTATTACATTGCGTTAGATTTACCTTTTAAAACTTATTTGGTCTCAAAATCAGACATAAAACATCGCCGCCTCCCAAGCACATGTATTTACTTGTTAAATATTTAAATAGTTGCATTTACCCTACAAGTGCAGTATGTATGCTTATGATGAGAAGGAATATGAAAATAAACATGCAGGTTTTTTCATTTTAAAGTTACTTTTACTGCTTTTCTCCTGTGGGATCTTATGTACTTTAATTCTTATAATCAGTTTAGGAACTCACTTTTGGCACACTTCTCATGGAACTTATCCTTCAGTGCCTATATGTTTATTTGTGTGTGACACATGACCTGGATTTCCTTTCCTAATTTTTTTTTTATTGCATACCTGGCAATGGGCTGGAAACCAGGGCTGTTGTGCTGTTGGGATGCTGTGAGTTCAGAGTCAGTGTAGCCACCTGCAGCAGGGTTACTTTGCTATGTCTGGGGCAGAAGGGGGCTCCTGGGACCTACGGTTCAGGTTTGGGCTGGGGGAGGAGAGGGCAAGTGTTGGTACAAAGGCTCTTCTGGGGTGCTCTGGGGACCAGCCTGCCATAAGTTTGCTGTGGAATCAGCAAAACACAGAAATTACTTTAAAACAACTTTTATACAGTCACATTCTCCTCTTATCTCGTGCTTTGTTCTTGACGGTGGTAGCAAAAGGGAGAGCTTGTGCGCACTGAAACTCTGGAGGCTGTTAAAACAATTCAATACTTAGTATCACTTCTTTGAACATAAAGCTGCTTACTCACAGCTCGCAAAAATGTTGTGAGACTGCTCTCAAACTTCATGCTTTCACCTTCACTAGTACATTAGAAAATGTAATATGAAGCATACACTGCAGTTTTATTTACATTTTCTTTTTGTTTTAATTTAGATTAATATGAAAGGAACATAATAATTTTAATGTACATATTAATTAAGGCTGGACAAAGTTGAAAGAAAATGTAATCTATTCTAGATACATAAATGGCAGAAGGATCCATCTGCTTGGTCCATATCCTATGTTCTTCATTCTGCTTGCAGGAGTTGAGCCACAGAAGGAAATTATAACGCAATATTTTTTTTAAATTTTAAGGTTTTTTCCTACTTCCTGAACAATTTACACTGATTGGATTGCAGCCTGAAATTTCCATTTTGGCTGCTGTTGCTTTGAGTAAAACAATTACTTTTTATTAAAAATGTCAATTCAAATGATTATTTAAATCTGGCTTAAAAAAAAAGAAGAAAAGAAAACTCATTGCTGCTTGCTGTTGTTTTGCATAGGATTCTGTGCTATGGAAACTGGCCATAATTTTATTGAATTGATTTAATTGGTATTAATGAAAATTACATGTGTGTGTAAAGGGAGGATACAATTCCTTAAGGGCCTTAAATTGTCCTGAAGCACATATGCAATTTCCATTACTCTTAATGGGAGTTGCATTTTTCTCAGCAGTGAGAATTAATTCCTTGGGACCAGATTGTGGATGACCTTTGTGGAAGTGGTAGCATAATAGTTTTTTGGCATGAGCATTTGTAGTACTCAGAATGGGGGTCAGAGTCATGATGCAGGGAACAGGCAGGGCAGCACCCCAATTCCTTCTCCCCTTCACCCAGCTCCACACCAGCAGCTTGCAGAGATCACTGCCTTTCCTTAAGTGCTGTGTCTCCCATTCCTGAGCTCTTGAAAGGATTTTAGGAACTCTAACCTGAAGGAAAACCCTAGTTAGGCTCCTCACCTTTTGATACTACTGGTGAACTCTTAATGTGTATGAAACTGCAATTCCAGAGTTATTTTCAAACATTTTCTTAATATTTTAACCATGTTGGCAGTTGCAATGAATTGTAACAGCAAACACATAGAAACAATTAAACTGGTGTATGAACCTTGGGGTAAAGATAATTCAGTTCTTTGTGCCCTTCCTATGTGCCCGTCATCAAATTCATGTTATGTAACATACTTTGAGATATAGATCTTTATAGATCTAGCTAGAGGTACTTTTATGAAACTGATATCACTACACCACAGTGTTAATCTAGTCAGAGGAACTACCCCAGTCGGAGTAAGTTAGTCCAGTTGCAGTAAGTAGTTCAGTATTTTTCTTCTAGTCTTTATTACAGAGATAAGTTGAGTTTTTTGGTTTCACTGAATGTGCGCAGTATTGAAACTATTGCTTTAAAATATCTGGTTTTCCTTCTACAATGTTCTGCTAGCTTATTTCAGGAAAATAATACAAGCCTCTTGCCTTGGTCTCAGGTATGAAATAAAATAGGAGTTTTCAGCTTCTTTTACCAGAAATGGCAGAGTTGGAAACCCTAAATTATTGAAGAAACTAATGTAATTCATTGTTATGACAATTCCTGGTGAATTTGGTTTTTGAAATTAGTGTTTTGATTTGATCTTTAAGTACTGTCTTGTTGTTTACAAAAAAAAAAAAAGTTATGAAGTTGTATGAAGTCTCATAAACATGATAATAAAGGGGGGAGATTTTTTGAAAACTTCTTTCCTTCACCATAATTTCTTGGTTTTGGCAGCATATATGCTACACTGATGGATCTAAGCATAATTTAATCACAAAGACTGCATTTCTAACTCTTTCTGCTAATTTCACTGTTTATGGAAATATATTCCTTGTTGCAGTAATATGCACACTGAAGTATCAGTATGTAGGGACAATGGAATGAGTTGAGGGATTTACTGATTTACTCTGAAATACTTTTTTTGTATTGTTTATGCAATAGAAGTTAGCATAACATTAGAATTTCAGTCAGTCCAACCATTGGCAGTGATTTATAACCAGAGTTTTAAATGAAATTGGGAATTAGGGGAGAAACATTATTTTCTAGTCAAGTCAAGCAGCTGTGTTGTGAACAAGGGGTGTTTCTTCTTGTCTTGTACCCAATCGGTGTGATCAGGAACTCCAGTATAAAAGAGCTTATAATTTTAGCAGTAATTGCCATTTCAATTCCATTCCTACTGGTTAAAATGATGAGAGAAAAATGGAAGAGAAACATGCTCTTGACACTGTAGAGCCTAACAGATCCTAGATCTCGTGTAAAGCACCAGAAGTTCTTACCAAAAGGCATTCAAGAGTGAGAGCTTTTCTTGCATGTTTTTTATTCTGTGGTGCTCTATTGAAGTATTTGTCTGTCTCACTGGTAAGCGATGAGGGCGTTCCTTTGCTCCTCGTGCATAATGAATACCAGTACTTTCAACTCTTACTGCTGCCACACTGCTGCAAGCTGAGCAACTTTGCTGGAGAGTGGCTGTGTAAGTCCCCTTCCTTACCAGCAGTGTTGCTTCCAGTATTGCTTACTGTGGTGATGTAGCTGCTTGGGTGCAGAACTGTGACTTTGCACTGATGTTGATGCCCATCTGAATCCCTACTGCATCCCTGCTGCATCTGCTCCCTGTGCATACAGGGAGCAAAGCATGAGCAGAGAATGGCTGAATTCTTAACACTCCTCATGGGCGTTTGGATAGAAATAGTAATTTCTGTACCTATATGGAAGAAAAAAGGAAGGGATTAACGGTTATGTGGTCTAAACTGTGGGCAGAGATTCAGCACAAGTATCAGAGAAAGAATGACTTAAGGAAGTACAGCAATGTTATCAATATATAAGGTGGACATACCAAAGGCAGATCTTTCTCATCCACCTCGATACCTTTCTGTAGGAGGCTTGTTTGATACCTGTTTCTCTTGACAAAGGGAATTTTTATGGTTGGACTTTGAATAAATATCAAACAAAGCTCCACTTGACAATTGGTTCAGTTACAGAGATTAGTACAACAACTCTGAGATGGTAAGGCTTTAGTTAAAGGGATAATAAAAAAAGGTTATCATTAAAAAGAAGTGGGAAGACAAAGGTTGTGGTGAAATTCCACAAAGAATGATTTTAGTACCACTTTTACTGTTTTTTTCCCCAGTAAATTGCAGGAATAGTCCTTTGGAGTTTGTTGGTAACATGACCTATAGGGGTATTGTAAAATACAAAACAGATTGTCAGCTGGTAAAAGCTGTTTGGCTTTTACAATAGGAATAACAGTAATGGAATGAGATCTAATAGGAGCAGCAAGATATGCAAATAGTGATTAGTATTACTTTCACTATAATGTCAAAGGCTTATTTTATTGGAAGTAAGTGTAAAATGATGTGATTATTTTATCTGATCACCAGACTAAAAGCTTCATGTGATCTTCAGGTATTAGAAAATGAGTAATGGCAGTTTTAGGGTGAACCAACAAAATTGCAGCAAAGGGATGTGGAACTATTATTACCAGTGAAGTTCGACTAAGACATCTGCAGACCCTATAGGATAGGGTCTGCAGTTCTGGGCGAGGCAGAAGATGTGGACAGAGGTCTTAAGAAAAGATTACAATAATATGACTGAAAAGGAAGATGACCTGTTTCTGTGTTACTCTTGGAAGATGGACAAGTTGGGGAAAAAAAAAAAAAGGTGGCCACGAAGAAAGACACTGAAAATGTAAGAAAGATTTCTAGATATTTAGAAGAGTGAGACTTTGAACAAAGCATGAATTTCCTAAGTGGATTGTGCGCTGCATGGACTGAACTTGACACAAGAAAATCTTTGGTCGTTTGCTGCAGACATTGCCAGATGCCCTGTAGTGATTGCAATGAGAATGAAGTGCCCATTGAGTAGAATTTTAGCATGTTCTTACAGGTGAGCCAAAGCTGCAGCCTGTTGTTTCTTCAGCGAAATATAATTCTGCTGTTCGGGGTTGGTGCAAAGAAAGAGCTGGTGTCTTAGAAAACAAGTGAGTCTAAAAAACATTCATCACAAGTAGTTTAGGAAAATAAGTTACTTGACATTGAGCCAGAGGAATTACCCTCTTGAAGTCATGGAATAGAAAGTAAATGAAGATTGACAGCAAGAGGCAGTACTTAATGATACCAATATTCAAAATGAAAAAAAACGATGCTGACAGGTGAGCTTAACTCAGTAAAATTATGCAAGTTGTTTATGAGAAAAATTTATAGGCGCTGTTTATAATGGAAATTAAAGCCAGTGAACAGAAAATGAATCTGATTATACTACATTTGTAGGTTTTGCAGTCATAAATGGGTAAAGAAACAATATGAAGTGACCCAGAGGTAAGAGAAAATATGGACAAGGTAGAAAATGAAGTTTTCTTAAGAAAACACTACTGGATAGCCATAGGAAAAATAGTCTGAAATACGGTTATCAGAAATATTCAGTGTTCAAGAGACTCACGAAACGGCATAACATCAAAATAGTTTTTTGCTAACATTTGCAGTTGCCATGTGGTTGACAAAAGTAAAGTCAAATTATAACTCAGCTTTAGATGCATCCAGACACACACTAAACACAATTTACTGAGAAAGCATTGTTAAAACCTCCCTTCCTACTTTTGTTCATTTCTGGGTAACAGAAGTTGTGCTCAGTAGAGACAGTTATTACTGCAATGTGTTTGATAAATGGGAGAGAAATATTTATTTAAATATGGACAGCTGGAACAAAGACAGCTTGTCAAGTACTGACACTGACAGCTTAGAAGCATTTGAAAATAGAGTACTTGAATAAGGTTCCGAATGTGAATTTCCAATAAAATAGAGGAGAATTAAGGCAAATTAAAACTGAATGTAAGAGTTCAATATTTGGTTTTTTTAATAGTTAATTTAACAAATGTGTGGGGACTGCAAGAAGAACACTTCCATAAAGTCTGCAAAATACTTTCACTTGTGCTGTTCTTTTTTCATTAACTCAAAATATTTCAAAAAACCTTTCTTTGTGTACTGAAATATTTCAGGCTTGGTCCCTGCTAGCAGTTTGACTGAAATCAATTCAACCACTTATGAGTTAGAAGAGACAGAAAATTAGTGTTCCTATTGCAGAGTGAGTCATACATTGTCTTTGATCAAGATTTTGGTTTTTTGGGTTCTTTTCTTTTCAAAAGCGTCTCAGACTTTGGCTTTTAATATTGTAACAGAGCCCATTAAGGACCAAAATTGGCACATGGAAAATCTGTTAAGTCCATTCAAAAAATCTCTTCAGAACATGTTTGGTTGACCCCTGCTAGGAAGTCTATCACTACGTAAGAACAACTTGCCCAATCCTATCTCTGAACTATTGCAATATGCAAATTTTTTTCACCTACACTTTCTGACCAGAGCTGGCACTACAGCTGTATTACATCTGCTTATTGCAGTATCCTAAAATTGTTATCAGCAACAGAATAAGATGGCCATGTTTAAAAAGAGGACAGAGGGGAATATCCTGTGGTAAAGATGATCAATTTTATTATTATCTTGTGCAATACATACATTTGCTGAAAGTGTTTTATTTTGTATTTTCATTTTATGTTGTTGCATGTTTTGTTACAAGGATAATGAAATCCCCATGAGAATAAGAGCACTGCACCAATTGAGAAGTTACTTGGTTAAACTGTTTCACCACAAAAACAATAAAAAAGCTTGATGTGATTTAACAGTGCCCCAAACCTGTACTTAGCTTCTGTCTTTTATTTGGATGCCGCACACCCTCCCCATAACATCAGTGATTTGTAGTTACTTTCTGATAAGGGTATCTGCACTTCACTTTTATGGTGTTGGAGGAATATTTGGATATACCAAGAAAGATGAAGACCAGGCTAGAACTGACCCTAGGAACGTAATTCATGTGTTACCTCAGCATTTAGTCCTTGCGTGTGGGTTGCTGAACTTTCTCTTGGGAGAAGATGATGTTCAAAAGAATCTTGTAGCCTCTTGAGTTGTCCTTGCAGGTTGTGTATGGCCTGCAAATGGCGTGGATTCCCTGGGTCGTGAGTCTCCACTGAGATATAACTCTGTTGAAGTCAGAAGGAATTGATTTATTTTGCTGTTCTGTAGCATCATTTCCATATTATTTCTCAGAACTTCAAATGCTGTTATGTATGACATCCATAATGCCTGATGGCATTACTGTCTCTCCTTTTGGGAACCTATCCCTGCCTAGTTTATGTTTAATTATTGGAGAAGTTTTGGGGGAGCTAATTTTTCAAGCAGATAAACTGGTTTGTGGGTGTTAGGTCTGAGTGTGCTGAATAGCTGTCAATAGGAGAAATGATTGCTGTGCTCAGAGCTGTGGGGGCTGGCCAGAGCCTGACTAATCCCTCGAGGGCTGAAAGAAAGTAGAAAAACTAGAAAAGAGCAAACCATGTATGCCCGAGGACACAGGTGTGAGCATACAGCAGCGTTTTTTTGAGAGATTTGCAACATTTCCTTCCCGTACATAGGAAGAACCTTCCAGAGGGGCAGCATGAGGCTTTTCTGTGGAAACATTTTGCAGTGCTGCATTTATTAACTTTGCCTGCCAGCTCTTAAGTTATTTTGACAAAAGCTTTATTACGGTGTAAAAATAAGCCTGTACATAATGGTCCAAAACTTGTTCCCAGTTACATGACTTATTATTTATTCCCTTGACTTCAATCAGCAAATGAAAGCAAAACGTACTGCTTAATCTTGAAACAGAAGTAGTGTTAATAGCAAGAATTATTTTGTTTGGTAAGGAGGATACAGCCAGATTTTAAATTGTATTGGTTATTCTCTAAAACATGTTCTATATGACATTAGTTTGAAAGAAATTGTATCACTGCCAGTGCTTTGAAAGACCAACAGGAAGCAGCTCCTGCAACAAGGCTCTTGTATATTCATCAGCTGCTGTATATTACATACTCCAAATTGCATGAAAAAATGGGGATCTCTGATAACACACGTTTTGAAGAGGGATTTACATTTAATAAATGTTTACAAGTATTTTCATAAACTCAGCTTATGACAGTGTTGGCTTCATGTGATTGATTACTCAAATGTTGCCTTTCCTCAAATATAGATTGTGCAGTTGTCTCTAGGAGTTATTTATATTTCCTAGTATTTATGATCTGCAAGGCAGCTTAGTTATTAACATTAGTTATAGCTATTTCTGTAGATATTTATCTGAACCACAAGTTTTTGACACATTTCTTTTTCTTTAACAAGCAAAGCATATCTACAGCTATAAAAATGTTCTCTGATACAGAAAAATATATGTACAATACACCTATTACCTAGAAATACTCTAGTGAGGGTGCAGTTTTGATTTCCAGTAGAGAAAAGTGTAATATGCAAACAAAATGCCACTGTAGTAACATTGAAGAAAATTTAATTTTATTTCTTTTCCCTCTGATTAGAGACTTTTTTTATTACAGATATTCTTTGCCCTTCTCCATACCTCACTGTCTTCTTTGGGGTGGCAGACTATTGACAACCGTCTTACAAAGTAACTTAGTCTGAAGTAAAATTAATTTATTATTGAGCTTGCCTGTTTTGAATTAAGTCACTTAGCTGCACAGTAGATGTATGCATGATATGATAGTTCAGACTTGAAAAATATAGTGATGCAGTGAGATTCTAGCTAAAAGTCAAGCCTCACCTGAGTGTGACACAAGGGCGATGTGCAGTGATCAGGGTGTGGTGTGCAGCAATTGGTCCCAGTGACCAAGATTAATGAAACTCACATGGGTTTTAATTAGTGCAGCTGCAGTCATCAATTATCTAGAGAACACAAATATTGTTATATTTTGGGAAATTCTTGATTTATTTTATTCCACTGGCCAGTAGATTTAGATGAATGAGTTCTCATCATAAACATTCTGAGAAAAACTGCCTGAGGCCATGGTTTATTATTTAGGACACAATCAGTAAGACTGAGCGCTACTGAAGAAAACATTGTAAACTGGTCTCAGTATTAATTTGGAAAATTTGCTGAAATGTGTGGCCTTGTATGGGTCGTCAGAAACATTAGAGCATCTCAAACAAAATACAGAACAATCTGTCAGGCGGGGAATGTGCAAGGATTATTGTCCAGCAGCTGATCCATAACAGACTGTCAGTGCATGTACACTTAAAGCAAGTATCAACAACATTTAATTTGACACATAATGTGGTCTTCTTTTATTATCCTTTAAGTGCATGTCTTAGAACACTGAAGACTGGACAAGTAAGTAGGGGGAAAAGAGCTGAAACATGACAACCCTTCGCAAGTCTGAAAAAAATTGCAATCTAGAGCTTTTCAGAGGTATATGCATTTTCAAGGCAACTATTTAAAATAGATGCAAGGAAAAAGAATGGGAGGAAGAAGGAAACTTGATTAAAAATTCCTTGCTATAATTTAATTTGAAAATGTGGCTTCTCTTAATGTGGTCTGAAACCTGTGTACAAACACTTAAAAATAAATTAATATGAGTGCTAACTACTAGAAGCAACATCTGCATCTGTCATTTAAATTAAGAAAAGGACACTATTATAGACATAAAGATTTTTCAAAAAGTTAAATGATACTTTGCCTGCATGTACTTCTTTTCCTGAATGTTTTGCTAAAATTTGCATTTGTCTATTCTCGTCCATAGAAAACAAGTTAGGTGCACAATGCTGCTCTAATACCTCCTCTTATTTTTCACCCAACCAAACTGCTTAACAAGGCAATGCTTAAATATGTACAAGAATATTAAAATTCATTTACTCAGAACAGAAGGATGGTTCAAACCATTACACTTCCATGACCTAATTCAGAGCTTTTTTTTTTTTT
>VZRN01003296.1:723776-726276 GCA_013397935.1 Dasyornis broadbenti
CTGTTTTCATCCTTTCCTCTCTCTTCCTGTTTCCTCCTATTGAAATTATTAGCTGAATTCCAGGTCAATGTAATTCTAGAGAAGATTATTACTTATGTTGGGGCATAGCTCATTGTCCCTAGAAAGGGAAGATGTTTACATACTGCCAGCATACTGGAGTGGAGACTGTCTTGTTACCCAGCCTGCACAGTAGGGCACATGTATCTGATATCCTTATTTCTCACTGGTAGCTGTCACGCTGACAATTGGAAAATGCTGTAATTTCCTTAGTTTGCATTATTTTTATATCCCCTATTGTTTTTACACATGACCTTTACCTCTCCGTTCTCCAATTAGCAGAGTGAAAGCCATTGTTCATTGAGCAGAGGTATTTGTGCCCAAGGGAGCAAAATTTATTTTCTATATGTGCTGTTGTGGGTGGTGAGGATTCTTTAATACTAGAGAACTAAACCTTCATCTTAACCTTTGTTTGATTCAGACATGAATTTGGGCAGGAACTTCCATCAGCTTGTGAATAATTGTCGTACCAGCAGTCAGTGAATGTTTATATAAATGATTATGGATTGTGTAGGCCGATTATAAAACACACAGTGGTTAACTAATTTAACTAAAGATTTCTCCTAGTTTTTCCATTTTCTTTGAATCTGTATTTCCTAGCTAATACAGAGACTGAGCAGTCATTATAATTGCATCAGTTATATTAGTTAAAGCAGTTAAGAAATTACAGAAAATGCAGTCATATCAGGAAATAGTTCAGAATCAGAAATGTAAATGAACACATGGCATTGTAGTTATCACAGAATAATGACTCTGGACAACTTAAGGTTAAAATCTGCTAGAAGGGCCAATCTTTCAGTTTTATGGTCAAAGTACATTATTTCAGTGTTGATACAAACTACTGTTTCTTGTGCTACTCTTTATTCCCTTCATATCAGTGATGTATACCAGCAATATCATGGGACTGATTATATAATATGTAGAATAAGTTTGAAAAAGAACTATTTAGTTGCTCAATTTTCAAAATATGATAGTTCAGCCGTCCAAAAACCACTTTGCGAGTATGTAACTTACTACCAAAGCATTGCCTTTTGGAGATACCTTAACTTTTCAAGGTATCACATGCAAATATAAAATCTGATATGAAAACCGTAGTCTTGAAGATATTTAAGTTGTCTAGTTATTGAACAGCAATAAGTGTTTATACCTTTGTAATCAGAGCTTCTAATACTTGTAGTTATTATCAATTCAAAGCTCTGCTTTGTTTTTGTTTTAAGATTGTATGAATCCTTTTGATCATGAATGGGATTTTTTGTATTGAAAATAGTGACTGCTTTTTGTAGCTTTGCTGCTGATAAAGTAATAATTTATTATTAATAAAGTCAAGTCCTAATTTGTTAATAAAAGATCTGCTGGTAGTTGTTTAGTAAGGTAGAAATACTGGTTTAACCAATGTAATTAATTCCTCTTGTATTAGTATTTAATTACTTAGTGATTTGATCTGACTTTTTACCTTACCTTGACTCTTACCTATTGGTAAAATGTATAGTACTACTTTCAAGCAGCTCAGAATTTCAGGAAGTTTTAGCTGATTTACAAACTTGTCCCTTGGCCCAGGAGTATGTGTGCAGGGAACATTTTCCTGCTCATTTGTGAGAGCTAAAGTAAAGGTAGATTCTCGCACTCAGGTTCACATTTGCAATAACCAATTTCTTGAAATAAAGAGTTTGTTCACATGTTTCACTCATATTGTTATGACAGCTGTATTCCAAATCTCTTTTTGGATTTTGTATCAGTCTCCCTAGGTAGATTTTAAAAGACATCATTAATAGGTGATTGTCAGTGACAAGACTAAAGCTGTTATCAAGCAGGAGCTTCTCATGCTAGCCAAGTGACAACACTGCTGCTTTGACTTTCTCTCCCAGATGTTTTTGTTTCAGGGACATGAACAAAACCAAATAGTTTTATCAGTTGTTCTGTTGGGTTTTGCTCTGTGATCTGAGCAAAAATTGGGTGGAGCACATAGATTGTGCACATGACTCTGTTCCTAACCTTTGGCTTAGATCAATGTTTGGATAGGACATACCAAGCCTCCTCTGGCTGTGTTTACTGCAGGTCTACCCAAGCTACTGACTTTCTGGTTTCACATTTTTAGCAGCTGCTTTCTGTGGTGGTCTTAAATCTTAAATATCATGTTTTCATGTTACCCTGCATAACAAGAATAGTATACCTTACGCTGCTATTTCAAATATTATAGCTTGATGTAATGTAGTTTTCATTATAAATTCATACATCTAAAAAGCATGGAAGATAAAAAGAAATTACTGTGCAACTTCATGGGTTGATTCTAGTTAGATAGCTATTTTAATTACTTCATCTCTGTCTGTGGTTTGGAAAAGAGAGTGCTTTACAATTTTTTAAGTCTAGATTGTGGCCACATTTTGCCCAACATTAATATACGTGTTTTTTCTGTCTTCAGGGATTTTTTGGTAGTCACAGATAA
>VZRN01003296.1:731276-741276 GCA_013397935.1 Dasyornis broadbenti
TATGTCCGCCTTCCCCCATGAGGGTTCCCCAAACTGCTTTGTGTTCTGGTTTGCAACGCTTTCCTTCCTTTCTTTCAGTCCCCTCTGTGTTTCCATGTACCTCAGGGATCTTGTTTCCCTTTAACCTCCCCGATTCCCACCATTCATCTGGCCGTCACCTCCTCCTGCCTCCCTGTGGCCTTGACACGCGGCAGCTCCCACACCTTGAAGCAGCCTCCTGTCTATGTCCAGCTCTGCTGCCAGGATCTGCTAGTTTTCTCTTTTGCAGTCTTCTGCCTAGATTGAGGAATTAGTATTTTAAGAATATTACTGTGAAGGGGAAAATATTTTGTGCAGGTAAAACACGATCCTGGATCTCATGGCTCTTACTCTCAGGGAAGCACTAGGCTTTGTAGCATTTCATATCTATGCAAATAAGATGGCCTTACTTGTTGGATCAAAATTTTTTCCTGTCCTTTCCCCAAACCTGTGTGTAGCACAATTTTCCATCTTGTGTCAATGCTGGTATTTTAAACAACAGTGACTGGGTAATGCTGTGACAAATAATACCGTGCATTTTAAGTGCAAACTGTTAGGCAGCAGCATCAAATAACAGACACTTCTTCACTGTGCTTTTTTCCCCCGTTCGTTTTAGAATCCCAACAAGATGTGTTATTAATGGACCCTGAGTAGAGCAAGTTATTTGTTATGGTAACTTTTTGACCTATTTAATAAGTACTTAAAGGAGTGTAGTGCAGTTTTTATTGTAGTCTGCTGTGTACAGTTATGAAGTGTGGTACATAATAAAATAAAAGCAATAATGTGGATATTTCAGAGGGATCCATCAGAGCAGACCTGCAGCAACATATTTCATCTGGTTTGTCTGGCTATGAAGCCTTGCAAGTTATAGCTGAAATAACTAGGAACAATATTGTGGTTATGACTTGCAATTGTTTACCATTGTAAACAGCAGAGTTATTATGTGTTTACCCTTTTCGGTGCTCAGAACCATTTTTTAAATAAGTTCATTAACACCTGCATACATTTAGCTGTGAAAAATGGCATGTCTTTTACATGCTCATACCTTAAAAATATTTGAGTCAACAGCAACAGTAAAATGCACCTAATTTAAAGCATAGTTTTATTGAGGTATGATTTGGAAAAGCAGAATTATTAAAAAAGACTAACAGTTGCACAGCTAATGGAAGAACAAGTAGAAGGTTACGAAGATCCTTTCTATGACAGTTTTGAAGTTAAATTGAGAAAGGCCACTGCAGACTGGACAAAGAAGGTGCTTTATGAATTCCTGAGACACACTTATGAAAAGGGTGTTCTGGGTTTTGTTTGTTTGTTTTTGGGGGTTTTGTTTGTTTTGTTTTGGGTTTTTGCTTTTTTGTTTGTTTTTATTGTTGGTTTTTTGTTTTTGTTTTTTTTTTTAACATGATGCAGGGGAGTAGCTACCTGTTACTTGTGGGTGGGTGAGTTTTTGTTCTTTGTTTTTCAGTTTGTTTTGTTTTTCTTCTTTGTCTTTTTCAAGATATTTTTCCCCCCAAATGTGGTAATTGTGAAAATGAAAAAAGTGGTCACCTAAAATCTTTCTCTAAATGGTCCTAGAAGTCAGCAACAGTTTTCACTGTAATGGGAAATGTAAGTTTTGGTTACTGCTTGTAAATTTTTACAGAAGAATTTTTTATTTTCTTAATATTTTTGTGGCTACAAGTTTTGTAACGTCCTGAGTTCAAGAGAAAAAACAACTGATTGGACCTCCAGGAAGTGCCTTGATGATAATCAGCCTTGTGTGCAAGACAGAAAGGCTGATAGTCAGAAATTGCTCTTTAAACTAAGACAGACTGTCAGTCTTTAGGAATGGTGGGGAATGGCCTATTTATGTAATCAGATACTAAAGCTGGGAAGAAGCTGTCAGGCACATTCTTGTTGTGTAAGCAGCAGGCAAACTGTGCTTTATCTGACAGACAGTGTGTAAATCTGTCCATGCAAAAATCCAAATGTTTAGTTTGCTTCTAGTCACTGTAATAATCTGCTTATTTTCTCTTGCTAGAGCGATGACATCATTTAGCAGAATGCACCACAGACAGGAGTCGTAGATAAGGCTCTGTTACTGTCAGTCATTCACTTCTTGATTGGCAAGGAGATAAATAGGAATTTACTAGAGGTTTGCTTCCAGCTAAAAGAGCAGACAACACCCTGGGATAAGTATGTGAAGAGCAAGTGTGTTTAGCACCCTCAGCCTTACAGCTTGGCAAAAGGTCTAGAATTAAGAGTCCTTCAAAATTCAATGTAAAAATTTGGTGTTTTATTAGCAATAGCTGAGCAGGCTTCCCAAACAGAGAAAAAATCAGATTAATTGATAAAGACAGCAGTTACACAGAGTGAAAGAAAATCCTGTTCTGGGTGTTTGTATTAGTTTCAGTGCCACCAAGTTTGAGAAAGATTTGTTTCTTTTGGAAATTTTAAGGCACCGGTAATGGTTTATCAGCGATAGCACTGTCATTTGCCGGATTGTTCAGCAGAGCAGACCTGACATGGGAAAATATCCTATGTAGATCAAGTGAGATCACCTACTTAGATCAAGTATGGTGAACGCTACAATATTTATGTCACAAAAATTATTACTCAAGAGTGGTTTCCAAATTATTTTGTAGTAAATAATGGGCAGTCCATGATCTAAACTTACCAAATACTTTTTTTGGTTTTGGTAGGGGTGTATTTTGGTATGGACAGACTAAAAAGAAAATGTAGAAATAATACTACACCATAATAGGGAAGATAGTCTAATCCTTTTTAATGGCATTTAATCTCCTAAATCTTCTGATTTCATTTAATTTTAAAGGGTAATAAAATATGATTGAAATACATCTGAAATGTAGTCTAATAAAGGTAATCTGCTGTACTGAAAATCTACTGTTTTGTCAATCTGAAGATTTAGTATGAAACCATGCACAATGGAAATCTTATTTACATCTTAAACTTCAGAGTTCTTGTAATTTCTACGACATATATTTTTATTTTGTTGTAAGTAGGTAGTGCCCATTATTTAAAAATAGTAATGAACCTTCTTTAGAATTCATGGGAAGGTTCTTAAGAAAATTAATCTCCAGGTCATAAGAAGGTAAGACATAACAGAAATATGACCGATTAGGAGAATGTACCTGGCAGAATAATACATTTCTGTATATAAAGTCAATTGTCGTGTTCCTATTGTTTCCAAAATGATGGAAACATAAGTGAACAGCTGTTAAAATCATAATAATTTGTGCAACAATGCTCTGATCCTCTTGTGTTTATATTTAGAAGAAGAATTGCACTCTAAAATAGTAAATTGGCTTAGGAATCACAACCTTGAATGATACTATCTTAATTAAAAATACATGCATATTCGGTAATGTTATGCACCTCCTCCATTTAAAAATAGGGATAGAACAACAATTAAATACTTTCCATGTGTTTATTTTTGTTTAATTCAAAGAGTTAACCTTCTGAGAAGAAAGCTTTTGCTGGCACATTAGTGATAAGCATTACATTAAAATAGTGATAAATACTATATAATGCTCCCAGATAGACATTTTCCTGTTGAATCCTGGGATGCTTTCTGCAGACATCTCAGTATATTTTTAATGAGATTGTACATCAGTTTGTGTGTTGCAGTTTAGACATACTGGCTTTAATTATTTTTGAATGTGCAGTTTTTACAGTAGCAGAATATATGTGATTTAAGACTCACCACAGTGCTCTGAGTATCACTTGGCATTTTAGCAAAATGTGTGATATTAAAAAGACCATGAATTTTAGCTGAATTTTCATTGTTTTCTCAGACATATAATATTCCTCTTTGCTCTCAGTTCTCCTATTTCACATGTGCAACATTTTGCATGTTATATTAAAACAATTATATCAGTCTCATCATCTCTCGCTCTATTGTGGTTCCACTATTATCACAAATAGTATTAAGTCAATCTAATGCAGTATTTTCTGCCACCTGAGTGCTATGGTATTTTGCCTAAATCACGAGGAAATAAAAGAGAACCTTACAAAACCGATACTCAAAGAGGTCTTGATAGTTTGACCAGTGCTTCAACTGAAAATTTTGTATATGGACTGTAAATCTTTTCAGGTCAGTATCAGTCTTCCCCTTGCTATAAGTATAAGGCATATATTTTAGTTGTGTTTAAACATCTTCCAGTAATTCTGGCAAACTGTTGTGAATGTTATGCCAGTGGACAAAACCATGAAAATGAAAGTGACTGAAGCAGCTCATGTAAAATGAAAATGAACAGTTATTTTGATTATACCAGCTGAGATACAATAAACAAACAGATGAAAAGTGAATTAGAATTTAGAAACTCAGTTTTTAATGAACTAGTAATTTGTTAACAATATAAGCTTGATGTACTTTATCTTAGTCCTTTTGACAAGACTTGTTTCGTGGTAGCTGCAGCATCATCGTAGAGCCTGATCTAATACTTGGAGAACTCAGTATAATCTCATTGACTTCAATACAAGTTGAATTGGACTAATAATGAAAAATCGCATTATAGTAATATTAGGTTTAGGAAAAAAATACTGCTTATAGCTGATTTGAGTCAAACTGAGTTTGTCTGATATTTTACTGATGTCAGTAAAATCATACCATAAGTTGGTATTGCTCTGCTGTGACAACTGTGGACTTTTATTCTGAGAACGTATTAAAATCACAAAGCAACAGTCATTCTCATATAAGACTGTACAGATATTTGTCTAAATAAAATACCAAAATAAATAACTTTGTAAAAACCAACTTGTAGTGTTATCAGCTGCAGAGATGAAATAAAAGGCATATTGCCTTTTTTTTTTATTATTATTTTATCAAGTCTGTGATTTTCAGCATGTAGTCTTACTTTTCCTTTAGGGTATTTAATTTTTGTTTTCTTTTTGAATTTTTTTTTTTTAAATGACAGATTTATTTTATCTAATATGATTTCATTTGAATGTAAAGAAATAACAGTAAAGATTAAAAAAAAAAAAAACCAAACACTAATTGCAGAAAAACTGATTTAGGAAAAATTCTAAGTTTTTATCATTTTTTCCCTGAAAAATGCTAATTTGACTAAGCAGTTGAATTAATTTTTTTTTTTTTCCATAGCTTATTCTAGCTCTGGGGAAATTTCCTCTTATTTCTTCTCAAATTTAAAGAGGTTATGTACTTACCATGCATCCATAGCAAATTAATTTTTGCTAGTTTTTCTGGTAACGGTATTATTATTTTAAATTTTTTTTTTTTTTTTTTTTTTTTTTTTTTTAAAATAAATTTTTAAAGGCTAGTTTTAAAAATTAAATNNNAAATGCTTAAAGTGCAGTTGTCAAAATTAAAGTCATGAGTTGTCTGTTTATTAGCATTGCAGCACAGGGTTACACTGGAACTGACACTTACTTAGTCAGACTTAGACCATGCTGGGAAGGTTCAGGAAGAAACGGAAATCTGGACTTCTCTCAAGCAGGTGAAATTTTCGCATTGGTAGCTGAACTGGGGTTAAATTAACCACCAGATACAAACTATCTCTGGCATGTGGATTTGAATAAGTGTGATATTTTAAGTAGTCTGCAGCATGGTAACATATGTTATATGTAATTACGAAGTAGCTGAACTACAAATACATAAACTTCCCAATAAGCATTTGGTTAGAATTAAAAAGAACCTTCTTTTCAGGCAAGTGGAGCAGTTGTTAAAGCAGCACTCTCAGTCACATTCCCAGCAGCCACATGTCCAGAGGGCCATTGTAGGCTCTGTTAATCTGCTTGCAATGGCTTTAACACTCCCCAAGGTGCTCCCAAAAGACTGGAGTTGCAGGGGGTCAACATCCAAACGCGGCTGGAGTTGGAGAGGGTTTTGGTACCCAAAGCCCACTGCATTCCTTTCTTCCCACAATACGCCGATGAAACTCTGGCTTGAACAAGCAAGACAGTCCTTGTCCTGTGTGTGCTGAAATCTGATTTTCTCACCCTTCTGTCTTTCCGAGGTGTATCTGTCTGATACTGGATGAGCTCTGCGGTTCACAGAAGCAAGCTTTGATTCTCATCCTTTCCCTTTGTAAAACTTAAGGTCTGCCCTGATTTTCAGCCTCATAAAAACATTGTATTCTCATCATCTCCAACTACAAAAAAACAGCTGTCTCTCAGTATGTGAAGTCTTCATAGGAATTTTCAAAGGCTGTTTCAGCTGTAAATGTAAACTGAAAACACAAAAAACAACCCCCCAAAAATCCCTTTCCTTTCTTCTTGATGATGTTGCTGAGTGTAATGTGCTTGACACCAGACGTTTTTAGAAATGTATGGCATGGTGTAGTTTCTCTGATACCATACCACTTTGCTGTTTTACAAGCTACAGCATGTCACAGATTAAAGCTTTGTTGGATGCAACAAAGCTGGCAATAAATAAACCTCTCTGATGTCACTGTGACCTAAATTAAACTCATTGTGTTTCCTTGGTTTTGTTAGCAACAGAGTAGTTTTCATCACTTTTGAAAGACCTCTGGAGGTTTAAAAATTTTTTAAAAAAATTTTAATAAAGATTTTAATTAAGTTGGAAATTAATTGTGGGCCAGAGTTAGAGTCAGCATCTACTGTATTCTAGCCATTATGTGCTGGGGTGTTTTTTTGGATAGAAGGATAGAATGCAAAGGATAGAAGACTTTAACCTGCTAGAAAAATAAGAAATGTGAGAACTGCCAAAGTACCTGATTGCAAATGTGCAAAGAGCAGTGATCTTCTCCTGCACTTGATGACTATACAGAGATGCAATTTATTTATGTTTTAAAGTTGTACGCACATGAACGTAAGAGTAGTCAAAACCCTGAAAGAAAAAAAAATATTTTGTCTACTCAGGTGTGGTAGAGTTTTGGGGTTTTTTTGCAAATATTTTATTTGATTAATTTTCAGTCTAGTTTCACTTTAGACCTAGTTAGATGTCCATCCTGAAGAGAAAATTTCCATGGGAAAACTCTGCTCAAGGCTTAAACAATTCACTTCGTATACAGTAAAACTCCATCTTAACAGTATCTCCTGCAAAATACGCATTAAAATAACAGGTCAGCTCTTACATGATTGGGTGTTCTGTCTGAGAGAGGACAATAAGATTTAGCTAAAAACTGATACATACCATGGCTTTTCAAGCATCTAGGAGTCTGTGAGTTGATTGTATTGTCTGTTGGGATTTATTCATTCTAATGACACAAGTCACTGTTGATGTTGCTATTGTGCTGTGAGCTGCTAGTCCTACAGTGGAGACCTGCCACATATCCAAAATAACACCACCACCCTCCCAGAAAACATAATTGACAGCAAATATCAAAAGTATTGTTAAAGTGTAGGAACCATTTTCTCTTTGTGAAACAAGAAACAACCACTGTTATGAAGGTCCCAATAGTTTTGAGTTCAAGTATTTGTTGATATGTATTTTTGTTCTATTTTCAAAAGATACTGAAGGAAATTTCTAATATCCTAGAAGATAGGTAATGGTTCTAATAAAACTAAAATAAAAATGCATTTCTAAAGACAAGTTTTAGTTTAATTGCATCCGTCTTTGGAGATGTCCTGAGGATGTAAATGGCATCTTGATGTAACATTAGGAACAAATATGGTATCAGAAGGTAGTTGCATCTCTTCCCTTAAAATTGTGCAAACATTTCATAGCAGAGCCTATGTTTACAATCATGAAGATCCTTGTGATTTGAATCTGATGTATTTAACTCCAGTGCAGTGTATATTGCTCTTAAAAATTAAAGAGCTGTGTTTACAAACATATGGATGAGTCTCATGCAGTCTAATTTATAGACTGATTTACAATTCTAGTTTTTCCTCTTCTATCTGCCTGAATGTCATGAGCTGCTTGTGCTTATATAAAATACTCTTTAGAGCATTTGGTCAAGTGATTAATCTCCTCATATAGAATTCAGAATCTTCCAGAATTTCTTCCCCCCAGAATCAAATATATTTCCAGAGGTTTTCCAGAATCTGGATAAGTAGATACAGAATAGTTTTAGGGTAGATCAAGCTTTTCTTGGGTAAAAACATTCTCACATGTTCTGTAGTAAAAACTGAGAAATTTATGATGAAGAAAACTGATAAAGATAATGGAACTGCAAAACATTGCCCATTTCATAGCACCATCCCATCAGATTGTGTTAATCCAGGGTTTTTGTTCTATCACTGTGGTCTAGCATCCTCTAGGTAGAGAAAAAAGGTGTGTTCAAATGAAACTTTAAGTTTTATTGGTATAAAAGCTTTTGAATCACTAGTGTTATATGCAGATGTTCAGGTTTTTTCTACATTATATATTTGTCCTAGTAAAAACTCATAGAGTAGTGTTAATGAAACATACCTTTATGTGCATTAAACAGTAGGCTGTGACACTATTTTAAGTGATTCTATGTTATAAAAAGCTCTGCAGCAAGATTAATGTTACAAAATTGACAGAATATTATAACACTGTGGAAGATGATAAATTTAAAACTTTCCATTATGCCTTAATGAATACAATGGGAATCATGAGGCTGTGTCTGGTGGTTGCATCATGTCTTTCAGCTGGCTTGCAAGGCTGTTTTCCTCACAGAGGGTAACCTTTAGTCCTATGTCATTTATGCTAGATTATGTTAAAAATATTTTTAATTTGGAAGATACATATCTAGACTATGCTTCTATTGTGAAAAGCAACGATGTAGAAATAGCAGCTGCCACCTCAACAGAGAAACTGACTTTCTTCAGAGGTATAAATGCTTGAGAAAGTAACAAGACTAAATTTTCACTACATTTCACCTCAAAGCGTACTGCAGAGTCAGAAGAGAGACTGAAGAATCAGATCTGTGCTGTTCTGATGTGTATAGCACCCGTGGAATTATTAACCCACCTGTAGCTACAGGCCTACATTTTCCTCTGCTGTGCTGCTGTATTGAAGGCAATGGGCCAATTTTGTCACTCCTGTGACATGAGGCATTCGTCCCAGTGTGTTAGGATGGGTAAATTTGAAATTGGTGATATTTCAAAGCTGAAGCAAAGGTCAAAAATTGATGCACGTAACCTATTGCTGATGCACAAGTCAGAACAATCTTCTGTTAAGACTCAGAGCTGAGGTGATGGCAGTTTTGAAAACACTTTTTTTCTGTCACAGCTGAAGAAATGTTGAGTGCTCTCCGGAATGTGATGTAGTCGAGTTTTTAGAACCATTCAAACAACTGGGTTGAATTTGTTGACTTTTTTTTTGCACAAATGTGGTACGTTATCTCACACATTACTCAGTTATCCAAGGTGCATTCATTTTTAAGGCATCACTATGCAACTCTTTCATGCAAGTATTCTTTCCTGAGGAAAACTGCAAGTTTCAGACTGTCCTTTGCTGGGTAGTTACTGGCACCCGTTTTTTTTAAAGGCTTAACAGGTACAGTTTAGTTGGTGAAATCACGTTTTAAAATTTATACACATATTTTGACAGCAATTTGTGAGCCACCAGAATGAAGCCAGATAAATGCTGCAAACTTCAAGAACTTAGAGCAATGTAATCACTTGTTGGATTTTCAGTTGCCATTTGAGGTCATAATCCAGTTTAGTAACCTGCAGAAATGGTACACACTTCAGTGTTGCTTTTGACATATTGCACAGCTTTTCATCTCACTGCTATACCAGTCTGCTTAAGTACTTGCAAGGCAATTGAGGGTAAGAATATTTCCTTTCTCTACATATTATTTAGGCAGATTGTATTTCTGGTTAGGTGCTTATTAGGAAGATGTGATGTAATCAGTACAGTTATATCATCAATACCTTCTGCATAGACTTTGTATAATAATATTTGAATTAATAAGTCTCTGGATTCAGTGCTGAAAATTCACTATGAAGTTTTTAAAACCCCTTTCCTGCTTACGCCCTCCCTTATTTTTTAATTATTCAGGTCCTGTAAATCCAGCTTTCTGTCAGATTTCAGGACCCAAGATCTATGTGGTTTCCAATTCAGAAATTGTGAAACATCAATTGTACT
>VZRN01003296.1:746276-845807 GCA_013397935.1 Dasyornis broadbenti
GCAGTGTTTTCCCTGGAAATAAAAATATTTGTTTATTTTTCCTGAACAGATTCTTCCCCATTTTCGGAAAATCTGTGCTTTAGCTTGAAACTGTAGGTTAAAAGTTCCTTCAGAGCTGTTTGTGGGAAGCCCAGGCCTCCTTAGCTTCTTTGACAAGGGTGTTGACGATTTAAGGTCTCCAGCCTGCCCTGAGAGATCACTTATATCGAACAGCAGATGAAAAGCCAGTGCAGATGTAATTTATTGTCGGCGTTTCCTTCTAAAGAATAATTGTGGAGACTTGGCTAGATCAATAATATGGATTTTTGTTGTTAGGTCTTGTAGTCTGCACCATAATGAGAGATAGGGGACAGTGGCTGTTTTCTAATAGAAAATAAAGGATTGGTTTCCGTGTCTTTCTACATTTGAATGCAAAATGGCACACTTGAAACTAATTCAAGTTGTTAAGAAAAGGACCATTTTCTATTGCATTTCTGCTATCATATAAACATGGCAAGTTAGATCAGCCCCCTGTACAGCAAGTGAAATATTGCCTTTACATTTTCCTAAAAGTTAAAAAGTTGCAAATTCTGAGATCAGAATGATAAAATTGTTAAGCATATCCAGAAGAATGTAAAATACATCTATGTATCAATACATGATCATAACATCAAATGAAATATTGTATCTAGATATGAGGGATTCATCCCCCATCAAGCTTCAGGGCTAAGAAATACTGTGCAGCTGAACTTAAAGTCACAGGTGATGAAGTTTTCTCTCTGTGTTTCTGGAGATATTTGTATTTGTGTGTATACCATGATACATGCAACAAATAAGGTAATTAATTTATTAATATGCCTGAAAATGAATGCTGCAAAAAATCGGATATCACCATCTTTCCGGAGTTTAAAAAGCAGGGGCCAAATTTCCTCCAGCCCCACGTTTTCAGATACAAAGCCTCCCTCAAGTGCCCTGCCTGTGTGAGAGCTCTCAGGTGCAACCTAGAGGAGTGTGGAGTATTTAACTGGCAAATTGTTTTATAGGATGGATCAGTTTCCCTACTTTAAAGCCTTTGGTTGATTTTGAATCATTTCTTTGTGGTTCGAAAGCTGTGCAAAGGCCCAAATATAAACTGCCCAGTAAATCCATGAGCCTGCAAAAACACTATAGGTGCTCTGTGTCCTCATTAGTGTACGAAGCTGCAGGCCATACTGAAGTCTGCTCCTAGATGTTAAACACAACATGAGCTAATTTATGATAATATATAGATGATGAGTAATTTCTTGGTAGGCATGGAACAGCATTTAACTTTAAAGTGTGAATTTTATGCTGGGGTGTTAGGCATTACTGCTAGTTAGAAAGATTTATACTTAAAATTGATTAATTAATTAAATTAATATTTAATTATAATTAAGCATTATGTGTAGTCCTTCTATTCCCTTTCTTCAAGATTTTGATGAATTGAAATGCTACATGCTGAAGATCCTGATTTTTAAAATGCCATAAAATTTAAAAAATAAAAAAGCCTGGACGAGACTTTGCAGAAATCCCTGTGTAACAATCACACATAGCCTCAGCAATAATATTATTGACAAACATTTTGAGGTAAAATTCAGACTGTGTTACATCATTTAGCACAAATGCATTCTTCACGTGATAGTGAAGAATGGGTTTTTGTTCTGCTTTTTCTGATTTTTTATTTGGGTTCAATTATAATAGCAGATCACTAGAATGGACTCCCAAAAGAGGTACTGAAATTATTTTGCACCTTAGATACTCTTCTGGGATACTCTCATCAACAGACCAAATTTTCAAAAAAGCCCAAAGTCCTGTAAGATTTCAGTCTGCTTTACGTGACCAAATTTGAGTGTAGAAAATAACAATGCACCGTTTGCTTTTTTCTGAAACAGTGAAATTCTGAAATTCTGAAGTATCTGCCCATTGCATTTCATAGCCTCGCTACCTGGCAGAGGTTAATCAGCACTTTTGTCATCCGGTTTTGGTGGTAGAACTCAAGTTGCTTTGGAATTGCTTTCCCTCCTGGTATCACAGGGCCCAGGGACTCCCTCACTGAGGCAACTGGGGTGAGGAGCTGGGGTTCCTCAGGGACCTCATTGAGGCCGTGGTGGGAGAGGGCAGCTGGTCCCTGCTGGGCTCTCCTGGGAGCTCCCACTCACAAGATGGTCTCTTGCTGATATGAACATCATCCAAAGTTAACTGAGGGACTGTGCCTTTCCAGAAAGTCTGTGTATTCCTGTGCCTGGCTATGTGGGAATAAACAGCATGGATGTTTGCATCCTTCTGTCTGCACAGGAGGACTTGGTAATTTGACACTGGACCTCTTAACCCGGCCATCTTTTGTGCAAACTAAATTTCCTTCCCCATGGGAAAGAATTGGAAGGAGACTGTTAGTTTCAATGAATTCAGCATCATTGCTCTGTCAGCCCCCTCTCTTCTGTGTTACTGCAAAAGGAGACAATTTGGCTCCAAATGACGATGGGATTCTTTAAAAATAATAAAAAAAAATAATAAAATTTCAGTCTTTTCTGAGGTTATTGAGTCTATACCTGAGGTTAGCGTTACTAATCCATGATGACCTTCCATGTGGCCTTTATGGGCTGAGGTCTCTGTGTATGTTAGTACATACTGAGTAAAAATATTGCTGTGAAATGATAAACTGTATTTATAGGCAACAGGGCAAAATCATAGCTTCTGTTTTTAAAAAAAAGCTAGAAAGAGGGCATTTATACACTTTTAATGAGTACTGAGCTTGCCAAAATCTCTCAAATTGGTCCAGAGGTTTGGAATGAAGAATTATCTTTTGAAGACGAACAATGAGTTCTGCTGCAATTTCAGTAACAGTCCCCAGACCTGTTTTCTTTATGTCATGAAAACTTTAGAAACATAAACAGTGCTGAATTGCCACTGGTACTGAATAATTTGGCTTTTATTGTTGCCTGTGCTCTTCTTGTGTTCAAGAAAATAATTTAATACTTATTAATAAATAGAAGGTAACTAGAGATGACTGTGACCTAGTCTGTTGAAAATTTCTCAGTGCCTGTAATTTGTTAGTAAATTAAATATATTTTATTTAAGCAGAATCATATATACAGTATATTAACTTTTTTTTCCAGGCAATCTTTACTCAGCACAGAAAGGCCAGATGTATGGGAATTGTAAAAAATCAGGATATGCATAAAAACTGTTCAAGTGCATAAAGCAGCCCCATCTGGAAGACATCTAACAGAAATGAAGTTGTACAAAACCATTCCATTGATAATAAAGCTAATTTTTATGGGTCTGACAAGTATGTAATTATGTTCAGTGGTGCTTTTCAGATTTTATCACAGTCAATAAACCGCAGTGGTAATTTCATTCCCATTTGACATATTTACATGGAAACATTTGATTGGAGGAATTAGTAACCCTGAAAGCCTTGATAGATATGTTTTAATGATCTGTGACCTCCGCAGTCCCTCATCTGTTTATTGTTGCAACAGGCGAGAAGTCGTTCCTCTGTGACCTTTGTGGCTTTGCTGGCGGGACACGTCATGCCCTCACCAAGCATCGGCGGCAGCACACAGGTCAGTAAAGCTGTCTTTACTCTTTGCTATATTTTCCCCAGCAAGGGAGTCCCTCTACACTGGGGAGTAACACAAGTCAAATAGCACGTTACAGCACAAATAGTACATTGGCTCATTGTTTACTTTGCTTTTTCTCATTTTTGTGAAATCAGTATGCCCAGAGTCTGCACCAAGTCTGTTAGCTGGGACTTTGAATAATTGCTTGGGAGGGAGTGGGGGATATTTTTGGTGGGTTTGGATTTTTTGTTTTTTTCCTGAAGGAAGTAGAATTGTAAAGACTGGCTTTCTTTTTTCAAAGAATGCTAAGTCTACTAATTATTTTTTTTTTTTTCCAAGTCCCAAATAGATTACCTACAGTGAAGATTTTTCAAGAGACTGCTAGAATTTCCTTGGGTGAAAATTAGAGACTACATATAGATTAATCCATTTTTTTGGACTGAAGCATAGTTGAAAGCTAATGTTGTTTCAGTTGCCCTTTCGTAATTTTAAGATAGTTTGTAATTAATAGGTGCAACTTTAAGAGTTACCACATGGTTGGCATGTAAAGCAAGATTTCTCTTCCAGAATTAGTAAAGCTTTCCTACCACCTGGTTATAAAATTTTAATATCAGACAAAATTAAATTGGTTCTTAATTTCAGAAGACCAGAAAAAGTGTAAGGATTAAACATTTATTAATACATTCTACCTTAATTGTGCTTTTTAGTAGTTCCTTGTAAGTGTTTGATTATTTGAATAGATTTTGTTCAAACAGACGTAGAAGTGTTGCTGTTTAAGCCACTGTAGTTTTTTTGTTTTACTATCATGAGAATATTGTAATATCATCAGGAATTGCTGTGTGAGTTAAGTGACCATTGTCTAATGTACAGTGGGAAAAAATGGCTAACAAATGAGAAGCTATAGTTGTTACATCATGCATTTTCCATGGATTTTGTAAAGGAATCACAGTGGGAGATTTTATGATGTCCCTGTATAAACTAATCTTCATTCAGGACATATACCATCTAAATGTGTAATTTCCTGGAGAGCAGCTACTCTCTTTCTTGAGAGCCTGAAGCCATTTTCCCCACCCTGTTTTCAGTTTGTTTAAAGCAACCATATTTGGAGGAGATTCTGATGCTTTCAGAAAGGTGGGGTTTTCAGTGCTGGTCAGGCAATATCTTGAAACAGATAAGCTCTAAAAAAAATGTATATTCAGAGCCAAAATTTGCTTGCAAGTCTAGTTAGTAATCCTACTTTCAAAATTTTTTTTTTCTAATAAGGAACATAAATTTGTGGAAAAGTACTGCCACAGTGAGTTCCCATTCACTGCAGAAAGTTTGTATTTTTTAAGTGACCAATAAAAGTAATTTAGTAAATATAATAAGTTATTATTACACTCCGAATGATAACAGGAGCAATTACAATTATTGGAATAGAAGCTGTATGCCTCAGTTGTAATTAGGAGTTTCCATTTTTCTGGAGCTTTGAAGAATTTTCACATGTTGGCATAAGTTTAACAAATGTGGGCTAAGAAATTAATTAATTAATTAATCCTTTAACAAAATAAATCATTGTTATCAAGAGGACAGGAACTACCTTTTGTTTTTTATTGACCTCCATGTGACACATTGAGATCTTGCATATGTCTAGGACTCATAGCCAGTGCAGCCACACAAATTGTAAACACTCATTTCAGGATAGGGAAGTAGAAGAAATGGAAATTCTTGTATTTACCCTTCTGTCTTTACCTATTATGTGAGTGCAGATCTGGTTTCTCAGAAATATAAGCCCTTATCAGCAAATGTAAATTTATACTTTTTGTATCATTAGGCCGCCAGCCAAGAGAAAAAGTATTTTATTTCCTGATTTATGTGCAAAATTAGTCTGAAAGTATGGCGTAGTCTGAAAAGTCTGAAAGTTCCTGGTGAGAAGCTGTCCAGGTTTGTGAAGGCATTTTGCCCTTCTTTTGCCAGTGTGGTAGAGACTTCTTGTGCTATGATCACAAGGATTTACAGGTTATAGATCATGAAGCTTGCATCTAGCAAGCATAACTTTATATTTTATGTCAGGACTGGAGGCTCGTTATTAACTTCGCTATTAACTTTATACTATACAGGACAGTATCTCAGAGGCAGAGGGATCTATCTTTTTGGCATTTATCTGCCTCTGTGGCACAAACAATCAGAGATGATTCTTTAGCAGAAAAATTATCTGTAGCTTCTATTTGTTTCAAGGAGAATGACACAATCCACCTTTCCTAATATTGTTGCACTTACATGGGTTCCACTGTATTTTCATCCAATGCTCAACTTTATCTCAGTCCTTAGCTGTGTGCACTCCTCTTTGTACCTTTCTTTGTACCTTTTTTTTTAATCTGTCCCAGGCTGGCACAATTTTCCCAAAGCAGAATGCCATAGCAAATTACAATCAGGTTTGAAAGCGATAGGTATCAAAAATAATCTAAATGGCTTAAATAATTCCCTACTGTAACACAAGCTGTCTAGGGGGCCGACACAGGACATCTTCCAATCCAAGATTTACTTCTGTCACCTGTCAGAGGTCTACGATTCAAGGGCAAATGAGCAAATCCTCACATGTAGTTAAGGAGTTTTAACCAACTTAACAAGTCTCTCGTCCCAGCCCCAAGGCCTGAGATGTCCCGACACCCCAGAGAAACGTTCAGCTGCTGGTAGAGATTTGACACAAGAGAAGACTGGCTGTAGGACCAGCCACTTAGACTTTTGATACTTTTTATTCTGGTATTTCTTACTCTGTTCTTCTCTTTTTAAATGACATTATTTCTATGTACCTGGAGAAATACCTTTATCTTGTGAAAGATGCATATTTTTTTTAAATATTACAGGGGGAATGAAGTATAATTTGGTGTGAAAAAAGCTGACAGAATCTGGCCCTCAGTCACTCATGGAGCAAGCTAGGGACTAGTTTGGTAAATAGGATGCTATCTCTTGAAGAGATGTTTTTGTTTTTAAATGAGAAGTACAGGAATGTTAAACTGAAAGAAAAAGCCATTTGTTTTAAGACTCAGAAAACGTTTGTACTTAATATATTTGAGAACATGATGCATCTGCATAGAGATTTCCTTGTTTTAGGCTTTCTCAACTGTAGAGTAGGAACAAATAATTTGACCTGTCAGGAGATTCCTGGTGTTTTACCAGTTGATGTTTTATTCTATTTTAAATACATTATCTCCTTAATGACTGACCTGGTCCCGTGAGAAATGCACACTTTGGACAGTGAATAAGCAGTCTTTGGCTAATTTTGTCCTGGGAAGATGTTCCAACTTTATTTTGTGATCTGACTGCACCTTCTGCCAGTCCTGTTCTGCAAGAACCTGTCTATGGAATTCTGAAAGTCTTTCAATGACTATGTAAATATCCATGGCCTGATCTTCTATTTTGTGAATTGAAGCAATGGCATCTTCAAGAGTGCTCCAGAGTATGACCAGAATTTTATCACACTGAAAGGAATACTTACATCTCTGTCTGCCAAATGCTTTACAATAGGCACTTGTGGTTGCCTCGGCTGTGATAAACTGTCTCAAGAAACTTGGACTGCTCACAGTATCAGCTGGTGCTATGTGGTAAATAAGAGACAGTTTGCAGTGCTGCAGGAACATACATGCCATAGTTCTGGTGTCTAAACAACACTGGGAGGAAAAGATTTTGTCTTATGAGCCATCCTGAAGCAAGTTTCTTTGATTTGTATTTTGTTCCAATAAGAAAATCTTCCTGAAGATAGGAAGATAAATAATGTTGCAAATTTCAGTTTTTGCTGGATTGAGAGTAAGTTGAATTCCATAAAGAATGAAATGATTACCTGAATTTTGTAACGAAAAAGGTAAATAACCTCAAATCAGCCACCAAAAATAAACATACACACACACACACACACACAGAAGAAGCATATAATATCAGATAATTTAAATATTTTGCCCTAATCGTGATCAACTAGAAAATTGCATAAGAGAGAAAAAACAAGCAAGGGTAATTACTTCTGGCTTTAAATGAAAACGTGGAAGCAATTCATAATTTTTAAATGTCTTTTCTTTATGTTCTTGCTCTTATTGTTCTGCTTTCCTCCTTTATTTGCCCATCTTTTGGTATCAGTCTAGTTTTCTGTTCTTCTACATGTTTCCCAGTAAACTTCCATTTTGGGCTGTAGTAGCTGTCGCAGTACAGCAGTCCTGATCAGTCACAGCCTCTATTCTCTTGCATGAAATCCCTTTTTTAAGGTTGTTTAGTACTCCTGCAAATTGCAAAAAGCCTGTTCTCATTTTCTACACAATGATAGTCAACATTTGCCTCCCATGTATTGGTTGTCATGGGATCTTCCTGGGGATGATAGAAGTACATTACAGTAGGAGAGTGTTAGTGGGTAAATGCACTTACTGTGCACTTCTATGGCAGTCACCATGAACCTATGGAACAGCTTAAGGAGATCGTGTCTTTGTTCAAATATTTTCATGCATTTTTGGAGGTGGTAGCTTATATCGTACATAGCACTGTTTGATTGCTTCTGCTCACTCATTTCAATCTTGCACTTCTCAAGACATTTATAGGTCAATGTAATAAAGAAGGAAAATTTAATAATATATGTGTTTTTATCCAGATGAGTGACTCACTTTGTGTTTCTATTTCTCATGTGAACTGCTCTTTGACTTTAATGTGTAGTTACATTACTCGGCATTGAATTTAATGTATAATGTAGCCTCTTCCTTTCAACTTCCCCACCACAGCTTAAAAAAATTATAATGTCGAATATCACAGAAAATGTAGCACAGTAAGAAGACTTACTGCTCTTTTCAGCAAGAGAAGAGATGAAATTTGAAGAGTGTCTTTGTTGTTTTCCCATTTCTATTTACACCAACATTTGCAGCATATTGGCAAATTGATTATAGCAAAACTTTGACCAGCAAAGATGCCAAAAACCTTGGTTTTTAAAACTTTCTCTCTACCTGAGAGAAATTGTCCAGTAGCAAGAGAAAAAGAAAAAACTTGCTGCTGGTCAGCAGCAGCTTTAATAACTGCTTTTATAGACTAGTGCTCCCTATGAACTGGCTCTTTTGTTATTTGATTTCCTGGATTTTGATTGTTGGAGCTCAAATATTCCATGTCAGGTGTCTTAAACAACAGATGCACTTCAGAAGCTGGTTGCAGTATTGTGAAGAATGCAAACCCATTTCATTTGTGATCCTGTGGTCAGGAAATTAACTTTTCCAAAGTGCTTATGTTAAAAACAAAGTTAAACCCCATAAAGTGAGTCCTTGATCTTGGAATGTGTGTGTACTTCATTCCCCACCCCTCACCCCAGAGCTTGTTGACCATTGAGTCATTTTGGGGCACCTATCGTTTTCTTTTCATGGAGATTGTTATTGACAGGGTAGAGATGGTGAGACACAGACAAGTCTTCTTTAATGGTAATGGAGGGTGGGGTATGATTTAATTCTTTTTTTTCCTTTATTGGTCTTTAAATAAGTAGACTTGGTCCTTACAGTTTTGGGTGCATTATTTATAGTTATTACATACTGTTGTTTAAAAAATACTGTCAATACTGATATTTTTTATTTGCATAATTTTAATTTTGTATGAATTAGAACCTTGACTGCAGCTGAAGAAGAGTCCTCTTGCAATTTTTAGTGGCAGTCCATATTAAAAAAATTATGTTTATTGCCTGAAATGTCTGGGGGCAAGAAGGGTTGAAGGAAAATTGGGACACAAAGACTGATTAGAAGCATCCTGGCCCATAGATAGGGAAGACAAAAAATACTTAAATCAGTAGGTCTGTGGAAAACTTTAATAAATAAACAAATTAAAAGTATTCCTGCAGCTAATATACTCTTCAATATCTCCCAACTCAAAGACATACCTAGTTGTCTTTTAGGTTTTTTTTCAACTGTACTAATCAATCTGGTTAATTTTCCATAAAAATACTGTTTCCCATGTGCAGCTACTAAGAATTACAGGCTGTGCTAGGCTGTCTTTTTTCCTCCCAGTTTAGCTGGCTTTTGTTGTGTGGTGCTGCAGTGATGTATTTTCTGTCAGGTGAGATTTACACGTAGTCCGCTTGACAGGAGCAGTTAGCCACAAGGATTTCCTAAGGAGAAACTTCCTGGAGCAGTGGGCAAGGATTATAATTTTTCTTATGGTCACGATGGAATTCGCAAGCCCTCCTGGCTTCAACAGGCCCTCGCTTGGCTGCCAGCCCCACTGGCCCTGCCCTGGCACAGCAGCAAACCTTTACTTGATCCATTCTCCCCTGAATGGCAAACTAAAAATCTTCTTTCTGTTCAGATCTGCCTTTTTTTTACAAGGGGGCAGGTTGGCAAAGTTCTAGTGTGTTTTTAATGAAAGCAGTTAAAATAAGTATGTAAGTTATCTAAAATACCTGTGGCTTAGCTACTTAGGCTTGGAAATGTTGCTATCTTATTTAATGCTAGATGATAAAATAAATCAGAACAGGAAATCTTCAGTTCAAGAACAGGTTACGTTGCTAGGGAGTGTGTGGCCTCCCAGAGAGTTTAATTGAAGCAGCAGCCACTACCATTCAAGCTGCTGGGAGAATCAGCTTCTCCAGAGCAGCGTGTCAGGGTCTGACAAGAAAACCCCATTTGGGGCAGGAAAGACATACTTTCTAGCAGTCTCAATTTGTCCAGCATAGAGGCTTCAGCTTTGTGTCCTGCCCCTTCACCTTTCCTTGTCCCATGAAACAAATGAAAAACAGTGGCTGGTATTCTCTCCAGCAGCTGCTAAAAGCAATTATTCCAACTCTTTACAAAATGTTCAGAAGCTGCTCTGTTGCCTTTCCATCCAGCATTATGGGCTTTTCAGGTCTTGAGGACATTGAATATCTTTTTCCCTTGGGAGGAAAAACCCCAACAATCTCTAAGAATTAAAAATGCAGATTTCTCTCTATTCTCAGAATTCTGGCAAAGTCTATTTCAAATTCTTCAGTGTCTCATGCTATAAACAGGCTGGAAAAATTTGTCTTGGAGGCACGGCCATTTGGGAGTGGCCTTTTGCTACTGATTGCAAAAGGTCACTCTTCCTGTTAGTCTTATGCTGGTGGTGTGTCTTCTGTCAGTCTGAAAAACTTCAAATTGTACCTGCTAATAGGCTTAGGGTTAAATTTTGAAACTGCCTGTCTTAGACCTCTGAACAGTCTACAAGGTACATGTCTGTCCCTAGCAGTTTTATCCAGACTTCTTAAGTCAGGGATGTAATTTCCTTATGTAGTTTTCTTAGATAAATACTTTTGAAGGCTTGCACACTGCCGTGAAGATCACCTAAGTTAGGAGCTAGCTTTTGTCTTCTCCATACAAAAGGAATGTTTTCTCCCTAAATGGTTTCCTTCCTAAATGGTAACTACATCTGCCTGTAAGCCCCACAGAATATTTCTCCAGCAACCAGTTGGAAAAATGGGATGCAGGTGTCTTAGCTAGGCATCACAGTGTGTGTATCTGTCATGAAGTTTAGTCTTGGTGTCTTCTAAGGGGTAGACCTCTCCACTGGAAGGAAAAGTATTCTTTTCACGTATCAACTTAGACACTAAAGATTTTTAATTATCTTCAATTAGTAGTCCTCTAGAAATTTTCAGTGCAGCTGCATATTCAGGAGGGATTGAATTTTAGTCTTCTGAAAATATTATTGTCCTGGTCTAGGTTTGGTGGTTGTTTTTTTGTTTGTTTTATTTTCATTAACCTTTCAAGTCCTTCTGCTGAAAATTGGCCTACTGTTCAGAAAATGTTCACAAGTGTAAAAGACTAGCAGGCAAGATAGGGGGAATGGAGCATAGAGTTCTGGTTCATATTCTCAGTCCATGTCTATTTATGTTATTTAAAGGGTAACATTAAAAATTGAAAGTTGGAGACAAAAACAAAGGCACTTTCCACCTGGAGATGTTTCTTTCTGAGCAGGTACTGAATACAAGCATCGGTGTGATTTTTTACTTTCTGTCTCCCCCAGTTTTGCTTTAGGGGCTGTTCTTGGCCCAACTTCAAGAGAAGGTGTAGTGTGAGAGGTGTGCCTATCACCTGATTATGATATTTTCATGAAATAAGACGAGGTAACTTGTTTACTCTGTTTCAGTGCAGTTCTTTCTCCTCCTTTTTGCTGCTCTGTAATTCCACGTGGGAATTCAGCTGGATACTGATGTGTTTCTGTCATATTTTGCAATTAATACATTGTATTTGTAAATTTATTTTATATTTGTGTTTGCTCTGTATACATGGGCTAAAAGCTGTCTCAAGGGATATGCCAGAAATTTGGGCTTGTCTTCCTTTTCTATAGATGAAGACTGATAATCTTCTCTTGTCACCTTCTAGGAGAGAAACCATTCAAATGTGATGAGTGTAACTTCGCTTCCACAACACAGTCGCATCTGACACGACATAAGCGTGTCCATACTGGAGAAAAGCCTTACAGATGTCCCTGGTGTGACTACAGGTAATGAGTCATTAACTAAAGCATGATGAGAGAAGGGTTAAGGTGATCAGATGAGGTTCATTTGAAGTCACCAATAAAAATATATTGCCATTAAAACACCATCAGGGCAGCGGTAATTACATCTTAAATTAGGAGCTAAATTTAAAAACTTAGTCTTCAGTATTTAGGTATTACTTTATAAAGAAAAACAAATGATGGGAAACCTTTTAGTGGTAACACTACAGTGCTAATGTTGAATGTTTGTTTCACAGCTGCTCCAGTGTCTGTTGGAATTCTCCATGGTGAGGCCGCTTATCTGCATTGCCTTTTCAAAGCAGTAGCAGTTTTGAAATTTTTCTCGGTTGAGTTGCAACCATTTCACCAAGAAAGGAAAAGTTCTCTAAAAGGCTTAGCAGCCTAAATAGTCACCAGGCACTTATTAGAACTGGAAGCAACTAGAGCTAGTTACAGTTCTGCAGAGTGTTGTTGTTCTGCTCCAGTTTTCCTTCTCCTTGCCAGCCAGGGTATTTGGATGAGAGTTGGCCATAGGGTTGGTTGCACGGCAAAGCCTCCCATGGTACACCACTAAAACTCATCCCTGTGTTAGGGCAATAGGTTAAATTCTCAAAGAATCACATGACTGAACAGTTAAAATTACTTCTGGTGCTTATTGCCTGTGTCTTTGGTTCGTTATAGACTACTTATTAAATGATCTCATGTTGCTTTGTAAGTGATTCTTTATTCTTATATACACTTCTTTTGCATTCTTCAATACTTTTAATACCTTGCAGTGAGGTGGCTAGTCTATGTGTACTATAAAGGAGTACACAGAAGTATTTTATGGGCAATTTGCAAGAGTTGATGTTCAAAAACTTTTTAAAAATCAGCATTATATTTGATAAATGGCATGTGATTAGATGTATGTGTTGTGATGCAGGCACACAAGAGGGCAAAGTCAAACATTTGATTATACCACTATAGCATTTTTTATTTTCTTTTCATGCTGAACATACAACTGTAATGTTCCTTTAGTATAAGTTTTAATGTAGTTTCCTAAAGCAAGAGTATATAATGAAGCCTATCTGCTCTCATAATACCTGTTTTCATGCTATTTATGAGCTACTTTACAGAAAACTCTTGTACAGAAAGCTTCTGCAATGGTCGTACATTTTCTGTTCAAAACTTCTTGTTGCATTGTTTCGTTCATGTGGGGCAAATGTTCTGTGAACTTCTGTATTGAGCACCCATTAAATCACTCTGTAGAATTGCTGAGAGCTGAATTTGATAACCTTGCGGGGAGGGGGCTGTGTTTCTATGCTGCCACCTTAAGAGTGCCCCTGCTTTCTTTATACTTTTCTTTGTAAGTAGAAGTGGTTTTGTCAGCTTCAGTAAGTCATCGAAGAATTAGAGGTGGTTTTCATTTGTCAAAGCAGTTGTGTTGGAAGGTCCGTGTTGAGTGAAGTAAGAGCACATAAGCATTAGTGTGACATGATGTGCTGCATTGAAGGTAAAAGAAGTGCTGTCTTTAATGCTGTGTGTTTGAGGACACTTAATCTTGCGGTCATCCACTTTTACTGAATCATCCCAATTGGCAGGAACAGTCTTATTACAGAGCTAGGTACGGAGAGGTGAGTTACAGTGGGTTTGAGCTCCTTGGCTTGAAGGCCCTAGAGACTGGGAGCGTTGGAGATGTGAATCAGTTTGGGGTTTGTTACGCACGCACAATAAGTGGACGCACTTCCCTCACTCAGTATAACAAAATGCATAACTTAGTACTCTGTTCAGTGAAAGACAAGAAGGAGATAATTTTACTTTGGATGGACAGTTTTCTGTATGGGATATAAATTCCAAGAAAGAGCAATTTTTTTAGGAGTATTTTATTATACTGGAGGTTATTAGAGAAAGTGCAAGCATAACGTGTTTTTTCAGAATTAACAAAAGTATCTGAGCATGCCCTGCTTTTTATATTATTGCAAAATAAATATTTCATGGCAATAGGATGTTAGTTTCCATCCTTCACAGGGCCAATTTTGACCTAGCCTTTGGAGGCTGATCTCTACAGATACCAGCTGATGAAGCTTTGATTCTGCAGGAAATTTGTTCCAAGCTCAGCTGAAAAACATCTGGCAGGGATGCAGGAAGCAGAGCTGTGCTGCTGCTGCTGCTGCTGCAAGCTCATAGAGGCCGTGAGGCACTCTGTGTAGCTGCAGAGGAGCCCGTAGAGGGGCTGCTGTATTTATTAGCTCAGCAGTCCTGCTTGTGCCTGCCAGTTTCCACAGTCCTGGGATATTGGCCAGCCTTGTTGGCAAATATATGTTTTGCGCTCCATCCACCTCTCTCTTAGTTTTAAAACACAGTTTTAAGGGAATCACATGCTGCTTTGTCAAGTCACCCAGTACTATCTCTTTTAAAGGAAAGTTATTAGCAACTCTGTAAATAATATTGTTTGCACCAGTTCTGCAGATTGTATGTAGTCTTGCAAGTGTCACCTACAGAAAGCACTAAAATGAAGATTTTAAAATCTGCTGATCTAGTGATAAAATTCACCCGCATGTCTAGTGGTTGAGGTCTCATTGTGATGCTGTGAGCTCGGCCCTTGCACTGTAAGTTCATCCAGACTATTTCATGTGTTGCTGTTTAGTGTTACTTGGCAACTGCAGACTCTTTAATGAGCCTTGTAGTTTCAGCAAGGTGAATATTCTTCTTTTTGTGGTGGGATATGGAGGAGAGTATTGTCAGTGCTACTATAAAGTCTCCTCTTATTGATAGGTGAACTGATCTCTCTGTTCTATAAAGTAGTTTGAGACACTTGAATTTAAACAGCAGCTAAGTATAAGATATTTAAATTATTCCCATTCAGTTCATCGGTGCTTAGAGTATTCTTGGAGATTCTTAATTTCAAGCTTTTCAATTGCTCAACCTGAAATTGTGAATAATCATCCTGCAAAAATCCTTGCCAATCTAGTGAGTGCAATGCTAGCTAACCCTGGCTAGAAGTACGGAAAAAAGGGCTATTAGAAGAAACTAATCTGAATTTAGGAACTGTTACAAACTTTAGAAACTGAAGTGAAATAGTCTGTAAGATACTATGGGGAAAAGAGTGATTTTGGCTGCATGGAACAGAAAAGGCAATTTATTCCCTATATAACACACAGCATGAGACATTCTTTTCTTAAGTAGAAAAAGACATGAATGGATGTGGTTTTCTGAGGGGAATAATAAACTAACCTAGCATTTTTAGCTCACAAATTATAAATTCTCTGTAGTATGCATGTGCTTATAGTTGTACTTCAGTATTATTGAAAAAATGCTGCCTTCCATCTCTAGTTTTTTACTGTGACCACTTGATATTTATTTTGTCTAAATATTTTGTATTTTTGATGACAAAGAAATTAATATCTGCTTTTTGATACAGTAGTATGCAACTTCCAGTAACAATTGTAATTTGAAGTTATAATTTCAGTCTAGCTTTTAAAATCCTTTAGAAGGAAGCAAAATATAATAGTCATAAACACAAAAATGTACTTGTATGTTTTGGTTATATATATTTCACATTTCTGTTTCAATTTAGGTTTTGCCTATTTGGATAAAAATATGCACGATTTTCCTTTGCATTTACTTTTTCAAATCACACAGCATGTCTCTCCGTTCTTAAGTCAATGTGCTTTGTCATACAAAAATATTCATTCACCCTTAATTAATGTTCAGCTTAATTTTATAATGCAGAATTGGTCTCACCGGGCCCTGCACCACCATTACTTATGCAATGCTTATTTTATATTTCTTAGTCGTTTAAAAAAGATGTGTTACGTGGCTGAACTTTTCAGATGACACCATCCTGGAGTTACACTGACAACAATACTGTTTGCATTTGGTAATGGGCACAGCAAGCACTGAAGAGCTGTATAACATCCTGAAAATGAACAGTGCCTGTGTCACAGGTTTCTAAATCTGTTAGTTATATAGTCTGTAGACAGACTTTCCAAACCTGAAGCATATTTAGGTACCTGAATTTAATCTGATTGCAGAAGTGAAAAACTCCCCTAAATCTAACAATGTCAATGAAAGATGCAGATACACAGTATTTTCAGAACTAAAGCGGTTTTCTTCATGTGTCTAAGAATGGGAAATCTCATTTATTCATATGTAAGGCTTTAAATTTAACTCCCATTTCTTCTGACTTTCTATATAACTATCACAAATTCTCAGGCAATTTATATTCATGGTGTGTGTGAGGGGGATGTTTCAGTGAAATGGATCTGAGTTACATGGAGGGGGGCATGCAAAAGGCCGAACCTTGCTTTTCTCACATAGTCAAATATGTTGGATTACAGTGCTCGGGAGAAGCACTGACATAGTTTTGTAATGCAGAAGGAGTATTGCTGCAGCTTGATGAGAGTGTGGGACGGGTATTTTGTTAATGTGCTTCATGCCATCCCTCTGCTGTGATTAAAGAAAATGATTTTCATTTCTCTGGGATTCCACTGTATGGTTCATTTTGCACAGAGTACCCATGGTGGTGAGGGAATGGAGGGCAATAGCCAGGGGTATTCCTCAGCCATAGATGAGAAGGTGTAGAAGTTGTATAAAACAAACAGCCAGGCCAGCAAAACAGCATGCATTCCTTTCTGTAAAGTATATGACTTGTGAAGGATGTCTTACAAGACTGAGAATAAATAGCATACATTTTTAATATAATTATGTAAGCTAAAATAAATATTTTACATTTATTATGCATAATAAAATAATTAGACAACATTCTGTAAGGGATTATGGCATCTGAAATTCCAACTCAAAAGGATTCATTGCATATTTTCAGCAGCAGCGGCTGCATGACTTAGGGGGAGTTACTCCACAGAGGCTACTTTTCTTTTTTTGAACAGCATCCCTGGGGAGTTCCTATTTCTGTCTGACTTACAGTATCTGTTCATAGGTTGTAAAGACCAGTTCATAATACACTCCAGAATTTGCACCTAAGTCATAAGAATGTGCAAAGTAAGTGTTTTGTCTCTGTTTTGGTGAATTGAATAACCTTTAGGTATGATTGCATCAGCTGTGCACTATTCCCTTGTTACATCAAGGATAACCAGGGACTACTTTACAGATGAGGTAACAATATGTACTAATTCATAGCAAAACTAAAAGGCTGTTAAGGCAAATTCTACATAAAATTATGAAAACAGTTTATTTATCATTAAAACATTAATATCAATATGCTCTTTTTAACCAGTGAAATTTAATATGCATGTATAGGAAATAACTAGATTATACAACTGTATAGGCTGATGAGGATTCCAGGTGGCAACCACCACTGCACTATGGGAAAATACATTTATATAAGTATCTCAAAGACAGAATTAAAAAAAAAGGTGCATATACTTTGTATGAATACAAAGTTGTTAAGGAAAATAATGCATGTATGTAATAGAGCAAACAGGGCCTTCAGGAAGTACTTCAGCTTCTCTTGTGTTCAGCAGCAAGAGTTGAGAATATCCAGTGCCTTGTGCTAGCAGACTTATAAACAAATGAAGATAGAAGTTTAGACAGACATTCTGTCAGTGCATGGGCACAGTTCCCAGATGAAAACTCAGAATATTATTCCCCCCTTAGTTTTTAATAAACATTCAGAAAAAGTATTTGGAAATATTTCCATTCCATTAATCTGGAATAAAATATGCTGTAGTATTTAAGTCTTTAAAAGAAAAAGAATCTGAAATAAAATTTAGATATAGTTACAAAAACACTTTAACTATTCTAGTGAATACATGGCATACAAAACAATGGTTAGCATTATTCCCTTTTGTACTGTTTCTGTTAATAAATAATAAATTAATAAAACTTCTTACGTTTGCCTAAATTATAGCAGATAGTTTATGTGGTAAACTCAGAATAAAAATATTCAGTGTTATAGCACACAATACAGCCATCAGGTTAACCAGCTTGACCAGATGTAATTCCTAACATTCCAAACCAGAGAGCACACAAGTAATGACGTGATCCTTGCTCGGATGTGTCTGTGCTGTCTGCACTGACTGAGAAACCGTGTCTCTGCAATTTTGGACAATCGTGTTGGTGGCAGTGTATAAAACGACTTAGGCTCCCTCTCTCAAAGCTGTCCCTGTCCAACGTCACTGCATGGAGTGCTTGAGAGAATGTATGTGTTACTAGGAAACATGGTTGTTTCTTTAGAAAAGATACATGTATGTGCACACACGTGTGCATTGGCATATGCAGACTTGGTGACTGTGGTCCACAGTGAAGTGGCCATGTTAAGAGGCCGTGCAATACTATAATCATGTTGTGAGCTCCTTCACATTCTCTATTTGTAATTAATAGCATAGTACATGCACTCTATTTGGTAGAAGGATAGTATGGACTTTTACTAATTTTAATGACTAATACTTGTTAAGGAAATCCATCAATAATTCCAGGAGCATTGGCACCTCTTTTGTTTTTTTTTTCCCTTCTTCCTATTTACTTTATTCATTTGTTTATTTATTTATTTATTTATTCTTAGGGGTTGGTTTTTTTCCTCCTGTGGCCACTCTAAGAAAAGGGATTAAAAATTGCCTTTTTAATTCAATGGTTCTGTGATTTTCACGCTGTCACTGTACTAGGGACTTTAAGGATCTTTCCAAGTGGTGATGCAATTGCAAACACTGATAATACTATTCCAGTCGCATTTTGATTGAGTCCTTTGAAGAACAATTTTAAGGGTTCTGTTTAAGCCTAAATGCTGTGCTAAATTACTCAAACGTGATGCTGAGTTTAATGTTACTGAGACATGAAGCCATTTTGATATCAATGTAAAAATTAATATCTGGTTTCAGCATCTCTCTGTTACAACCTGTTGTGATCCTAGGCCAGCACTTTGTAATTTGTTCACATTTTGATTCAAATACTGAAAAAACATTATCAGGCTCCTGATTTCTTTCAGTAGTCACTGTCTTTCCCTTACTGTTCAATTTGGGCTTTGTCCTTAAACGTTTCTTATGCAGCCTCTTCCCTGCTGAACTGATGCTCTTTTTTCTGAATCAGTGTCCAAGATACTTAACCCAAAACCTTGAAGTATTTGGTGTCTAGGAAATATGAATAAGACCACTTCATGCAGTGGACAGATTAATGTAACTAATGTATTCTTTTATCACATTTTCTCTTCTCTCTGTCCTCACACTTCTTTTTTTGCTATCATATGTAATCATCACTGTCTTATCTATTCCTCTTTCTTAAAGAGCATAAATACATTATCATAAATACATGTATACTTACATCTAATAAAAACTTAATTCATGTTTATCAATCTGAAACACCAGCATATATATCTAATTAAAGTAATCTTAAGTATGTTGTATTTTGATAGTAAATAAAATTTTACTTTTAACCTCAAGATGAACAGCAATACTACGGTCTTAATATAGCTTGTAGTAGCAAAAAGACTTGTAATTTCCTGTTCTTACAGTGCTTCTGTTAAAAAAAGTACACTGAAGATCTTTTATGTCTACAAATAAACTTTCATTTGTTAGAATGGTTTGATCTAAAAATAATCATACCATCATAGGCATCATAGCTTAATTAATGTGAGCCTTTTATGTAAAACATATTTTTAAAAAGACTAAAACAACCATATATGTTTTCTTTGCTATTGCCTGTTAGCAGAGAATAAAAAAATTGTTTGTTTCTTTTGCCATTCCTTAATCCCCATTCCAGTTATTATAAAAGGGCCAAACCTATCTTTGGGGGTGATGAAATCTACAAGGAGTATTTATTTTTATTGCTGGCTACCATCTAACTACGTTAGCAATCTGAAAATATTTTGGTACTGTTACAGGCCTCCAAGATGAAATTGATAGATTGAAATTGAGCCTGTTGTGTTGTGTGGGGTTTATTCTCCAGGCAATATGGCTACTACCCTGTAAAAAAAGTTTCTGTATTAATGCTGTCTTTGTGACAACTTTCCCTCTTCCTCCTTCACATGTGACATACAAAACAGATTAAAGTCTGGGGAAGTGACAGAAAGCAAATTCTGTTCTGAAGTGGTTCCAGAAAGAGGTATAGTCTAGTGCAAAGGGAAGAAAGGGAAAGGGTTTTTTCTGTGTAAAGTCTGATGAAAATTAGATAAAGAAAAGAATTGCTGAATAGCAAGTGAAAGAAGGAAAGAAAAGAGCTTTTATGTTTGTGAAAAGCTTGCTACTTAGATACTTATAGTGCATTAGAAATGGTGAGCAATTTTGCAGATAAATACGGCATTGTTACAAACGCCTCATTTATTAAAGCCAAATAAAATTCCTTGCACTTTCCAGCAGAGTTGCTCTTGTCTCTGTACCAGTTTCTGCCCAAATTCCCCTGGAGTGGTATGTTGGGGCACTTTGGGAACTCAGGTGCTAAAGCCTCTCTCACCACCATGAGGTTCCCCACCTCTGGAGTGGAAGCGTGGGCTTGATGCACCGGGCCAGCACCTCTGCAGTGTGGCTGGAGGGTGTTTTCCAGGCACCACAACACGATATGGTGAGACTGAGGCTCTGGAACAGCATCAGCACCTGGGGTTTGGAAGCCTGGTGCACCTGGCCACCCTCTCCCTAGTATTGTGGGGAACCCCTACAGGCTGAAAGCTCATCTCTGAGAACTTCAGCTCTCTGCTTTGGAGAGAGAGGCATCAGAGATTTGGGAGCTCAGAGTTCCGAAAATGTTGCTTCACAACCTGTGGGTTCAAAGCTGCTGCTTAATGTTGGCCAATAAGAGGGAGAGCTTGTCTCAGGATTTGCATGTTGCCTTGTTTCCTTCCTGAGCTGCTGGGAGAAGGTGGTGCATCCTCCGTAGGAAAATGTGACATCAGGAAGACCGGCCATTTGGTATACAATAGCTCACCTTCCCTAAAACCATTTTGCCATCTCTGTTGTATGATACTCTACTTTATTCTCATAAGTCAGGGGTCAGGGATCCCTATCTCCCTCGAGGCTTTACTTACAAAGAGACAATCTGGAGAGGAGCCTGTTGTCCCATTGTAACTTATTAAGTTGCTTATTACAGTTATTTAGTGCCTGGTTAGGATGATCTTTGTTTTGCTAGGCCTGTTTAAGTCTGAATAAGAGCTGTAGATATAGCTGAGACTTCTTAGGGAATAACCAGCATATAAAGCACTCAGTTTTGTTATTACGAGTGATGGAGTGGTGCTCTGGTGTTATTGTTTTCTTTTTCTTTTTTTTTTTTTTTTTAATTATTTTCAAATGTGTTCTTTTAATAATGGAAAAGGAATTAGGGGAAGAAAATATATATGAACAGAAGGTTGTTCTGCATTCTTGAATACCTTGGGTCAAAGCTACTTTTTCTTGTTTTATGCCTTCAGAGAAAAGATGAGCTCTGTACAGGACTCCTCATCATTTCCTCAACAAGTTAGAAATGCTGAGGCTTAGTGTGCTGTGAGGAACAATCTAATGCAACAATGGTCTCCTTTCTCCCACCACCATGGGCCAGGGGATGGGAGCGGAGACATTCCTTGATGTTTTCCCACCTCCTTCTGTAAGTGCACTGAAATAGGGAAGTAATGGAAACTGAAAGAACTGCTGCTCTTCATAACCTGACAAGAAGTTGGTTATTCTTCCTAAAGTGAAGAGGAGGTTGCAAGGTGACTTTTGACACTCAAAGTTAGCCCAGATCTCCCTGGTGCTCCCAGGATTGGTAGCACAGCTGCAGATTGGTCTGACTTCAGGCCAGCTGAGCTCGAGTCCAGTCCTAGTTTTTTTCCTTCCACTTAAGCAAACTGCCCAGCTCACTGTGGTTCCTAAAATATAGGTCCATATCTATATATATACATTTTTAGATAATGCTTTAAAGTAATACTTCTCCTGATGTTCTTCAGCATTGCTATGTTTTTATATTTTTAGTAATGTTATCATTCAAAACATGCACAACTAGGGACTCTGCATTTCATAAGACTCTAAAATTTTGTGTTATAATCCTGTAAATACATCTAGTTGTTCTAGTGATGTCATAAACTCTATGAACATCATCCTATGGTTCATGCTGATGTTGCTAATACCCCTTAAAATATAGTATTTGTTGTTCTATGTTTGTAACTTCCATGCATGTTCCTTCAATCCTCGTTCAAGATGGTTATGGATTCTCTCTAACAACTGTAGTCTAGGACATAATTTATTCTGCTACAAATCCCAAGTGGAATGCCTTCTCCTAGTGAGCTTCCTCAAAACATTTGTTGAAATTTTGCATCCACAATCTATAGGGCTAACAATACTTAGAACCAATTTGAAGTTGTAGAAGGTATCATGATTGTTAAAATCAATTGTTAAGTTCTGATGATGTTTCATTAGAAAAATGTGGTATTTTAGACATCTTTTTGTTGACAAGCTCTTTTAGAAGTACAGAGAACCATTTCCATTAGCAAATTTTGGAGATCTCTTATATGGGTATTTTAACATATAAAAAGCCATTAGTAATTTGCTTTTGTTTCAGGAAAAAAGATGTATCTTTAGTTCAGAAAGGCAGTTTTTATAAATCAGTTGATGAGGATTGTTTTTTAGCCTTCTATCCCTAACTTATTGTGAGACTTGTGCCAGCCCATCCATCTTTACCCGTTTCTTTAATAACTTTTTAAGCTGTTGGCCAGTTTCGGCGTAAACTGACACCCTGTAGTAGCTGCTGAGATAAATTAAGTTCATGTTTCCTGAAAGAGGTGGATGAGGAGAGGAGTGAAAAAAAATCAGGGAGGACCAGTCAGGCAAAATTCAGCTGTCATGCATTGTTCTCTCTTACAATCCAGCCTCACCACCCCGAACAACTGCTTCTTTTCTTGGATGGGGATATCCTGAAGGAACATGCTGGAGAGCTGTTGTTGCTACACTGGTGCACTGGGAGATTAGTGAACAGAGCAAGAACACATAGGAAATCATGCTTCAGTTGGTAAATTCTCATGGACCGATGTTTTGAGTCCCAAATTAACCATTTGTTTCAACTTGTCAGGATAGGTCCTTTTTAAAGGTAAAATTTAAAAGGTATTTTTTAAAGGATAAGGAGGAGACCCCCAAATATCTTTGTTTTTCTTTAGAAAAAAGATTATTTGAAAAACGTTTATACCTAGGAGGATGAGACCACTGACATTTCTTAGTGAATAGGAAGAAGCTTCCCACTATGGAAAGATTATTCCACAAGTGCTTTGTTTGGCACTAATTCTGTTTTGTACAAGTTGTTCACTGATGAGCTGACATATTCATAGGTCCATATAGATGTATTTACTTCAGGAAAAGAAGCAAAATTTGAGGAAATGCTAAGTTCTTTTTACACGTTATTAGTGGTACTGAACATCCACGAATTTTCATCTCACATGGGGTCCAGTGGCTCTGTACCTATTTGAAATTCAGCCTCTTCATTTAGGTGACTAAATGTGACTTTCATCACATTTTAATTTGAATTTTAATTACTAGTCTTTAAGATTTTGATCAGCACTAATAAATTATAGCACAGTCATATGGTATTTAGCTGATTGATTTTTGCATGCTGAAATATAGTCATTTTGAAGAGCAGTAAAAATACTTTCAAGCAGAAGAAATGTTTCAAAGATAAAGGAATTTGTACTGGATTTGTTCATTTGTGTCAGACCAGAGTGGAAGGTCCTAAATGTGAGCCCTTGTGCGGGCAAAGCAGGTGTCTATTATCCAGTCTGTTTTAAATAAATGCAGGAACATCAAGTCAGGCAATCGGCCCAAACAAGGCCAATGAGCACAGCCTTTGGGAATGGCTTTGCATTTCCTGGTGGTGGTGCAAGAGTTGAGAGATGAGTACACAGCATTGGGTGATGATTACTCTCTTGGTGCTCTGCATTGCAGAACTGGATTCTAAAAGGCAAATACAGCATTTATTCGCTGAGTTCGTGTCCACCTGCATCTTTTCCTGGCTTCCTCCTTTCTTTGGATGTTTTTTCCCTCAGAAGTCTACAGCATAATAACAGGAGAATCTTTATTTTCTTTTCCTGCTCTGAAGTGCCCATTTTTAGTTTCAGTTTACCAGTAGCATGGCAGTAGTGCTATAACAGAAAGGATTAGAACTAAGCCCCTCTCCATCTAAGCATCGCTGTTCCGTAGCTCAGCTGGGAGTCAGCTCTCACTGGCTGGGTATGTGTACTGTCACAGGGTCGATACCATAAAACAAAAACAAAGACAGTGGATAAAGTCCTGGCCCCACTGATGTTAATCACATCCCCTCCATGTCCTCAGATGTCCTCAGTGAAGTGACAATTCTCACCTGCCATGAAGTAGTTGCTTCTTAGGAGAGAAAGGGAAAGCCAAGGAGTTGGCATCACCTTCCACAAGACTTTGTATCCTGATCAGTAAAAAAGTTCAACTAGGCAAGTAAATTGCAGGATCAAGCATCCTGTTACTTCTGCTTTCCACTCGATTTGCAAAGACAGTCTCGAGCTCCTAAATCTTGCCAAAAGACATTTAAATTGAGAAGCGTCTATGCCTTTTAGAGTTTGTGTTTTTCAGTTCCCTCTCTACTTGAGTTTGCAATTTCTTGCACTACTGAGTGAAATCACTGAGGTATACTCAGAAGTCTCTGTCCTGAGGAAATGGCTATGTCTGCTGCAAGACTTTTGGTAAACTTTTTAGGCAAACAGGCCTGTATTCCTGTATTTTTGGGTATGTTAGAGCCTGAATATTAGACAAGTCAGGATTCATTTAGTTCATATTGAACTGCTGTCTGCAGCCTTATTCTACTTATTGTTTAGGATTCTCAGCTGAAAGGGCACAGGACAGGGTGTTAGGAGCCTGTTGTTTGGATTTTCTAGGAAAGTTATATGAGGAGCATAACTGAAAACAGAAGAGCATTTCTGAAAACAGGCATTAGATCTGCTTTTGGCTCCTGGCTGTTCCTGGCTGTCTGGTGGCAAAGTTTCAAGAATAAAGGGTTGATGCACAGTGTTTTGTGCCAGCTAATATACTTCCCTGGGACAGAGAACAGAATTCAGCCTTCCTCAAGATAAAGGCAGCCCTAAACTTGGGAATTTTACTATCTAGAACAGTGGCATAATTTTCAGAAAGTTAGGGGCAACATTGTTTCCTTTTCCAGAGCAGATTAGAGCTTCTGATGTTTTGTATTGGTGACATAAGCTTTCTTTAGAAAGAGCAGATACCTAGTTTATGCAAGTGTTGAGATCCACATTAGTTCTTTATTGTGTCCACTAATTGCATTGGGAGTTTGAATGGTTATGGAGGACAGACTAGGTTGCCATCTAGTACTGCCATGCCCAACAGTGCACCTAAACAGAAAGATTTCTACCCTATTTTACTGACACCCTGTCTCCCAAACTTATCACTACTCTTTTTGCCTGTTTTCTGGTTATCGTATCCTTAGATTATAATTTCTCTGGGGCCAAGACCGTTTTCTTTGTTGTTTCTCTGTGTGGCAAGTGGTGTATCATCATCTTGTCATGCTGTCCTCTCAGGTCAGCATGCTGTGCAGTGAGAACATACCAGCTTATTGGAGCTGCTTTTTGATTTGTAAACATAGGATTACATTTCACCAGAGGAGTACAGGAATGCCTGTACTGTTGTGGCAAAACCTCGTTGTTGCCAGGACTGTGATACTGTTTAATGACTAAAACCTCAAAGAAGGTGTAACAGCTGAGAGAGCCTGCATTCAAGTTGAAGTGCAATATCAGTGCCTAATTCCCATAGTCTCCTAAGAAAATCTTATCTCTCCTTTATGGACTAGTAGTCCAATACCTTTTGTGAAAATTAAATGCTTATAAATAGAATTTTTCAAATATGTGTGCAGTCTTTAGTGCCATTAGAATCAGCCTTGCCTGGTTTACTCTGGCTTTGTTTTTAAACCTGACCTTCAAATATGTATCTCCCTAAATGCATTTCTGGGTGCATTTTTTTTTGTTTTGTTTTTGGAGATCATGTCATTGTTATATAGCTGAAGAAGGGGTAGTACTGAAAGCAATGCATCTTGGGATGGAAGTAGAACTATTTAGACTCTCTTCTTTAAAGCACTGCTTCTTTATCTATACCCATCCAGTACTTGGAAAGGAAGGATTTCAGGATGTTATGAGCTATATTCTTCTCTTGCTATTCACCTCATGTTAGTAAGCTGCTGTTCTGTGAACTGGTGGAAATAGCAGTGAAACATACAGACTACTTCCATCTCTGCAGCAAAAAAACCCGAACTGTATAAATCTGATAACAAAAAAGAAACAAATACAGACAGACAGACAGACGGATAGATAGATAGATTTCTTCCTACATTTCTATTATTTACTTAATTTATGTTTACTTTTTGGAAAATACATGGATTAGTTATAATAGTTATATAGTAAATTCTCGTGGCCTTTAAAGAGGTATGTGGATTAATGACTTCTCACAGAATTGTTTTACAAGAGTGCTGTAGAATTTTTAAAATGCATACTTAGTTAAAAAAGCCACTAAGGGCATGTTATTCACATAGGCATTTTTGCATCAAACCTATGTGCTTTTTATTGTCTGTGCATTCTGATTTGAATCACTAAGGTCCTTTCATATATGTATATATAACATAAAACTTATTAATAGGTCCAGTTGATCTTAAGTTAGTTATGTTCCCTAGAATTGCATACTGAATTAGCCCTTTAAGGACTGTATTACTATCATGCAAAATAGATTCAAAAGAATAGTTTGGTTTTATATAAAAGGTGAGGAGTGCAGAGTTTTTTTGGTGAGTTTTGTTTGTTTGTTTATTTGTTTTTAGTTTAAGGGTGCAATATATGTTTTCTTTAGCTGTAAAAGCACAATCAAGGCAACATGATAAGTGAGTCAGTGTTGTAAAAATAAAACTAATTTTGCCTTCACTCACATGAGCTATAGAAGGAGGAAGCTTTATTGTCCCTGGGAAGGTGATAAGGCAGAGTAATTGTATATTATACTGTCCTGGAACATCTGCCTGAAGACTGTTGGAGCAATTCATCTATCATGGACGATACAGCATGTTTTGTCTTTCTGCTTTAACCCATCCCCACTGCTGGCCTGCACGAAGGTTTTGATAGGGACTGTGCCTGGGCTGGGGCTCACATTAATCAGTCCCCTTGTTCAACACTCCAGCTGACATAATTACAACCTGCGCACAGCAGTTATTCAAGTTGAGTCCTTGTCACTCGTGGTGCGAAACTACACAGCTCAGATCCCGAAGGAGATTGCCTTATCACACAGAACAAGGGCTCACAGGAGTTGAAGAGAATAGAAATGGGAAAATGTCTTCCGGGAGTACTATATATTCCTTTAAAATAAGACATTTGAGAGACTTACAAGGGACAAAGAGAAGCATTGTGCAAGGTCTGAAATGAACAGGTTATTATTTTTAAAAGGATTACACAGGCCATTTTTGTGAAATGGACATGCATTATTAAATAAATTCAGTGGTCTCTCTTATCATTCAGTGGCTCTGCCCTATTAGTTTTCTTCAGAAGTGATAAAATAGTTTTTGACTTGTATAAGCTTTAAGTATCTCTCAGTAGAAATCATCAGAACACAACTAATAACAGTGCACATATTATACCAGTAAAATTGGCACACACATAAGGGAAGATCTGCGAGGATCAGAGTTCAGGGTGAAGGAAGAAGCATGCAAAAGGGCTTTCGAAGATGAGCAAGTTCATTAGTTTCCGCGGTTGTATGATATGGGAATGTGAAAGGTGAAGCCAAAGAAAAAGTTTCATATTTTACCATACTTCCTCTTTTCATATTAACTCTCTGAGGGAAAAAAGACAAGTCCATAACATTATGTGTGATAATGAAAGAAGTTTATTTTCATGTAATATGATGGGGTTAATTTTATATGGTTGTGGGGTTTTTTTCTTTAAGAAAGAATCTTTGCATAGATAATCATAGAATAATTTGTTTGGCATTGGTCTATAGAATTTCTCAATATGACAATTTCATTGGCCTCCAGAAGGCTTTTGCCCTGGTTTTTAAATTTTTTTCTTCTCGAGTCAACCTTTTGAAGTAATACCATTCAGGCAGTTCCTATTCTTCTCAATCCATTTAGATGTTGCCCTGATTTCTCATCGAGTTAAAATCATGTTATGTCTGTTAGACATAGTTGTGTATAGTTTAAAAAGCAGTAAAAATGTGTCTGTTCTGGGTGGTCCAATTTTAACCTAATACTTTTACAAGACAGGTTATTTGCAACTTTGAATAGTCTAAAATGGAAGTGCTGTAGAAACTACCTTATACGTTTTACTTTACCTAAAGGTATGCTAGGTAAGTCAGATACATAATTCAGTGCTTTCATTCCATTTCAGCATCTTTTGGTGGAGTGCACAGCATGTTAATTTTGGTGTGTAGGTCTCCAGAACAGTCCAGCGACATGAAAACTGCAATTTCTTACTGAGCAGCAAGGCATCCTTATAGGCAAATGTACTCTTGTAGGAGCAAAAATCCAAGTTCTGCTTGCTCCTTTACTCTTAAAACCAGTTCTCCTGGGTGAATGATGTCTGGGAAGTAAGCTTCAAGCACAGAGCCAAGTGCTGCATTTACTTATATTTGTGCAGAAAATGGCATTATGAGGACATAATCTGAAGAGAATAATGTTTCTCTGATATATTCTTTCAACACATATTTTAGATTAGATAATCAATCATACCTCCAACAAAAGACCCAAATTTGACTTTCAGAATCTAAGATGGTTTTACAGTATTGACAGCCAGGAAGAATATATTTTAATTTGCAGACAGAACAAATTTCCATGACATCATGGAAGCACAATAAATGGCTGACCCCACAATGACATTTTTCAGACTTAAACGATACTTCTTGGAGACTTTGAGCCCAGAAAATACCTTAAGCTCAGGCAGTCTGACCTTCTACATAAAACAAACTGTAAAGGTGTTTTTTCTCCCAGTTTGCTCCCTACCGAACCTCATACTTCTGATTGAATTTTATGATCTAGAAACGTATTCAGGTTTGATCTGAAAACAGGCAAAGTTGCAGAACCAGCTTCCTTTCTGTGACAGATTAATTGCTGAAGGAATTGTGCTTTGTTTCTCAGTTCAATTTGACTAACTTGTGGTCATTGCTTTTGGTTTTGTGTAGATTTTCTCTAAGTTAGGTTGTCCTTAATCATACCTTATTCCATGTTAAGTTACTCATGGCCCAAGCTCAAGTGTAATAAGCAGAACAGAAGTGGTTTTTATTAACTGTTTTAGAGTTTTTTACCCCACTTCTATTTCTATTTATAATCACTTTGTAGCTATTTGTTTCCTTTTTTAAATGTAGGCAGTAGTACAGGAAGTAGATAATCTAGAATTAGTTTCTCTGGAGTCACAGAGAGAACATTACATTCTTACATGTGCTTGCTACTCCCTTGCTTATACATCTGTAGATAGCATGGGGCCTTTCTGCTTATAGCATCACACCAGAAGTTCACATTAAACTGATGGTTCACTAATCCCTAAATCATTTTCAATGTCACAGCTTTTCATAGCATTGTCTAAGTTACCTGCATGCACTGTGCAAAGGTGGAAAAGCTAACATGTAATTGTATGTGTACATGTTGTGATTGAACAGGTCTGGCTTCTGAGACTGCTCTGTATGATGGCAGTGACATCGTTATTAATCATGCTGCCAATTACAGTGTTGTCTGCAAATTTTATTAGCAGGGATTTTATATATAGTTTTGGCATGCATAACAAAAGAGAATCTTTCAGACAATTATTGCTGATTCCTTTGATAAATTGGAACATTTGAAATGAGGAAGAAAATTACCATCTCTTTTTGCACGGGGGGTTGGGGCTGGGATAGGGCAAGAAGAGGCACTGTATTAGCATTAAAAAAAACCTACTTTGAGCAGAGATCGTACAGACCACAGTGCCCTGGGTATGAATCCAGGCTGCAAAGCAACAGGATCTACCCTCTAGGGAACCGTGTTGTCACTAAAATGGCTGAAGGAACTGACACGAAGGCCAGTTGGAAGAAGTACCATCTGCATCCGAGATTGACAGGCAGCCTTTAGGGTCTGTTGCTATCATTTCTGACTCCAGCAACATTAGGAGTCCAGTTTCATCTTGTGCAGCCGCTAGATTCCACACCCTTTCCTAGGCTCCATCTGCACTTCTATATCTGTGAAAATACTTTATGTGTTCCTGAGGATATACAAACAGACTCTACAGAATTGTTCAGTTACTTTATGTGGTCATTAAAAGAAGTACAATAGGAAAAAAATTGATGTTGAAAGGAAATGCGTGTCTTCAATTAAATTCATCCCAGCTTTTTTAAAAAATGGATGTTTTCCATGGCCTCATTTCAGCAAGGTATTTGATCATGTACATAAATTTAACCTTGTGAGTCATTCTTTTGAAGTCAACGGGGGCTGCTTGTACTTAAGCCACGCAAATGCTTAAGTACCTTGTTAAATCAGGGCCTCTGATACCTAAAGCCCGGTCTCCATCCTCACACCACTGCAGAGATGCTGTTTCTCAGACCAACTTCTCTTTTATGCCATCTGCTCCAAGAAGAAAGGAAAGGGGGAGGGAGGAAGCCCATGAACAATGGAGTGATTATTCTCAGTTACTGTGAAATAGATGAACTCCACCTGCTATTTCTGCCACTTAAACCTTGGCTGACATAGTGCAGCAGTGCACTGTGCACAGCAGACCCCTGCATCCCTCATGCTGCAGGCACATGGCTCCTTGAGCAGGGCCATCACAGAGTCCACTCTGCCTGCAGCAAGGTGGAAGCCAGGAGTTCTAGCAAATGTTACAGAGAGTTTTCAGAAGCAGATCAGTCCTATGAAAAATTGTTTGCTTGTTGTTTCTTTGTTTGTTTTGCTTTTCTTTTTCTTCCCTAGTCAGTAAAAGGAGACACTGAGCCTCTCTCCGAAGAGCTACTGGGGCAGACTCACAAGCTGAGCACCTCAGCTCTGCACAACACCTGTTGGACAGTGAGGACCACAGCATAGGTGGAGAGCTGAGGCACATTTCCATCCCTTTCTGTACCCTTTCCACCTATTCCATCCAAGTCTAGCAGTTTGGACATAATTTGCTGGTTTCTGTCTAAAAACCTGTTCTTTATTTCTTTCTCTTCATGTAGAAAAAAGAACTAATGAAAGCATTTAAGGCAGGAAGCCTTATTTCCTTGGAATCAGAGATGTGGTTTTTTTCCTGAAAAAAATCAGGTTTTCTTTAAATTGTGGAGTCTGTTGTGTTGGGGTTTTTTTACAAAAATACTCTGACTGAAATTCATGACTAGATCTAGATGCCAGCACTGGGTCTATACTTTGGTTTTTATTCACTGCGCAGAATTGTAACTGGCTTTAGAGATTCCTCAGAGGTAAAGAAGACTAGAGTACATCACTTCTTATTTCCCTTCAGAATTTCCAATTACCCTGAATTTGCCTTTAAAAGCACTCACTTTGGCTATCGTAATGATCAATTACTTGAAACTGGGAATTTTCATTCCAATACATTGTAAATAGAATGGTGGATCCGTGGCCAAATTACAATTTGGACATGCTAGTCTGCTGAATGGAGCTCAGACACAAGCAGTAATTATCAATCTTCCATCATTTTCTGTGCTGACGCACAAGTTTTTGCTGCTTCCCTACAGGGCTCTGCTACTTTTTAGCAGCCAGCATTGGACATCTGTCACACATACTGTATGTCATAACAAATAGATCATTACAGAAAAAATGCAAAGCTAAAAATGTAGAAAAGCAGAAAACATTACGATTATTATCCCTGGGTGTTGGTGTAATACTATCAGAGTAAATCCGAAATACATTTTTATGATTTTCTTTGTGAAACTGACTGTATTATAAAATCTCATTAAAACATATAAACGTAGTGTACTCTCTTTTATGGGCTACTTCATGTTTTCTGAGTGGCAATACATGCAAAACATGGCAGTACATGAAAACATGGCAATACACGTGGCCACCGGGTTGTTGGGCATGCATTTTTACAACGCCGTGGGTGTGTATTTCAGTCATCTTTTCTTGGTGGAGTTGAAAAGCTGTGAGCAAATATTCACTGCAGAAGCAGCTACGATTGTAAAGGCATTGCTTTTCGCAAGCAGCTCGTTGCCACTGTCCACCAGAGGTCTTTGGGAAGAGCACAGGGAGGTGTTTGCCAGCAGTGACACAGGCAGAGCTGAGCTGGCACTGGGTACATTGCAGTTGCCCTCCTGAGTTCCCACGGTGCAGTGTGCTGCTAATTCCAGCAACAGTATCGTAAGTCACTTGATAATTGAAGCTGGCTGCAGAGCTCCAGCACTTGTATCCATGTGATTGTTCCCCACTCATTTAAAACCTAACTAACTTTTGCTTTTAAAGGCATAGAGCATGGAAAAAGTAACCCAGGTGCATGTTAGTAGTAAGAAGGCTGAGCAAATCTATTGCATTTGTTGTACATATATACATAAACATGTATGTGATATGTGTGTCTTAATATATAACAGTTATTGCAGTTTTACAATGTTAGTTTCAAAACATTACCAAATGTATTTTTGGCTATGATATTTTGTTATTTTTTTATTATTTTCTGTGCAATACTGTATTGATTTGTAGCACTGAAGAGTTAAACTAATACTTAAACTTTTAAATTTGCAGTCTGAATTGCCAGTGGTATGTGCAGATTATGTATTATTATGTAGCTAGTTTGCACTGACTGGCAATCAGTTTATTCTATTTTAAAACCAGAAATGTAGCTAAATCTTGAATATGCAGGGAAGAATTTTTAGTTGGTTTGTTTGTCTGGATTTTTGCTAAGCAGAAGTTGGGCAGAGGGACTGTCATTGTGGAGGTTTTGATTGAATAAGCCTGCTTGTATAATATGATTACCACAGATTGAGGTATTTGTTTCTTTCCTGTCAAGAAAATTTTGCCCATTAGGTTGTTTACCACCACCCTACTGAATGCTAGTTTTCATACAGTTTAATGACAGCAAGGAACAAAGGCAGGCTAGAAGGGTTGTATTTTGGAAAGCAGTAATGCTGAAAACAACCTGAAAGGTCCCTGCATTTAACTGAATGTACTAGAGCTCTTGGTGCTGCAAGGAGTACACAGGAGTTCCAGAACTTGTAGCTGCAACTGGAGAATGCTGAGCATGGGGAAAGTCATGACATCCACTGTGTGAAATGTGAATGTATTCAAAGCCTAAAGCAACTGCAAAGAGTGTAGGGAGAACCTGATGATTCCTTAAAGTGAGTTGAAAGGAACTTGGTCTCTGCAACTCTTCACTAGAGGTCTGGGTATCAGGGGATTCTACAGCTGAGCAAGGTGAGTTGGACATGTAGCACTGTTAGCTGGATGAAGGAATATAAGAAATATGACAGTTGGTAAAAGTGTGTGATCAACTGAAGAGTAACTTGCCTATGATTTCAAAGGACTCCTTGTTGCGTTCCATCAGAAATCATGTTTTAATACCAAAAGGGTTATGGTTTGAGAAAAGAATCACTGGGCAAACGTTTAAGAGCTGCAAGATCACGCTAAATGTTCCATATGACTTCGCTTTTCTAAAAATCTATGTCTCTCCTTTTCTAGTGCAATTAGTTTATTGCAATTTTGATTTAAAGACAGTTTTCCAAGTTAGATGGCATTTTCTGTGAAAAAAAAATGCTTCCAAACGTTTGGTGAATAACTCAGGTTAAGAATCTGCAATAGCGCATATTGCTTCATCGAGAAGTTTTCTTTCATCATAACTGCTTTTATTTCTGGAAGAAAGTATCTGGAGACTTTGCTATTTTTCAATCAAAATGCTGCAATTTGTGTACTTGCAGGTTGCATAGCAGAGTATAAACTGTGCTGAAGACCTTCAGAATGCTGTCTATATGAGAGTGAACTTGATTCATACTGATGAAGAGGGGAAAAATAGAAATTTTTTCGATCAATTGGTTGTATCACCATGTTTGTTTTTATGTTGTAAATAGTGGTGTCCATAGAGCTGCTGTAAGTCCTTTACGTTATATGCATTTCTCTGCAAAAAGAGGATGTTTATACCTAATGTTCTGGAGGAGAGCTTTTGAAAAAGGTTTATTTTGTGCAAATAAGAGCCCTACAAGGTGCTAAAATTTTTAAAACTTAGTGGACTAGATAATTAGCATTTTGCTTCATTTGCACCTCTGAAACCTTCCATTTCCGTGTCTTGCAGTAAGTATCTTTCTGAAAATGTCAGGCACTGCATAATGGAAGAATGTTCTAATTTCAGTTTCTTATTAGTAAATAGGAAAAAAATAATAAAAATAGATTACTTCCTGCTATATTTCATTTAGCTGTTTAATACAATGCTAATATATTCTCATGTAGAGAACCCTTAAAAAATACAGAAACATTCCTATTATGCATGGGCAAATTTAGAATTAACAGATGTTTTGTGAATTTCTCTTATTTTGTGATTTTTATCCAAAACACCACATAGAAGACAAGCACAGCAAATAGCTCTGGTATTGGGCAGCCACAGGTCTGCAGTTAAATACTGAACTTGGCTGTTTTCAGAGACTGCTCAGACCAGTGCTGCTGGCTGAGGGGAGTGCAGAGCCCACCCTGCTGCATGCAGCCATGAGGCTGGGGCTCAGTCCCTCTGCATGAGGAAGGGATGCCCAAATCCCTGCGCTCACACAGCTTGTACTGCTTGCTGGTGAGACTGGCTGGCTGAGCTCTGCAAGATTGGAGAGAAAGAAGAGATGATGTGGGAATAGTAACTGCAGACAGCACTTACTGAGGGGACCTTCAGGCTGACTGTCTCCCCCTCTGGCACAGATTTGCTCCAAGACTCCTTGTTGCATCCGTGTTTGCCTGCTGCTGACTTTGAGCTCCCACCTCTGCCTCCTGCAAAGTGCAAGTCTGTGCTCTGCCATCCCAGACCCCTGAACAGTGCTCCTGTTTACAGTAGGGTAGGTCTAGTTTTGCTGAGAAATCCGGTCTTTTGCACACTATAGGTTGCCAATGCAACTGAGAAAATGTCTTCATATGGGCACTTATACTACCTTTTAGGGGCTAAAAGAGCAATTGTACTTTCTGGGTTAAGGAGGACAGCAGTTATGAAAACTTTTGTCCCATGCACCAGAAGCATGATGCCCTGGTTTTTTGTTTTTTTTTGTAAAAGAACTGAAGCATATGTATATAAGAATAGGGGAAGGAAGGCAAAGTAAACAGAGGCAACAGCTTCTCATGTTGACAAAATGTCTGGCCATTTTATGCAACTCCTAGCCTTCCACTTTATTTCACTCTCCCAACAAAGTGGATCAATGCTGCTAAGAGGCAAGGGTGCAAATGGCTGTGGCATGGGCATCAGGCTTCCTTGTCACTCTATGGATGATGCCTGTGCAAACTCAATGACTACTGAAAACTTCAATAAATTATTTGCAATTGGAGCATCCCAAATAAGGAGAGACAGAGAGGTGGAACTGGTCAGCCTGGAGAAAAGACTCAGAGGATATCATCAGTATGCACAAATATCTGCAGGGAAGCTCTAAGGAAGAGGAAGCCAAGCTCTTTCACTGGTGCCCAGTGACAGAGCAAGAGGCAATTGGTACAAACAGGAAGATAGGAGGTTTCCTCTGAACATCAGGAGACACTATTCAGTTGTTAGGGTGATTGAGCACTGGCACAGGCAGCCCAGAGAGGGTGGGAGATATCTTTGGAGATATTCAGAAGTTGCCAGAAAACATCCTGGGCAACTGGCCATGGCTTGTCCTTCTTGAGCAGCAGGGGTGGACCAGACAATCTCAAGAGGTCCCTTTGAATCTTAACCATGCTGTGATTCTGTGACTGAAGTACCATTTTGCAACTGACAAGTCATTTCCAGTTTCTGATATGTGAATGTACAGCAATTTAATTTACTGAGAGCAGAAAAAGGCAGAGAGATACCTGGTTGGCAGGAACGGACTTCTGATGGCAGCATGGAATGTGCAGCTAGAACAGCAAAGGGAACATTGTGATGATGTTGTGTGATGAACATTAGAGACAAATGCCCTTTTTTTGTCTTTATCCAGAAGAGGTTTTGTGTTCATCTTAAACAGTAGCTGCATTTCTCAGGAGGATCTTACCATCTGTCTCCCTTATTTCAAAGTGTTGTCCTTCACAGAAATGTGGGAGCTGTCCTGCATGTGGAAAGTAGGCCTATGCCCTTCCCAATATATCAGTTTTTGATGGAGGAGGTCATACAGGTTTGTTGCATGGGAAGTATGGGCTGAACTTTTCAGCTCCTCATATTTCCTATTCATCTGCAATGTACCTTAGCAACATGTTGCATCTCCTCTTTCACTGTGTATAGCACTGTCAAGACACTGAAAATTCCCTCTTCCCTTTAATAGGATTTTTGTGGGGTTGGTATCAAGTGTCACTTTTTTTCACATTTAATAAGAAGACTTACTGCAAGATGTGAAATAAAAAGAGAATTTTTATTGTGTTTCTCTGCATCAGAATTGAATATAAACTCATTGACTATAGCTTTAGACTAACTAAGTCTCTCTAATGAGTTCCCTTCCTGTTACTGCAGAGCATAGACAAATTGACAGAAATATGTAAGTTTGATTTTCAAAAATGGATCATGAGTATGAAAGCATGCTTACATTAAGCAATGGTAATAAGTAATTTAACTTTGAAACCTCTACTTTAGCTTTACTAAAATACAGATTAGTCTTCTAAAACCTGCATTTATTTGTTTGTGCCTGTAATTCAGACTGGAACTCAAAAACCAGAAGGACTTTCCTCAAACACTTTCTGTTGAGCTGGGCTCCATCTTCCAAATATCAGAACAAAGGAAATCTTTATTTTGGAAATTTTTGGAAATGAATCTTACAATACAAGGTCTGTCAAAAGCTTAACTATCATCACTATTGCAACACTATGTTTTAGTTAGATTCCTGTCATGACATAGCTTTAATAAAAATACAGTGCTGTTTAAAATCACAGACCTCTGTATTTACTCACATGAGATGAAGTGATGTAACTACACACTTACACAAAGTGTTGGTGGGGGTGTTTTGTGTCAGACATATAATATCATACTTGTACAGTACGTGGGAGAAGACTCCTAATAAAACACATTCAAAGCACACTGAATAATTAAAAATCATTTTATATGCAGTACACTTTTGTCATGTCATATTTAAAGGTATCACTTGGCTTCAAAAGTGCTTGGATTTGCCAGTTGTTACCTTCGTGGTTTACCTTATGATGGCAATTTCTGCTTTGCAACCTAATATGAGGGGCCGTTTGTAATGCCTTGTGATTTCATATTCCTCATTTCTGATTAAGCCTTCCTGGCTTTGTCACATGGAAAAATATGGGTTTAAATTTTTTATATTTGTATGTTGGTGTGTTCAGTGACAGATTTTTACTGATGACTGAATAAATGAGACTTCAGGATTGCTCTGTTTAAAGTGCTGGAGGAAATTCCAAATCAAAGGAGATAGAACTGGCCTTTTATGACTTGAACAGGCTGGGTTTTCTTCACAACTCTTACATAGGTTTCCACAGATCCTTTATATATTTCACAGAAATATTTCAAAGTAAAAAGTTTTATATCTTTCCTTAACATAGTATGAGAGCTGAGCTAAAAGAACACAGATATTTTATTTCAGATTCGTATGGTCTGCTTTAATCTACTGCCCTTTAAAGTATAACCCATGATAGAAGGTTACCAGGTTGTCTCCTGCTTTCATTGCAGTATACACTACCTTTTTTTTTTTTTTTTGTAAAATACGTATTTCATTTTAACACCATTTATGAGCATTGTAACTTTTTTTAGGGCTGAATCCTGAAAGATGCTGAGGACCAATATTTTCTATATTTTTCAGTGATAAGTGTCTTCTCTGACTTTCTCAGGCGTCTGATCATTATACCAGTATATAGCAGATGGACATGACAGAGGGTGAGCTTTGGCAGCACCGTAAGGCAGATATCAACTTTACTATGACCATTTCCGAGGGAGAGACAAGCATTCCAGCAGAACTTCAAGCTGCTACTTCCAGTTTATTTTGGGGGCCCTTTTTTTAGGTGCCTGTTACTGTGGTATTTCTAACAGGGATGGGTTTATAACCAGTTGCCCAAAATACTACAGTTGTCTTATTTGAGTATTTATGAAGTATTATGCATTTATGTAGTTTACATGAGTGTTTGTACTTTTTTCAATTAGGCTGAATTACTGTTCTTAGTTTGGTAGTAATAATAGTATATGCTAGTAAGAAAGTCTAAAAAATAACAAAAGCTAGTAATAACAAAGCTAGTAAGAAAGTCTAAAAAATAACAAAATCCCAAAGCAATGGTACACATGTACAGTCTGTTCTTTTGATTTAAGAGTAAATATACTGGCTACTTCTGACTGAAATCAATGGAGCAGCAGCGTATTTTATGTAGGATTCATCACAAAGTTTGAATAAATATGAAATTCTAATGCAAAATAATTTTGTAATGAGACTGGAAAATTTTAAAGACTAGAAATTAAAAATTACTGCCATATGGATCTCTTTGTGAATAAGGGAAATGTGGAATCTTTTCTTACTCACTTTTTTCAGAAATATGATTATTGCTTTGAAATGTATTAAACTAATTGTATATGTGTTCTGACTTCTATGCATGAAAACACCACTACTTTCACAGAAGCTGTGTTTAAGATGTAAACCAGAATCCAGAATCTTTTCTAAAAGATGTGAACTTGAACAACTTGCTTCTCTTTCCGAGGAACAGTTCATACAATGAGATGAAAGCTGGTGGAACGTATGTGCAAAAATCATTCACAGCAACTCCTGTTGAATCTAGGAACTGTGTAGGAAAAGTTCCTTAGAACTCCATTGGGAATATTATAGTCATTTGTGTGTTTCAGTTTTGCTAAGTAAAGACTTTTGCTTAATTTCTGTCTATCACTGACTATCATGGGAAAAATTGAAATTCTGTAAGTGTAACAAATCAATCATTCTGGTTCAGATGTAATGTTCACTTAACCTGAAACATCTTTGGGAGCCTTCATGCAAAGGACAACATTTATGCAAAACCTAAGAGGATGCAAAAAATGTACAGATAATGAAAAATTAGTGATGACTACTGATTTTCTATTACAACATTAGATTTTATTTGAACCACTAGTAGGAAATAAATGAATATATATATTTTTTCTTTTTTTCATTGCTTTTTAGGTCTAACTGTGCAGAAAATATCCGTAAACACATCTTGCATACGGGAAAGCATGAGGGAGTAAAAATGTATAACTGTCCTAGGTGTGACTATGGAACAAATATCCCTGTGGAGTTTCGTAACCACTTGAAAGAGCTACACCCAGACATTGAAAATCCTGATCTGGCGTACTTGCATGCTGGTAAGGTCCTTCCTCCCTTTGCTTACAAATTCTTTTTTAAATGTGTGTGCTTAAATGATTGCAATAACAAAACAAGAAGTTATTATCATTTATTCTGAAGAAGAACATGGTTTTAAAATGGGCTTAATCCTCTTCAAGTTCTCCAGGGTTGAAGGTTATGCATTAAGCACTGAAATCTATTCATGTTACACAAGCAAATCTTGCAGTTCAATAAATAAACATCAGAAGTGTGTGCTATTTAGATGCCTAGTTTTGAAATCTAGCTGAACTTTTAGGGAAAAATATTTTCTAACATTTTTATTAAGTCCCTCCACCCATGCTATTCCCCCAAGAACAGAAAACCAAAATTCCATAGGAAATACAGCAGCAAATTAATATCCTGCTTTAAAAAATCTTATATTTCATTACAAAAAAGCAGACTGTTCCTCATTAAAAGATAGAACAGCAGAGATCAACCAGTAACTTAGATATATATTTTTCAGGCTTTGCGTTAGAGAGCACACACATGGAAGTTACTGGAGGAATGCAAAACAAAAACATTGCTTTGGAAACAGGAATTAAAAGATAAGAGATGAGGTGTTTTCTGTTTAGGAACAAGTGGTTTTGAGGGTTTTTGTTTGTTTGTTTGTTTTGTTTTGTTTTGTTTGTTTGGGGCTTTTTGTTTGTTTGTTTTTTGGTTTCTGTTTTTTTTATTTGTTTTTTTAATAGATTCTACAGTTCAGAGTAGAAGGCAGAATTTTAATGGAAGCGTCAAGTTAGGAGAAAAATAAAGGTTTCAATGGTAGGAGATTAGGAGAAATAATTCAAAATTAGTGCGGAGCTTGAACGAATTGTGATCTTAATGGAGGAGAGGCAGATAACTTAGACATTACTGGGTGGAAAGACAAGTCATAGCAGTGGGAAAAAAGAACAGATGGTGAGAAGAGTTGGGGAATCCAGAGGAGGAAGAAGTTATGTGGGCCAAAGTCTCCCTGAGATGCAAATTAATCTTCCATTGAGCTACTACTATTAGTATGCCTGTGTCAGATTTTGAAACTTCTGCAAGGAATTGCTTTTGTAGTTTTTGATACTCTCATACCTGTAAAAAACCAAAATCTGGAGAGTTTTCATGCAGCTTTGTGCAGTGTGTACACTCTAGTTATTTAAAACCTCTCAGTCTTCTCAAAATGACTGCTTGCTTTCCTGACTAGAGGCAGTGTATTATTTGTACCATGTATTTCTATTTGCCAAGTATTCCACTTCATTTTGGAACCAATCATCATGTCATGTCAGCATATGGTGGATAATATCTGGATGTGCAAACAAAATGCCAGTTGGCAGAATACCAATTTCAAAATAGGTCAGAAAACTGATCACATTTCACCATAGTTCTCACTAAAGCAAATGAATATTCAACTCAGAGCTTAAATCCAGACACTATTGGATTTTTACTACAATAATCCCACTTAATATGAAAAAATCAAATACTTTCAATGGGCAGATAGATATAACACAGAGAGCTATAGCACTGACAGAATCACTAACATTCCAAAATTACAAACATTTTATGTACATTTTCACGTTATTTGTTCAAGACTGTATCTGGGTAAATTAATTGTTCATTGCAGCATGCTGTGGTTAAAACTGTTCAGCTTGCTTGTCTTGGCAATACAGGAAAACAGTCATCAGTGTGTTGTATCCTAACGATATTTCTTTTCTATACATTCACTCTTATACTATAGAAACCACCTTGCACTAAACAGGGTACTGTGCAAATATATTAGGACTAGCAAAAACAGATTGTCACCTATTATTGCCAGGCTCACCTAGAATTGGTATACAAGAAAAATCTTGAAATATTGTTTGCATAATCCCATTACTAAAAGGATTATGTATTTTCCTTTCAAGAAGAAACACTGTTAAAGAGGAACCTAGGTGATAATTGTGTATTCATACTATAGTTAAATTAAAGGAAATTTCTTTTCTTCTTTTCAATCCATTTTTGACTGCTGGACATCTGAGAGTTAAGATTTTAGAGAAGATTTTGAGAGGAATGAAGGACAACTCCTGTGCCCTGGCTAACATCCCTTATAAAAATAAGATTTGTTCTGTGGCTGGTTCACAGTTACTGATGACTTATTGGTCATTCGCTGCACCCACAGAGAATCTACAACACGACACAGAACCCCTTAGGATGATAGGAGTATGAAAGTGTCATACAAGATTGATTTTTCTTTTTTTTTTTTTTAACTTAAACATATTTGTCTGTCTTTTATGTTCCAATATTGCTTTGTAAGAGGAAAGCCAGCACTTTTGCTTCTTTGAGCAGATAGAAATAAAATAAGTCTCATCACTGGCAAGGAGACAGACACCAACTCCAGCCACTTTGCAGGACAGTCAGAAACTCCTTCACCACAGCCCATCAAGAGTGGAGCTGTGGGGTACCTTTAGCATGTGACTGGGAGTAAAAGTCAAGTCTGTTTCTTGTCTGTGGAATTAAGATTGACTGTTGGATTTCTAATTTAAATTTAATGCTTTTTGTAATTGTTGCAGGAAGAGTGGAAGCTTCAGACAAGCCTCAGCCTCAGATTTTGGCAACAGTTTAAATTTAAGGAGTCACTCTGGCCTGCAAGTTCTAATGATGACAAGTCAGATCTATTTGTGAAATAAATTATTTATTAGACAGACAAGAGATAACAGATGAAAGATCTTAATCAGAATTACTTACTACACAGTATAAAACCAAAAAGGACTACTAGTAGATTACAGCATAACATAAAACAGTGTATGATATCAAGGTACATGTATTAAAGCTAGCAAAGGAAATAGTATTGATTAGGAGTCAAATATAATTTACCACGAAAATGGCAACAATGTACACAGATTCCTTCACTTAATTCCTAGGGAGTAACCGTGAAGCAGGTGTCCTTACTCACAGGAGAAACTACACATTTCCAGGGAAATGTATAGAAGATTTCTGCTTTGTGAAAATTTGGTATGGCTCTTATAGCTGTAAAGTGAGTGTCTATCAGTCAGAAATCCAGCTTATCTTTCAAGATCTCATTTCCAACACTAAGATGTTTATTGGCAGTTGGGAGATGTTAACCCCATGGTGCCAAAATAACTCACTATAAGACAGCTTGTCCTCTTTGAGTTATCTGACTGGTTAACAAGCAGCAGATAAGCTCTTGTGGGGGTAAGGTCCCTGCTACAATAATATAATGCTCTAATATTAGTTTCTGTTTAGCTTTCTTTGGCAACTACTGTACTGCTTTATGAGGTCAGTGGCAGTAAGGGGCTTGAGGAAGCTGCATTTCTAAGGGAGAGGCTGTGGAAGGCAAAGCAAGTTGGCTTTTACATGTGTAAGGATGATACTGTAATTGCAAGGTGATAGCACTTCTGTTCTAAATTGATATATAGGAATTCCAGAAAACCAGGTCTTCAGACTTTCTTTCCTCTTTTTGCTATAGGCTCCCTCTGTCATAGAGGGAGTTATTTAACAATACAACTATCTTCCTTAAAAATCTTATGTATTTTAAAACAATAACAGTTTGGATTATACTTCTGTCTTTAACTTTCAAAATTTACTACGTTTGAACAGCAGGCCTTTAATGCACACAAGCCAACAAAGATATATGCAGTTCACATAAAATTGTGAATTGAATTTGCTAGGCCACACTTCAAATAGCAGTTTGTGCATTTAATTTTTATACGAATCATCAAATCTGTTTTTTAAAATGTCTGTGTGTTGTTCTGTAAGAGCTTGGTGCCTATTTTTTTATATTCTCTGACCCATTTTCTCAAGGTCTGTGTTAAAATTGAAATTTTGTTGGAAAAAATAGTCAGGAATTCAGAGACCATTATCTATTATCCACAATAATAATTTGTTTTCTTTTTAAAACCACATTTAAGATACTGATAGATCTTACAGCTATTCTAAGAACAGAACTGGACTTACTAGCAAGCTCAGGAATCCTGCAGTTAATGTTTTAGTGATACAAATTTGGTTCTAGTGGAAGCTGTTTATGTATATTCTATGTGCAGATCTGAATGTACGTCATTACAAATGGAAAATGAATGCAACAGATGAGCAAATTGTCATATCATGTTGGTGACTATAATTTTAGTGATTTATCTAAAAATAAGATTGATTTTTAAAAGAAAATTGAGTTGCTTACTGTGGGCTTGTCTGACTTGTGAATTTCAAAGCAAGCCAAAGAAATCTTTTAATTCTTGTATGCACTGCATTTCCAAAATTCTTGAATTCAACACTGTTTTCTTCTCACTGATGTTACATTGCAATACTCAGTTGAACTGAGCCTGAATATTTTGACAAGTGGGACATGAGAAGGGTCCATACCTGTGGTAGAACTTGCAAGGGATCAGTATTCCAGTTTTCTTTCTCGGTGCTTTGTCTGCTTTGGAGCAGCATCACTTGGTAATGATAATTTCAGTTTGGACTAAATGTTCATCATTTAGGAGCTGTTGTCTTACAAACTTTATGATACTATTATGATGCATTATTTATGTCCAAACAGTGTAATATCTATGCCTGAACATCTCCATTATTCCAATCGCTGCAGAGTCCATGGCATCTCACAGTGTGCCATAGTAGCCTTCTGTGGATACTAAACTGGTCATAAGCAAAAAGCTCTTCAGAGAGAAGAGAAGCAGTTTGCTCATTATTGGTTTTGTGATAATTTTGAATGTTATGCGGCGATACTGAGGGTTTTTTCCCATATCGTTATTGCCGTGCTGCACTGTAAAAAGTGGAGACAATTTCCAAGAATGAAAGCAACCCTTGAAATCAGAATGACCCGGTTTTTCACTGAGCAAAATGTACAATGATCCTGCTTTTTGTACAGGTTTTCTCATGCGCAAAATAGATGCAATGCTTCCATAGTTTGAGTCACAAAGCTCTTGCTGGAAAATGGCTTCACGATAGTCAGCTATGCGATTAGGGAACGCTGAAGGCATTGAACAGAAAATTTGGTGATGTTTAATTTAGAATTAGCAGTAATGCAAAATATTTCTTGGAAGTCATTTACAAAAAAAAAGAAATCAGTGAAGCCAGCTCCATTCATTGTACTCTTCAGTAAGTTTGGGGTTTTTTTCTGTGACGGTGATACTTTGCTTGCAAAGCACTCAAATTTTCCAGTGTGCGGTGGGAGAGTCTGCCGCCCATGGCCCTGTGAGTAGGAGTGGAGGATCGCTTACTCCTATGGATCCTGACAGAACTAAAAGTGTGAGCTGCTTCCCCACGCTGCACAGACATGTTTTGGGAAATGCTTGGAAGTACAGCTTTGTGTGCCTGTGCCTCTGTGAAAATTATAGGTGCCTCTGGGGTTGGGCATTCACAGAACAAAGATCGTGACGATTGTGTTTTGGCAGTTGGCTGCCTACGTGGTGATTGAACGCTTAGTGTTCGTGAAGAGTTACATAATTCATGACCAAATGATAGATAGGTACTTGATTATAGTGTATGAGTTGCTTCACAGGGAGAAAATACCAGACATGAGCTACTCGTAGTCTAGCTGAGAAAAGCCTAAGAAAAGTCAGTTACTGAAAGTGTAGTCAGACAAATTGAAATGAGAAACAAGGTGCAAACACTTAAATATGAGGTCAATTGAGCTCTGGCAGCAACTAGCAGAAGAAATTATTCTTGTTCTGTTCCTTTGAGCTTTGAGAAGACTGGATGTCTTTCTGGAAAATAGGTTTTAGGAGGGCCCAAGGTTGCTGGGTTCACTGCAAAATCTAAGGAGCTTCGATATACCAGAAGTCAGACTATTATCTAATAGTCCGTTTTGCTCTTAAATCTTCAAACAGTGTTAATCTACAGCCTCTTGGTAAGGGCTGTGTTTCCGTCTAAAGTGTTTGGTTTTGTGATAGCACTGGAATAGCTGAGGAGAAGGTAAGTCCCCCAAAGTGTCCTTAGAGAAGCAACATTCCCAGCATTAATGCTTAATTCTTATTCTCTTTGAGCCCAATGTGGAAGTACACTGTTTCTTTCTGTTATGTAGTTAAATCCGTGATAAAATATCTTGGAGCACACATTTATGTATTTTGTTTAATATGTTTGAAGAATCCTTATAAAATCCTGCTCTTTCCGCTGGCAGTTCCCTTAGTGTGTTATTGTCTTCTCTTTCATATATGTTTGAAAAGTATTTTTGCAAACTTTAAGTGCACTTTTCAAAAGGCTGTGCTCTCAGTATGTTTCTCTTTTGGTTTCTTTAGCTTTTGAGAAACAGGGCTTTGCCAGCAACCTGCAGCATGATTGCATCATCAACAAGGGACAAAATTGTGATCCTATCAGTTGTAACAGTTGCAATATTCATGAATGGAATTCTGAAAGTTCAAATAGTTAATCCCAAATAAAATTGTGATCTTTATCCCACTTGACAGCTACATTTATCAAATTATTAAGAGAAAAAATTGATTGCTAAAAGTTATGGTGTGATCTATTATGTGATTTTATCAAGGTATAACTGTACTACCAAGTGGAAACTGAAGACTTATTCAGAATGTGAATTGGATACACAGAACCTGATAATATAGCAATTATACTAGTATCCTAGTGCTTTCCTATTTTTAAATATTTTTTCTACTCCTTTCCTTTGTGTCTTCTGATTCTTTAGTAGAAAATATAGAGTTAAAAAAATAGGAGAAATTAAATAATAAAAGCCTGTTTTCTCTTATAGTCTCTGAATTTATAAAACTACAAAAATGTAAAATCAGTAAATGCTATTTATCAATGAGGCAATGGAAATACAAGTCAGTTGAGTACTTAGGCAAACTTGTAATTCATATCTGTTGTGAAGCCTCCAAAGAATAGATACACAGTTTTGTTTGCAAGCATATTTAACATTTTTCTTGGAATAGTTAATGTTCTTAGTCTTTATCACTGTTTAAATAAAACACTTTAAATGCTGTCATTTGAAACAATATTAAAATTGTCATTGCTGGATATAGGCAAATCAGGTGCAAGCTTTTACAGCAGAAGAATATTGCTTGGGTTTCTAGTCAGATAAAACATTCTTTTTGATGGCTGGTATACTTTAAAAAAAGAAAAAGGCAGCAGCAGCTCTGCTTCAAACAGGTTTGCTCTTGTCATAGCTATTAGTGCCAGTCTTTCAATAGCATGTCATGTTGATTGGCAGACACTCCCTTTCCTCTTTTGTGAAGAATAATAATTTTAGTGTGTGCTTGAAATAAAAACCTAGTATAAATGGTTTTCTGTTTGTAAAGGAGAAAGCCAGGTTCTTTATAACATATGTAGATTATGTATTATTGTGTTTCAGGAAAGATTAATCTATGTTTGAAAAAAAAACTAAGTAATTTTTTTTTTAGAACTGTCATCTTTTAGAAGGCATTGTATACCTAGCAGAGCTTTCATAGCCAGTATCTTTTTCTGGGTGGTCATGACATCAGAGTTGGTTTTTTCCACGTAGAAAGTAAAGTAGAAAAAAAAATTGAGTTCATGAAAGTACTTTATGTAATTATTTTTTTTTCTAGGATATAGCTTTTTCTGCTGCTGTTGAAGAGCATAGGGAGTCCTTTCATAGTTCCTTAGCTGCTTTTCCTGAACAATCAGCATATATTCCTCTTGAGTGACATGAAAGGAGGTGTTGAAATATTTTGATGCAAATATTACATCATCTAATATTCAAAACCCACCACTATTAATATTAGTTACATCCTTTAAGTGAATGGTATTTGCAGATAAGCATGAGAGTCTCACTAAAGAAAAATTGCTCAGAATATAGTTTTAAAGCAAAACGAAAATACTGCCTAGACCAAAGTCTGGAACACCTCATAATACCTCTGATCAGTGGAGGTGTAATAGGTGTCATGTTGTGCCCCATAAGCTGCAGGGCCATTGCACAGAGGTTTTCATACTGTGTACAGCACCAAAACCAGTCACAATCCTGCATTCTTTTCGGTGCCTTTCTCTCCACGGCTCACTATGCTGGGATTTCCTAGCAGTCATCGTTCCTTTTCTGAAAACTATCCCAGTTTGTAACAGGACAACTAATTTTTGTGGTGTGAGCTACTACTGCTGAGCAGATGACTCTCTTTACCCATGTCTAAATATTTAATCTGGGTGTTGGTGTGTGCCTCCTTTGCTGTTGTTCCTCTCTGTGGCATTGTAGTTTCCAAAGCTGGGAACCATTTGGCTGGCCTGGAAGGGGGCTGTGCCCTAGTGGATGATACAGAAACCCTCTTCAGTTCTGAAATTTCCTGTTGAGCCCTTAATGCCCACCTTGTATCTGCCCTCAAAACCCCCTCGGACAGGTGTCTGCTTTGCAAATTCCTTGCATTGCTCATGCTGGATCCCTGCTGGTGTCCATAAAGACTGTTGCCTCTGCAAGGATATCAGGTTCACCGATGAAAAGAAGGTAATCTTACTCCAAGCTACTATTTCATTATATTAATAGATAAAATATCCTTCATGAAGAACGAGCCACATTATTGCCTATTTGGAGCTAAAAATAGGCTATCCTAACATAAAACTTTTAAAGCAAGGCTGAAATATTTAAGTGCAGAAGTAGAAGAAAGCCCTTAAGACATGACAGCCATCTAGAAAGGTAGAACTATTTAATTGTAATAGAAGATATATATATAAGTAATAATATGTGGCAAATGTAAATAATAAAAGGAAATACTAGTATTGGAATATCAACATATTAAAATTCGGAGGAAAACATCAGAAAATGGGATATCAAGGTCATCAAGAAAAATTTTCAAACAAACAAAAAGATATTCATCTTACAGGAGGAATAAAAAATAAGGGTGTATAAGGCCTAGGAATAATTCAGGATATTTTTATGTGGAGACTGTCTTATACTCTGAACATCTAAATTGTTTTCCTATTATACTTTTTTAAGAGTACATCTCTTAGTCTATCACCCAGGGAAGTTATGCTGGAGTTCTAAGAAACATAAAGAACTTATTTTTTTTATTTTCATTAAAGTAAATATAAAGTTTAAGATGCAACTTGAAGAATGAAATAAAAATTTTGATTGAAAATGTGTTGTGGATTTTTAATATATATAGTAGATAAAACTTATTTAATAACATATATTTAAAGTGTATTGAAAATAATTATATATTTCTAATCTGTGCTATAAATATTTTTTAAATTTAATTCCAATGAAAGTATAAATAATAAATAGCTATAAATAATCCTAAATAATAAGTTTCTCAACTGTGCTATCTCCATTACAAACTAATTATTTCATCACTTGCAGAGTTGAACTAACAGTACTTCCAAGACATATGGGCACTATATTTCAAATAACCATAGCAGGGTGTATTTTGCCTACATAATGCCACCACCTCTTGGCAGCTTTCACTGTGGCTGTGCATTATTTAGGGGATACTTTGCACTTTTTCTTCCTGTGAGATGTTACTAGCATCCCAACAACCTGCATAGAAATAATTCTTGATAAATAGCTTAAATGATTAGTATTTGTAAATCTGCTTGCAAGTCTTTGTCTGAATGCTAGATGTTTCTGTAAGTTACACAAAATTACTTGCTTGTTACACATAGCTTTGTTAGTGCACAAATAATAGCAAATAATTTCAGAATCAGAAAAGTATTGAAGTTGTTGTGGTTTAACCCCAGCCATCAACTAAGTACCCCACACCAATCACTCATTCCCACCAAAGGAGGGATGATGGAGAGAATCAGCAGAGTAAAAGTGAGAAAGCTCATGGGCTGAGATAAAGGCAGTTTAATAGGTGAAGAACCACAAGGAATTCATTCATCATGTCGCATGGGCTGGCAGATGTTCAACCATCTGCAGGAAAGCCAGGCTCCATGGCGTGTAATGGTGACTTGGGAAGACAGATGCCAACACTCTGAACATCCCCCACCTTGCTTCTTTTCCCCTCCACTTTACATGCTGAGGATGATGCCATGTGGTATGGAATGTCCCTTTGGTTAATGGGGTCAGCTGTCCTGGCTGTGTCACCTCCCAACTCCTTGTGCACCCCCAGCCTCCTTGCTGGTGGGATGGGATAAGAAGCAGAAAAGGCCTTGACTTTGTGTAAATGCTACTCAGGACTAACAAACCCATCCTTATGTCGCTGACGCTGTTTCCGGCTCAAATCCAAACATGCCAGCTACTGTGAAGTAAATTAAGTACCTCAGCCAAAGCCAGAACACAGGTATAGGAGATTAAATCACAGTGTTCGTTGTCTTCTCAGTGCTTTACTACTTTGGGTCATGAATGAGGAGAAGAGCCCTCAGCCATAATTGCTCCAATGAATCACAAATCATTGCAATTTCATGCTGATTTTTAAAATTTCTTCTGGACTTCCTTTTTGTTTGCTTTCATTAATCCAATCTATGCTGCACCGACTTTCCATTAATTTCTTAACATGGCATCTTGAGTCTTGACCTTTGTAAGTAGGATGCCTTGTCTGTCTGATACACGTGTTCCTTTGTAATTCTGATTTCTATTTTACTTCCAATAGTTCTTCATAATTTTTTCCATCTTTTCATTTACCAGATCTTTGGTACCTTTCAAATGCTAAATGCTCTCCCATATATCCTTAGTAACCATGCTGGATTTTTCTGTCCTTTTTAATATTTAGGTTTTATTGGATGAATGTAGATTGCACCTTCTCTAACTGTACCTTAAATAATTGCCACTTAAGGGAATTAAGAAGTACAAGGGAAGGAAAATGCTGACCCATAGACTAAGCAGAAGGAAAAAACGTTCCCACTGGGTCTAATTTCCTAAGAAGGACCATCAGGATAGTGACTAGGATCTGAAATTATGGGCTGAATGACCTCTAAAAAATTATCAGTTCAGAGAGGAGCTTGTCTATAACTGTTTGCACTAAAGGAAATGAAGATAGGTAGAAGTCTCACAGAAGAAAGATTGCTTCACTTTCTTGGTGAACATATAAGAGCATAATATGAAACTATATCTCATATAAATACATTGCATGTCGGCTGTCTATAATTCTTGTATCGTGTCAAAAAGCCATGGAGACAGATATCATATCTCTTAACTCCCAGCTGGCCTGTTAGTGGGGAACCCCGTTTTCTAAGTACATCTTCTGAATTCAAGATGTTTTATGCATGTCTTGCATTTATTGGAAAGAATCTGTGCTCATCAATATCTAACATCAAAGAAATGGTTTGTACTTAAGTAACCACTGCAGATTTAATACAGATGTTTTCATTCTCTGAGTCATTACAATCTGATTTTCATATAATTTTCTCTGATAGTAAAAAGAGACCTTAAAGTGAGTGCAATTTTCATATAAATTGCATAGGAACCTGAGCATTAATAAAAGCTCTGGGCTTCAGACAATGCAGATCACTAGTTCAGCTTCCACATGTCTGGATTAAAGGTACTGCTGGTTTAAGTGGGTGTAATTCCAATTGCTTAGCTCTGGGAGGTAGAGGAGGTGCCCAATATCCAGAGGCAGAGTTGATGGACAGGTTTCTGCAGTGTAGTTAAGAGGACTTCTGAGGTATTTAAAAAAGATCAGTTACTCATTTTCACAATCCCTGCTTAAATAACATTTCAGAAACTTAGATTATTGTTGTTGGAAGAGTTTTTCATTAGTAGTTGCTGTCCTGTATCTTAAAAAGTTGGTTGCTCCATAGTGTTCGGGATTACACTGTATAATGTACTTACAAAGAAGGCATTAAGATAACTACATGCTAAACTATGTCCCTACTTCTTTTATACCTTGCCAAAATGGTACTTCTTATTCAGTTTGGGAAGTAAGAGCAGATAACAGTTCTCAGAAAACAGTTTTTAGAAGATTTAAAAGAATTTATCTACTGCAAAGTAGTAGTATCTAGAGGAAACATAGAATGAAAGCATCTCTTGATAGCAAAGATAAAACTTATTATCAAGTTATCTCAAGAGACATTAAAAGGTTTTAGGCAAACATTTTCAATTTAACATTGATTTTGGATTTGGTATAAGTATCTCAAATTCAGAACTCAGTTTGAAGAATTTGAAGTTAGGGGTTATTAAACAACCAATTATTCACTAAGTATAATAGTTTTAGTAGTTTCTGGAATGTATGAGTAATGTAAAATTAAAAAGGAAAAGCCATGGTGAAACATTTGGACTCCTCACGTATTAGTGCATGTCACCACCACAAAGTGCCTGTGGGATAAAGCTGCTACTAGTCAACTCAAGTTAACCTCGTCTGGTAAGGATTTATCTGTAAATCCTTACTGTTCCAATAGTGTCCAGTATTGTATTTATTGTTGTTGACCCTTTCTATTGTAGTCTGCCTTCCTCTGAGCAAATTCAGCTACTATCAATATTGTCAGTAAAATTTGCTGAGTTGCTTGTTTGCTTCTATCCACTCAAACAAAAATCCTGAAATGTGAAGTCAGACATCTATCAGCATATGAAAATCATGAAATCTCAGTTATCGGAGTAATTCAGCACAGCCTTACTTGTAATACAGATCAAGAGGGCTAAGAACGCAATCCTCTGTTCTCTGTTGTACTTGGGGGGATGGGTTGTTGCAAATGCTGTTTCCTGCAAACCTTTGAGTTATGGAAGCAACCAAATGATTAAATATATATCTTGGAATGTCTTGAGATATCAGTTTCAAAATTATAAAAGGTAAATCATTCTAAAATGAACAAAGAATCCAGCATTTTTGTGAAGTAAAGCTATTGTCATAGCTGATGACGGATATGCAGCAACAACAAAAAAGTTCTAAGGGAAGAATAGAAGAGACATACCATTTGCAGAAAGATTTGGTCAGGTTTGAGATATTAGCCAAGTACTCAGGGACACAGAGTAAATGCTTATAAGTTGGTATAACAAGCATAAGTCTCCTGAGGATCTTGGAAAACCAGAGAGAGCAAATGATACTTTGATGGAGACACTAGGACTCCTCATTCTGAAAGTACTTCAATTTTGCTGCCACCTTGTCCCCAAAAACAGGGAAAAAAAAAAAAGGATTGATTTGGGGGGATGCTTTTGTGCAGGGCAACTCAGACTTGGGTACAAAATGGGTTTCAAAAGGCGGTTGTACAGGTGCACAAGTGGCTCCCAACCTAAAGATCATCTGCTTTGCAAAGTCAGTGCCGTCTTTCTGTGGTGATTCTGCTGTGCAGTGTGCAGAAATAAGCTTTAATCTGATGTCCCCATTGTGACATGAGAGAATTTTAAGCATAGTCAGTTTTTTAAACTTTTTTAATTTTATCAACTTCTAGGCTTTGTCTTTTCTTAAATTCACAGCTTTTTTTTCTTTCTGTCTTTTCTTATGTATGATTTTCAAAATAAATGCAGGTCTTTTCAATATTAGCATTAACAGGTAAACTGAGCTGATTAAAGTTATTTTTGCCAATGTTTTTTTATGAAATCATTATAGAATTTGCAATTTGATTGCTCCTGATGCTGATTGGCAGAAGTAGGTCTCTTTCTTGGCTAATCTAGAGTTGCAGACGTTATAGAAAGAAATGGCAAATTTAAAATTGTACTTCAGTTTAAAATATAAAGTTTATGTTGATAAAGCTTTTAGTGCATTTGAATTTATCTTTCATTTGCATAGCATAGCATTATATTACATTTCGCAAAGCAGTTCCCTATTTCTCCACATACTGTTGTGTACCTGCTACTGACTTCATGGGCATTTACGTCTAAGGTTTGGTGGAACATTAATGTCTGTATTTTCAAGAGGTTTCACTAATTTACTTTAGTGTTTTGGGTACTATCTCTTACTTTGAAAAGAAGGTAATTGTTGCCCATACAGCAATGCTCCACCTGCATTGTGAGAAAGAAACTTGAAAATAGATTTTAAAATTACAGATAAGTTCTAATAGGCTTTAGCTCTATAGGATGAATAGAGCCAAATTATAGTCCTTTTTTTTCAAGATTTTCTGACTATAAATAGATCCATATAGCCATTGTTGTTCAAGAATTTACTACTAGATTCCATATTTGAAGAAATGTTAAAACGTATCCTAAATCTTAAAGATTTGTGGTAATTTTTAAGAAGCCTGAAGTGTTTTGGAAAGGTCATGCTATCTGGCTAGCTCATATTTTAATAAAAAATGTAACATGAATTACATATAAGTAAACATAATTTCTAATGCTCTGGTAAACAAGAACAGTGTTATATAGAAGAAATTGTAGTGTTTAAGACAGGGAGAAATAGAACCAATCCAAGTTTTCAGTCTGTACCCTGCTACAGTTTGGATTGTACACAGCAAGATGTTTTCCAATAATTAAAGGCCTTAGGCTTCTAGGATGCTTAGGTCCAAACATGGTTATTGTTACAGCTGTACGAAGTAGGAGATAACTTAAATGGTGTCTTTTCACTTTCCAGTAAACTTTTGGTTTTTTGCTTGCATTGTCTAGAGATTGAGTTTTAAATGTATTGAGCTGTTATGAGTATCTCTCAGCAAAGTAAGAACTCTGAGTTTCTAAACAATATTGAGATATAGTATTTGTATAATTGGGTACATTTTTAATTTTATAAGCTGTAATAGATGAGTCAGTCATGAAATACAAAACTGATTTAATTTCATTGCTGTGATTAATTTGCCATAGAAATACTGTATTTGTATTTCACACTTTTCTAGAAATATTTGTAATAGATTTATGGTTCTGCAGTATCATGCTTTGGTTTAATTTTTATCATATACAACCAAAATTTCATTGCCAATTTTTGTATTTAAAGGCTTGTTAATCTGCATTGATTTCTTAGTTTTGTATGGTTTCTGAGCCGAAAAATACAGTACATCACTGACTGTTCTATCACCTGACAGCAACTGATAAAGCATCCGTGCAGAAAGTGTCAGAAAAGGTTAATATTTATTGATTTTATGGTGCTACAACCAATGTAGTTTTGCCATCAAAGATGTATGGCCACCAGCAATGGAATCTGTAAAATTGCAGGTTGGATGCTAGTTTTTATTATAACCTATGCCAGCATTCTGGCCTTAAAAAATGACAGATATTTAATTTAAGACAGAAGGTTTTGAACGTACAGCTACTGTATACCTGCAACAGGAATTTAGTATTCTAAAATGAGATCCAAGCGCAGTGCTTTAAAGTTTAAGGTGTTGGGGGGCTGTGTGGGGGGAGGAACATGCAACCTTGAATTGCAAATGACAATCACATTTAGCCTTTTCATCCACTTAACTATGTGCTATTGATCTGTAGAAGGTGCCCAAGCAGGTGATAGCTAAAATTATGAGCAATAAAGGGCTTGCTTCTTCAAACAAAAAGTATATAATTAGTAAGAGTGGAGGAGGGGGCAGAGTCTGTGTGTGGTTTTAAAGGCATTTAAACAAGATGGACTGAGTGCAACAGCAGTTTGTAAGAGTACACAAGGAGAAATCTGGTTGCCTTGAAGCATAAATCCATGGTCTGGTTGCAGCTTGTGTGTAAAAATTAGGCATGCACTCCAGCCTTTACATTTATCTCCATCAGGGTTTGCCTGACAGAAAGACAATCTGTTGGTTTGCCTACATCAACTGGGGAGAGGAAAATCTTGTGAAGCTTTGGTTCGTCTAAATGCATCCGTAGTTTGCATTTTTATTCTATTTTTTTTTGATGACTCTTGATATCAATCTTTTCATAACTGATAGTTCTATTGATACATCAGGAAGGTTTTCAAGAAGATAGAAGAATACTTGCTGAAGTGCTGAAAATTAGCCTACTAAAAAGCATATAGACATGCATAGAGCTGATAGAAGAAGGTTTGTAGGGAATATTAGCAGGATCTGGCCCCAGATTTTTAGAATCCCTTTTAACTAGTGTTTATTACAGAATTATTAATTTTGTGGTACAGTTTTACATGCAAATTTTTCCCCCTACTTTCTTTAAGGTTCACTGTAAAGGGACAGCTGTAACAATGGGTTTGTTTTTGAACAAAACCTAACGATAATTCAGCAGTGAGAAACTCTTACTCTAACATGACTAGTAGAATAAATTGCATGGCATACAGTAAACATGCTTTAGATCTCCTCTTCTCTGTACCACATTTTTCTGTTGAGCTTTATACCACCAGTTTGTCTGGGTTCTTTTTCCCCAGACAGCTTACCCATTTTATTGTGCTCATTTAGAGGAAAGAAAAACTGTTTGTCTCCTTGAAAGGCAAGAGAACAGTGAGTGGAAAACTACTTTTATAGCTAAAATACCATTATAATATATGGCAACTAAAATTCTAAAATTGAAAGAGAAGATACAAGAGAACATCTTAAATCACTTTTTAAAGCCACTGACAATTTGAAATAGTCCCATGAAGATTTCTATTTTTTGTCTTCCTTCCTTGAACATAGTAAAATGTGATTTTTAGAATGATTGTTACAATAACTTGTTTAATTTCAATAATTCAAATAAGATACATTCCTCATATAACTCCACCTTTTTTATTTTAATGACTCTGTCATTAATCTAACATTTTCCATTTTTATTGGGCTTCATTTTTTCCCCTTTTGATCTCTTTAAATTATGGCTGTGAAATGGCATGCACTCAGCACTGGCATGCACTGGTTGCATTTTTACATCCCTTCTACCCCTTTAGCCTTATGTTTTCAATTTTCAGTAGAGCCAGGTGCCACATCGTGGCTGTATGGTGTGCATAAGTGACTTCCAGGCTACAGCTCTGGATGGCAGCTTAGTGACAGATGGGTTTTCAAACACTTTATTTCTCTTTTCTTTTTTTTTTTTTCCTCAAATTAAATATCACTGCTATGGACTATTTTATAACACCTTCACCCCAAAATTGGTTATTACAATACATAATGATTAATATGTTGTTAGCTGATTTTAACAAATTATTTTGTGGCATTATTACTTAATTCATAATGTAATTAATTTTTAGTACCCAGCAATACAGAATTGAAGCCATATATTTATTTTACATTGCTTAACCATAAGAAGACTGCATTGCTTAAAACATCATTCATTGAGTAAATAAAATAAATTTATTATAAACTTTGCCCACACCAATTTGATATAAAACTAAAGGATAAAGAAGAAAAGAGGTATTTTGAGACCACAGCTCATGGAGTGATTACATGTGCTTACGTGCCCTCCTCGTGCCTATGTGAAATGGTGAGAAAAATTAGGAGCCCAGAAATTTCTTATAATTCAAATTTTACTTGTACTCACAAGACTTTGTGATTGATCTTCAAATACAGGATAAGAAATGGTCCATCAGGTTAGTGTTGGGATTCGGATTAGGATTCATCTGTGGTAATGCTGCTCTAAACACCTGTTTATGTGCAATGTGTGCTTGCAACCAGTAGCACTGCAGAATCACTGAGTGTCTACAACAAAAGGTAGTATTTGCTTATATTTCATGAAAAAGGTTGACATGAGCCAGAAATTATTGCATCATATTTTAGATCTCAGTCAGAGTATGAAACCAAAACAACGTTGTTGAAATCACTGTATCTCTATTTACAAAACCCCTAAAGTAGCAGAGTGTTTCCTCAAGAATGGGCAGTGTAGCTCTGCTGTGGGCATGGAAATGCACTGGTGGTCCTTAGTGGGAGTGCTGCAGTGTTCTTGCCACTTGGGGCAAGTCTGTCTGCAGGCGCAGTCTGGTGCCAGCTCCTCCTGCTCTTCCTATGAATCAGCTCCAATTGGGAAGCCTCTTCACTGCCCTGGTGGAGACTGAATCCTGGCCACCAAAACCAGAGCGAGTGAACTTCAAATGAGCCATGCTGAGGGGCCAGCCTGGGCTCAGCATCCCCAGAGAATCTGGGGACAGGACTGTCTTAGTGTCGCTGCGTGGCTCCTGCGTCTGAGCGGGTTTGCCTCTGGATGAGCCATTGAGCAGCAGGAAAGCCAGGGATCCAGGGCCTTCTGCACTTCAGAGCAAAGACTGTTGGAAGTGATTTGCTTTGTTTAGTTATTAGAGGTGGGGGGGGAAAGTACATTTCTGGAATGCTGCCATGGTAAGAGGTATTTGTGCTGGTGTGGAGTGGGACATGGACAGAAGTCTTTGCAACCCTTCACAATCCTGCTCACCACTCATAAGCCTGAACACTCTGTGTCTTGTTTGCAGAGAAACACAGAGCCTTTCATACTGGGCATGGGGATACTTTGCTGTTTGGTAAATATTTTAACTGCTCTCACAGATCTGTAGAGATGTATCTTGGCATTTAATTCTTAACAATTATTTGTTGTTATTTTCTTTAGTTAATCAATTGCATTTCTATTTATCCATGATCTTCTTCAAGTGTTTTTTGCTATAATACTTCATGAAATAATTTATTTAGATTTTCTTAAGCCTCGTTACTAAAGTTATAAATTTGATTGCATTGCTATATTGACTGAAATGTTACAGTGCAGTTAGCTTTTATTGTTTTTGTAGGGTAAAATATGTGATTTTATTGTTCATTTTTATATCTCAGATATCATCTTTTATTAGAATTTTGAACTGTATCATCTTCAGGGTAAGATTTACCACAGTGCTAAGTACACATTTTAAAATGCTGATTATTTAACCTGTAATTCATCTTAAAAGAAAGATTTTGGGTTTTGGTACAGCCAGGAATGTAAGCATAATTTATCTTGCAGTATCTTTTTCTCAAGAAATACTCATAAGAGTTGCAATATCCATCCCACCCCTTCCTTTTGCTTAAGGAAGGAAAGAGCAGCAATGACTGTCTGGAGTATTGTGTCAAGACTCTGCCTCATCCCTCTTACCTTGTCCTTGGGCCTAGATACGGCACGCAGAAGTGGAAAGGTCCCACTCCTGTGTGGATGTATGTAGTTATAATCATGATGTTGTAGTAATAATTTTACTCTGCAGTAATCTTGTGCTATTACATGTGATTGAAGCTAAGATATTAGTATTTATAGTCACTGATCAAATAATGCAATATTTAAATACACTTAATACCCACTTCCCCTCTAGAATTGTATTCTTCTTGATTTTGTTACAAGAGGAGTCTAGGCAATTATTTTTGGTAAATAAACTGTATATTACTTATGTAGTAAGTTTAGATTTCTCATAATTGCAACTTTAAAAATATTTGTTGATTTTCGAGTAAATACAAAATCACATAACTGTTTAAAGCCGTAATTTATGTAACTAATATGTAATATGCTCAAACACAACTTTTTCTTCCTAGGTGTTTTACCTGGAAAGGCTAAATTACTTGAAATTCCAAAGTCTCATACAGATATCTAAGCCCAAAGAAAGATATTTCAGGTTTATGTGGACAACTTAACTCAAGCATTGTGTTTATTCAGCAGCAGCTTTTGCACTTTACTTCAATTCACTATGTGGTACTTAAGAATATTTCCTTCAGTTTATATCTAACATATTGTTAATTGCCGTGTTTAAGATAGGGTGTGGGTGAGTCAGGTGATGTGTTCTGTTTCCCCTTTTGTCATCATCTTTACTGCTCTCAACAGTGCAGCGCAGTCAAGGCAGTAATGTTATTGGTAACTTTTAAATTAATGACTAGTCAGGCTGATATTTAAAGATGAAATATTTAAACATCACTGGCAATTTGGGGATTTTGACCCAAACAACCGATTTTTTTATTTTTGCTGCTGAGGAGCAATTCCAATCAGTGTTCAGAGGCTTCAAATTGTCATTTATGTTCCTGTAGTGTAAGTAGCATTCCTGATAAAAGTGTGCTTTATTCCTTCTTTAGTGTCATTTGAGACAGAGAAAACATTGGGACAGATGCTAAAGAGCTGGTTACATTTTCAAAGAATGCAGTTATTAATTAATGCAATTCATAAACCAATCTACACAGATAAACTAACTCATTGAAACTTCATTGTGATGTGGGGGAAAAAAAGGAACAGCTGTAATGTTGAGGAAAATGCTCTGTATCTTTCACATCAAACTGAGACAGCAACTCCCTATCTTAAGCATACAGTGAAAATTAACTTCATGCCTTTGCAAAATGAGTTTGGCTTTGTTTGGCTTGTGTATATGTGCACGCCCACATTTGTTAACAAAATCCTGGTCACTGAGGAACTTGATAAATATTGGGAAGTAAGATTATTTGGGTAGTAAGGCTCTCAAGAGAAATGGTTGGACTTTTAACGTACAAACGTAGTAGACTTTGACAGTGGAACCTATGAAATTGTCATGAGTATCTTTACTTTCTTATTCTTCCCTTTTAAAAAAATTTAGTGTATTTCAGGAGTAGAGAAGCAATATTACGCAATTTAGAAGCAATCCAGATAATTTCAGATCTGTAGCGAGAGAGAGGAAATGGGGTAATTAAAGAGGAATTAAAGTCCAATTCTCTAAGTATGTTACATATGTAACTACCTTGTAAATGTCCAGCCTCTCACTGAAATTGTATTGGGCTCTCAGTTCAGACACATGTATGAATGAGGCGTCTTTCAGACTTAGGCAGGGAGCTGATGGAAGGGTCCACAGCCAAGTCCCAGCCTCCCAAACGACTTGTCTTCCCCTAATACAGGGCATCTTTTCAAAATCAAAATTGCACCTATTCTACTGTGATGAAGATATATATTAAGAGTGATATGCACTGCCTTTAATAATGTGGCAAAAGGAAATGGAAGTGCTGGATAGGGCTCCATCTCAAAAAAGTAGTTGCTGTGCATGTTAGGAGTAGAATGGGGGAACAAGCACAGGAACGTGCACCTGTATTTTAAAGAGAAGAAACAGAGTGTTCCCCTTAGTGCTGGCACAACATGCTGCTGATAGCAGTATTCTCTAAGAAAGTCTCTTCTGTAGTTCCTTTAGCAGACCTGTTTAGCAGCAGCCCCAAATCTAAAATTCCATTCCGCCTGACGTTTCATCCCTAGATTTGCTGGTCAGGGACATTAATCTCAGGCATTATGTTTTGCAGTCAAGATGGTTGGTAAATACTGCAGCCTTCATTTGAATGAGATATATAAGCTGGCTGATATGGCTCCTGGTAATAGCTCTGAATTTAGAGATGATATAAAGATGTAAAGGTGTGGTTCACAGTACCTCTGTTTCTTTGTGCTCTGTAGACCATTGTGCAACCACACCCTTCACCTTAAGCAGGCAGAGTGAAGCTTTGCATAACTTGTGCTGTTTCAGCCTTTGTACCACAGAACAGTAGACTGCACCAACAAGAGAGCCTGGATAGGCTTTTCCTCATTGTCTGAAATTGCTCAGATGTAGAGAGGGCAAATGTAGAATCTGAATACCTCCTAAAACTGGGTCATTCGTTGCCAGGGGTTGGGTGGAAGGAAGGACATAGAGTATTCCAGCAGATTTTTATCATCAAGAATCATTAGCTGCAGCTGGCCTCAGCTTAAACAGCTATGAACTTAGCCATCTTATGGTGGGAGACATTTGACCTTCATCTAGTCCAGGAAAATGAAGAAATTGGTTAGTCCTCATTCCCCATATATACTTTCTCTTCAGGACCAGGCAGGAGTTCAGCAGAGGTGGCATTTGGCCTCTTCTTCCTTAATTTTAATAGTTGTCTTTGAAAGAAATTGCCAAATTATTAAATGTTTAATATCACAGCACTTAAAACATATAATTTTAAACCAGTCATGTATAATATTCTTTTATGTGCATATGTAGTAAAGTGCACTTATATTTTCCTTTGTGTTTGATCATTAGCAGATCTATTATAATATCAATATATGCTATGAATGATATTTTAAACAAACCTTCTACTGACTTGGCTGTAAACTTGTGAAAAAACATTAGTTTCACCTTAAGGTTTTAATTTCCTTATGTTTAGTATAAAATCAATACTTTAAGAGTGACTAAAATAACAACCAGACAGTATTTACTGCTCTTATGCTGAACATTTCACATCAGAAGAATGTAGGAGGAGTGTCTGAGTTATAATTTAAACATTTATAACCATCATTCTACTTCATCTGAGAAAGCTTACTTTATTAGGTCTAGAATTACAATCTATTCAATTAAAGCATTTCTCAGATAAGTACTCCGAGTGGTAAGAAGTATTTTCCTAAATCTCAGATGCAGACACTTGAATTTAGCATAGTCCTTCACCATTAAAAGTCAGGAATACTTTGTCTAATATCAATAAAGATCAGTTTAAAATTGCTGGGAAAGAATGAAAGAATTGTGTCCACTACATTGTCTTTAAAAATAAAGTTAAAAGTCTGAATATGGTTATTGGAGTGTCTGTTCATAGATGTATAAGCTGGATAAAAGGGCATTTTGCCATAATGTGTCAGATTATTTTGACTTCAATTTTTCATGAGGCATGTTAAGTTAAGGTAGTGCCTAATGTGAGTAATAGTGACAGAATCTGACCTTTGCATGTGATTTTTTTTTTTCTTTTCTATAATGATAGTGAACATCTGAAGTAAACCTTATATCAGGTAGAAAGTATTACTTTTGGTTATGTCATTTTTCATAGTGAACCAATTGGAGTTGGTTTTAAGTCTCTTGTCTCGTGATCCACAGTCTTCCTTCTTTGTCCTGTCTTACTTTTCCAAAACAGAGCATAACTAAACATTTAGGAGTGATCAGTAAACCACTTCTTCAGTGAAAAGGTAGCACGACCAAGGAACAAAACAAACAAACAAATACCCCTGGCTAGATGGTACAATCTGTCTTACACTGACTGTACCTCTAAAATTGTAAAGATTTCATCCAGCAGGGGCAAATTCTTTCCCTAGATTATGAAATAGCAAGTTCAGAGATAAAAAAAGAAGTGAAGGATTACAACTTGGAGTGCATTTCATTTTTGCCCATTGTAGCTTGAGGAAGGCTGTTCCAGACTAGTCTTGCTTAGTCCTGTATTTTTGTCTCATAACTTCAGGTGATTTTGCTACATGTCCTTGAAAGAATTCCTTTGTCTGTGTCATAAATCCTTGCCAAGCCTTTTCTGACTGCACAGGATGCACATAGGTTTTGTATTGTCATTCACACCAACAGTACGTCCTCTACAGTGACACTATGTTTTCATTAGTATGATACGGCAAAACTTATTTTTAAATACAGGCTGGCATTGAATTTGATATTTCACTTTTATGTATGTAATGAATCTAAACCTGAACATGGGTACCTTGTAAGTATTTAGTCATGGAAGGAAGCTTTATATCCAGGTTTCTAAAAGTCAAATGAAGCCAAGTGAAAACATAAACACTATTTAATGTTTGGCTTGATCCGGTGATGAAGTTAAGAGAGTTTTGTGAAGCAATCAAAGATTATTTAGTCAAAAAGAACAAGGCTGTAAAGTAGACAATGTCATATGAACCAATAGGTCTCTCACTCTTGAAACTGCCGGCTGATACCAGAATCACCAGCACCAGCAAATTGTGCCTTTATTTGGTGATAAATTAAAGAGGCCTCCCTGAGCTCATACAAGCAGAAAGAAATGATCTCAGACGTTTGTGAGTCACACTGTGTCTGATTAAGTTAAAGGTATAGGAGATGCAGAAAACTGCTGTGTGTGGCTATTTCTGATATATTGTGTTACTGACACTGCAGCAAAGACAGACGCTGTAGGTTTGGCATACAAACACAATGTTGTTTGATCTAACCAGTGATGCTGAATTGGTCAGCAAAATGCACCAGTGACAAACTTGCAGCTGAATATACAATTATGGAGTTGACCAACAGTTTTAATGTATTTTCCAGGCAGCCGATTGTGTTTTCCATAGTCCAAGTCTGCTGAGACTGCTTCAATTGCACTTATCATTTCAATAAAGACTAGAAATTCATGTTCTGTCTTCTGTATTTTTCTTACATTTGACATACTGTGACGATGGCTCTTCTTTGCTTTAAATCCCATTATATTTCTAGAGATACACTTTTTTCAGCTTTAGGAAGCAAGTGAGAAACTTTCTAACTGGAGTAAGATAACACTTATAAATATTTTTTCATGACTTACTGCATTGATGCTGTTCCAAAATGGAGGACTACATTGCTCCTGGATATGGGAGCTGTACTTGCATCCATTAGCTCTTCCAGAAGAGCAAGAGACAAGACTTCACAGGAATACAATACTTCCCATGTTTGGAGAACTCCTGGGAAGACATTAGAACCAGGTAGCTCAAGTGTGAGCTCTGTTCAACAATGTACTAGCTCCAAGTGCTACAAAGCAATTTGTTTTTTCACTTTGAGATACTCTTTCTTACTGTCCTGTAGTTTCATCACTGCTGAACACAGGGGAGCTATTTGTGGGAATTATTAACTATTAACTAATTATTAACTTAAGTTTTTTAAGACTCTGTCAGATCAGTTTTGTTAATAATCAGTATTAAAAATTGCTTATGCCCTTTGGTTGGGACATAAGTGTAACATGGTCCATAAACTTCTTTTAGAGCTTTGTGGATACTTTTATGCCTTGATAATTAATGAATCATTGTATATCATTACTTTTTTCACTGTATTCATCATGTGTTAGTTTGAGTTGCAACATTTTCTTGCAATATACATTACTGTACTGAATGCAACGAACCTATATATTAAATAATTGTACTTTTCATAAGAGGATTACTCTTCTAAGTTTACACATGCTGTTATTTAAAGTGGTTGATTATTTTTGAGCGAAGCAGAATGTATCACACCACAGCAGTATGCTGGAATGGCATGCTGTACTACATTAATTCAGTCTGACAACTGTGTGGGTTTCATTCTGGGTCTGCACAGGTTCTATACTTTTTTCAGTTGAAGATGTTTTTTTCTGCCATTGTATTATAGAAGCATTCCTTGATGTGTATTTACTTACAGTGGTGTAAATGTTTTTGTTTAGGTGGGTTCTTTATCAAACAAGTCTGCTGGACATTTTTAAGACCAAAGCAGCTCACTAGCACGAGGATTTTGTCACCATTCAGGCTCTAGAACTGGTCTGGTAGCTGGACATTGCAGTGGTTTTGGGTTTTCTGCTTTTTATTTTATTTTCTTTTCTTCATCATTGGTCTAGCTGAATTCTTAGTAGATTATTGCAAGATAAGACTCTTGCAGCTAAGTTACAGGCTGCTTTGCACAAGCCTTTCCTCAGCCTTCTCTTTTTTCGTTTTTTAATTTGTATTTCTTGATATCTTTTCCTGAAAAGGGCAAGTAATGCAATTTTCTCTTGAAAGGTAAGAGCTTATACCAGTTCAATAGTGAAACCTAATTTTCCATATTTATCATCTACTCATCTGAAAGTACCTACTTTTATACCTATGCAACCCAAGTTTATACCTCTTTGGAAAGGCATTTAAAATGCCTTCTAGTTTGCATTCATTGATTAAGGAGTATTGTGCTGTTTAATGCAGCAAAATAGAGCATCACCAGCTCATATGTTCAATAAATCCAGTAACATTTATGAGGAACTTCTAGGCCCAGTTCTGAGTAGTCAGGAAAGGCTGGCCCCATGACTTCAGTATTTTCCACTGGAGGAGAAATACTTCCAGGATATTATATTCCTGATTTAATACTTTGCAGAGTATATACAGGTTTTAAACAGGGGTATTAGATGGAAAGATGAAACTGCAAAGGATGATGTACTCTCTGGCCTTGAACAAGAGCCAGAGCAGAATACTGTGTGTTAAAAAATTTCTCGTGAGGACTATGCACATACACGTTACTTCTTCTGTTGTATAACTTTAATCTTTGTTAACATGCCAAGAATGAGCCAGTGCCCTTATGGTAGGGTTAGATAGTTTCATAAACAGCCTATACTTCTAATCCTCCTACAAGCAGATCAAGTTGATTTACTTTTTATTATTAATCTTCCAGTTAAATCTAGTTGCCTGTTCCCTGTAGTTAATTACATGCGAGAAAGATATACTTTTGTTCTAATGCTATATAAGCTTTTCACAATTAATCAATTAAAAGTCAGAATTTAAGATATTATATGGGTGGTTTTAATACAGAGGAGCAATATTTTTTGTAACTTTCTAGAAATGCTGGAACTCACATAAATAAAAACAGGTGTGTTCTTCAGTATACTCACACTGTCATGGGTTACATTTGCTACCTATTTTGGTCCTTTCCAGTAATATCCCATAATCTGAGTCACAAGCAATGGCACTTTTCCTAATTTTGTTAATAACACTAAATATTAACCTATGTAGTCTCCAGACGCTGAAATTTGCAGAAACGTATGTAAAAGTTTTCAGTAACAGAATCCCTAGGAGACCTGTGTTAAGTGTATAGTCCAGCAGTTCATTAGTGTTCTAAATTTAAAACAAAATTACATGACATGAAAATCAAGGATATTTTAGTCTTTCAGAATTTTTTTGTAATGCAATAAAAATTTTGCATTTCCTGTATTAACTTTATAAGTGCAATATAAATTAGCTTGACTTTAGTAGCTGCAAAAATCATGTAATAACATATTCCTCATATGCTAATATTTAGAACCAGTTAAGCATTTTCATTGGAGTTTGGTATTGTAGATTGATTCTTTTTTTCCTTATTTTTTCTTTAACTTCGAGAGAATAAAGCAGTTTTTGCTTTTGAAAATATTGAAGTCAGTTAAAATAGGCTTACTGATTTTTATCCAGAGTGTAAAGATTGTGATCAGTTTCTGGGTTGCTGCCATCAGTATACATTTAGGTTATGCAGGATTTTGTCTTAATATGATCAGTCTTTATTTATGTAAAGTAGAATTCTGACACCATTGATCTGTATTATTAAAATGCATAGAGCAGCTATCATATCCTGGGCTTCTGCTGAAATATGCTTTTAATTGAAGCAGAATTGTAGCAATATATTACCAATGTGAATCTAGTTAAGAGTAGAGCATTGACTGCAGTGTTTCATTGTTTTACAATGGGCTCTGTTTTGTGGGACTGAGTGTAAATGCTGTCTTGTGTCTATGAGAGGTGCTCAGTGCAGGAAATGATCATATAAAGACTTTATTCTGGAAGATGTGCACTTCCAGTTGACACATGACACGCAGTGTTTGCCCTTGAGAAGAAAGGCTAGAGCCGTGTGACGTTTTTTTTTTAGATAGATATTTTCGATAGGCAGTTAATACTCTGAAAAGGGGGAGTTCGTGGCCATGTCTAGCTTAGTAGTGCCTCAGTATAGCAAATAATTCTGAATAAAAAAGAAATAAATAAAATAATAAGCAAATAATCCTTTGCTTTCTGGAAAGAGAAAAAAAAAGGGAGAGGAGGAAAACAGTAGCTTAAAAAACAAGCTTCAGGTGATTAAAAATGCTGAAGAGAAGCTGGAGTTTTTACACCTTTCTTCATCTACAGTGCAAAGGCCAGGCACTGTGACTCCCTGTGGTACATTTCATGGTGCTCCTGCTGCAGAGTGCCTCAGAAAAAAAGCCAAAACGTGATGAAATAGAGTCCTTACATTTACCATTTTTGTGTGCCGTAAAGACCTAAGCTGATTCAGTTCAGTTTTTACCCATGAATGTCCGTGTTTATGTACTTAGTGCACAACTAAATTTTTAGCATTGATTTTGAGAGCATCAATTGAGGCCTTAAATACATGTGCTAACATTTACATGATAGGAACCTTAGTTTCAATGCTAATGAGTTTTTAGTCATCATAAGTATGTAATGTGTGTTGAAAAGCAAATGGGAAGTGAACATCTCAAAGAGAGTATATAAAAGAACTGTAGAAAAATGTGAAATCATCTTTGTGTCAACTGCTTTTCAAGAGACAAGAGCAGACAGATCTCCAATACCATCAAAAGGTGGTACATTTGGAATGGACAGAAATATGTGTGGTTTTACACAGTGCAACACTGGAGCAGTGTTTCTCACTGTCACAAGCTATTATTGTTGTGAGTCAGATTTAAAAAATCCTTCACCAGCTTTTTCTGTTGGCTTGGGAAATGATGTTATTCTTCTCCTGAAAATCTTAGTATGCATAAGAAGTGCAGGTATTTACAGGAATATTAGTTAGGAATGAAGGGTATCGTAGGCAATTGGCATATCTGTTAACAGACAGCCATTAGAAGTTAGCAGACTTTCTCTTTTGACCAAAACTTTTTTAATAGTCTTGAATTAATATTGCTGAAACTGTCAGAAATATCTATTGGAGTCTAGATCTTGAATCAGGTGGGGAGTACTGATAAGAAATGCTCTAGTGTTTCCATTGTTCCTGGTCAGTTATCATCATCTCTTCTTCCATGCCGTAGGTTTAGTTGAAAGTTTTATAACCAGACAAGGTTGCATTTCATGTATTGTTGTATATTTGCAATAAATACCCTTCCACTCCCAAGTAAGTCAGGGATTTCAATTTTTAGGGACATATTGGTACATAAATACTGATAGATGGGCGAACAAAAATAAAAGTCGGTTTTGTAACTTGTTTTTTCAGGCACTTAAAAGAAATTGTGGATGCCAAAGTAGAGAACTGCTTCCCTAGAGTGAATAAAATTTAGCCATGTAAGTCCAGTTGCTTTAACAAAGCATACATTCCAATCGTGCAAGTAGTCTAAAATTATCATCATCAGTGAGTACATTAATGAAACCTTGTTTTTCTTGTAATTTCAAACTGCAAAAACAAGTCTTTGGGGCATAATAAGATGCTAGCATACGGTATCTGTTTTTAAAAATGATGTTCAGATAGGAAATACCGTCTGATGTTTTTATTTTGAAATCTTTATTGTTAAGTTTTTCTGTATTTGGTGAATGTTATTGTCCATGGTGGCCACAGTCACAGGCAGAACAGACCTGTCTTGATGATTTAAAAAATAACCCAAAAAAACACCAGGAAAAAAAAAATATTTCCTCTCTTGTACTACTCAGTGACTCAATGTTGTCTGGCATAGGGTTATTTTGTTGACTGATTGCCGCTGGATTATATTTATGCTTTTTAATTAACAATTACAGTTTAACTATCTCATATAAATCTATGGTCTGTGGGGGGGTGGTTGTTGAACTTTATTATGTTATTTTAGTATGCAGAAATATCACAGTATTAGATTTCACTGGATCCCTGATTTGTAGTGGTTCTATTTACCTTTTAGAAGATCAAAAATGATTGATTCATTTTGGATTGGTCTTTATTCCATGTAATTTGACTAGAGAAACTGTTCATTAACAACAAGAACCTACAAGCTTTTACTTTAATTTTTTAAAAAGCATATTGCAGCTAAGGACTGTTGAACTAATACAGTTTTATGGGTTGTAATGAGGGTGCTTCAAATCATATTCACCTTTAATTTCTATAATATTATTGCAACAATGAATAAAGTGCTTAATTACCTTTCCACTATGTCAGGGTCTTGTCTTTTTCTAAATATGCTATAGGAAATAAGCACAAAGGATTTAAATTGATCTCTTTTTATACTCATCTGCTCACATAATTGATTCTCCAGTATTGAAACCTATTCTTTCTGTCTATATACCAAAGATTTCTTTGCAAAGGTCCAGCCCCAGCAGGTTGATTACACACTTGTTACCTGTAATTCAATACAGCAGCGCCCTGTTTACAAAGTCCAGATTTCCTGGGCTGTCAGTTAGGGCAATCAGCACAAAGACCAAGAGCTTTTGGAACTAAATAAACAATGAGAAAAACATTCAGGGCTGCCAGTAACCTTCACAGGTAATTTAACAGCCTTTGACTACAAGGCATCAGTTGCTGTAGATGTCTGGCAAATATGAAATCTGACATTCTCCCTTGCCATGTTCTGCCAATAGGTCCGTGTGTAATCTCTCACCGAGCTTTGCCGCCGCTCCACTGCGCGCAGCCAAACTGCCTTTATTATGACGGACGCCCACACCTGCGTTCTGTCACCTACGTGCCGTGTGCTCTTCTGAAAGGATATAGACAATTGTTTACATTTTCAGGGTTAAGGAAATTTAAAGTCACTCCCATGTCCTCTCTGCCGTTCCTCTTCTGGTCAGCATCCTGGCCAGCACAACCTTTTTGATCTCTTCTGAGCAATGTTTAAATATGAAGAAATAAACTGCTTGATCAATTCTGCATAAATTGCACTCTGTTTTTATTGCAAACAGGAAACAGTTATCTCTATTTTGTAGATGACCTTTAAGTACAGGCAGATTATTGTCTAAAGCTTCATGTTTAAGTATTTTTAATTTAACTTGTTTTATTCCTGATTTATTTGGTGCCTTTCCTGTCGATTCGGATAATGATTAGAACAGCTATTTTAAAGACCTCTGACGTATTAAAGCATACAAAAAATATCTGTGAGGAGAAGAAAACAGAAACAGATTCATCTGAGTCTGTGTAAGAAAATTTCATGTATTTTACTTCAGTAGTCAAATCACTTTGCAAGCAGGTAAAATTAATGTAATCTATAGAAGTTTAAAAGTGCATCTGTTTAAAAAAAAAAAACAACAGAAAAAACCCACAAAACCCAAGGATAATACTTGTAAGTTAGGTGTTTATAGTCCATATAAACTACCCAAAGTATCTGACAAATAAGCATTTTCTTGTGTGCCTGCAACATACTTGGCTCATAGAATCATGTCTTCTTTTTTAATTATTCCTGATATATAAATCTGTAGAGTAGACATCTTGCAAGCTGTTACAAAGAATCTATTTTTTGCATAACTGTTGTACAAAAATAAGAACTGAAATGATTTGAAAAAATTGGGAAAATCTATTATTCAATTATGCTTTAACCAGAAACTGGTTCCCTGTTCTATTTTTACACTTTCACTGATGAATTTCTGAGCGCCCTGTTGTGGTCAGTGTAACAGAAGATAGCTGAAGGTGTTTTGCAACAGACTCTCCCCGATGCTTGATTCACTATCTGCCCTCCAATTCTGTCTCAGGCAACATGCTAGTGCAGCCATAGATAGATGTGCATTCATGACTGAAAACCAAATGTATTTATTTAGTGTTAGTTTAGTTCTAATTATTTCCTGTGTCTGGCTTCACAATGAACATACAGATTTAAATTATATACAGACATGATTTGGCTTAGTGAGGAAGAATTGTTAAGTGGTGGTGGTTTTCTTTTAAGTTATTTTGTTCTCTGCAAAAATAGAGGCTGGAACACTGGCAGACCAGAAGCAGTTTACTAAAAGCATAAGTAATTTAAGTGAGAAATTCCAAATTTGTTTGGGGACCCCTAAATATTTGTTGCCCTTTCTGGGGAGCAGGAAAGAGGATAACAACACCATGATTTTCATGGTTTTCATTGTGCATTAATGGGGTCAATAACAATGCTGTGAAGGCAATGATCTTACTAAGAACAAAGTAAAAAATTTAACACATTTCCAATGTGTGGGCACAGCAACAATTAAGGATTCTAGTGTAGAAAGTGCTAATGTGATTGTAAGTGAAATAGGCAATTGGGCATAGCATGGTAACCTGTGGGAAGCAGCTATGTCCTGTGTGGGCTACTCATGGAAACTTATGGAGTGGACAGTGATAACTCAGTATTTATGGTATGTTTCACCCTAGTGGATCCATTATATGGTCAGGATGGGTTGCGTTTAACTGTTTCAACAATGGCAAAGTAAGGAAGTGCCACAGGAAAGTGCTTCTGAGGTGGTGTCTGCTGACTTGTAGCTCATTTAGACATTGAATACTCACTGCAGCTTGATGCTAATGTATCTTTACTGGGTTAGGTTCATCTTGGATAATCAGTGCAATGCTTTTAATGGGGATCACCTGTAATTTTTCTTTAATTATTTATTTTACATCACAAAATAATCTGTACTTGACAAGAACTAAGATAATTTTAAGGCCCAGTCAAAAATGTGATCTTTAAGGGTAGCCACATGTATGTTATGCTCTGAAGTCAGGCTTACCTGAGTGAGAAGTAAGATTCCTCTATGCTCAGCTCTTTTACTTGCAGGCCCTGTGCTTCCAACACAGCTGAGCTAAAATGAAGTACCCAAAAGCACCTGTAGCCAAGAGGAATTTTTTTACATGGTTTGTCACTGACTGTTTAGACATTTCTCAGAAGTACCCCCAGAATGATTGCTGCACAGTTGCTTTTTTTTGCAAGGTAAGAGAACAAACATTACGGAAAATTGCAGAAAAGTATTGGAAGACGGGTGGCTTTTGAATTACAGTAGCACACTGCCCAGTGATTGCATTAGCAACTGATAAATCCTTCTGCTTTAAGTTTTAGCTCCTCTTGCCTTTCTGTATTGAATGATGGGTTTTTCTGTGTGTGGATGGGAACTAGATTTAGAGAGAAAGGCCAAATTGTTCTTTAAGGTGAGAACAATTCTATATTGCTAGTCTATGCTTATTGTTATTAGTGGGTTTGATGCCACAAGCAGTGACATCAACACACAGATCAAAATCAAGTGGAGGGCTAATGTTAGGACTCAGCTAAATTTTAAATATGATTATGAGCAAAATTTAAATATGATTGTGAAGAAATTGTGACTAAGAAGATTTGAGTAGGTAGATGTGTACAGCAAACTTTGCATGTGCTTCTGCTTCAGAACCTCTCCTTCCACGCAAGTTCTGAGTTGATGAAATTCTGGTGTAGGTGGGTTTCTTCACAGTTGTTTTTCAGCTCCTGAACCCCATCCAACACATTTTAAATGCTTCCATTTTACTCCTTTGATTTTACTAGGAATTTGTCCATTTTAAAAATTTTATTTTGTTGTGTTTTATTTGTGCCATATTCTACCACAGAACTCTCCCAGCGGGCAATACTTCATAAATTTCAGCAGCAACTATGTCAAATTTAAAAAATGCTCATTTAGTGAAAAAAAATTGTTACTACTTGTTTTTAAAAAAGATGATACAAAACCTGAATTTTAGGTCAGGAATTGCAGCTACTCCTGTATTTATCTATCTTTTGACTGATTGGAAAGCCTTAGCTGTCTCACTTATCTCAGTAATGTCTATTAAGGACACCCAGATAAGATAATATTTACATATTGTTGCTTTCAAAACTAAATCTTTCTGTGGAAGAGTGTGGTCTGTTGTTAGGTTTGCTTCCAGTTTTTATTTTAGACTACTTCTCCAGTACATCTCGTTTGACTGATCGCAGTAATCTAACAGTCAAGAGTGATCAGGAAAGGGAGAGAAAATGCTGCTGAATCTTCAACTTCTGCTGCTGGTTTCCCATTCCCCAAATAGAGGGAAAGCATCTGAAGACAAATCCCACATGTTCTGCATCTGCATATAAAGTAATTCAGGATAAAACTGTTAGATTTTTCCTGCGAAAAAACCCCAAAATATTAGCTGTTGTTAGCTGGAGAATGATCTAGTTTTCATCTTCTATTTTAATGAATTGCTTCATACCTCTTTACTTCAGGGCAGATTTAATACTACTGTTGATATTTAGATATCTCTGGAGTGTAATGTATTTATGTTACAGTATAATTGTATTTTACACTTCTTTGTTTAACTTTTGATTCTCAGATTCATGTACCCATATCAGAGGGGAAAACAGACTGAAGATATTTTAACTGTGTTCTAATAATTCCTGACTCTTAATTTTTAAACAACATATTAAGCATCGGCTTTTGTCTCTCAACAATATATCAGTTGAATGGGATCAGGCCCCAGTTCAAAACAGGACTCTCACAAATCAAATTGATGTATTTTTTAAATCCAGAAGAGTGTTAGGACTGTCAAATGAATTCTTCCTCACACCTCATTTTCTGTCAGCAGATGTTTGTTCAGTTGTTTGTTTGGGTATAACTGAATTTGTGGTCATGGACGCATAAGCAGGTTAACTTAAATTAGTAGCAAACACCAAAAAGGTATTTCTATGCCAAATGAAACAGCATTTTCATAATGCAAATACACAATAATTGAAAAGTTCCTGCTCTGAAGTGAAGTTATTAATAAGCATAAAGCAATATGAGTAGCAGAGCAGGAGTGCTGCACAACTTCAGAGATGTTTTAGCACATTCTAAGGTACTTTTACTTGTAGTGTCCTTTACTGGGCTTGTACTGAAAATCACTATACCCACCTCAATTAAAGATGACACTTTGACAGGCAAGCAAGAAAAGCTAGAAGTGAAGATGTGGGAGATGGCAGCATTCACACTGGGTAGACTGTTATGTAAATGAATTCCAGGGGATCAAAAAACAATATTTTATATGTTTGTAGGTTTCCTTTGCCATCCATAGGGTCTCTCTAATGCACAGTATCCCATTCTTTTTCCTTTTTTCTCCCTCCTACATATTTTCTATAAATTCCTTTCTTAATTATACCAATGACATTAAGAATTCTTGGAGGGGAAAAATATATTCATACAAGACCCATAGTATCTGACAGATTTTATGATGAAGGAATACAGTTGGAATTATATCAGAATATCACTGAAGAACTATTAGTACAGCTAGCTTTACTTATGTTCTGGAAACTTAAGGGTGATTTTTTTGAGGGGGCAAAGGAAGTTTTATGTGTTGGGGTTTTGTTTTAGAAATTTCACAAATGGGAACATCTCTTTGAACTCCCAACTCTTCTGAGTTTGTATTTTCTTGAGTACTGGGCTGCTGCTTGCCCAGAGCATTCAACTGCTCTGCAGATTGATTGTGTACTTTAAGGTGAGAACAATTCTACATTGCTAGTCTATGCTTATTGTTATTAGTGGGTTTGATGCCACAAGCAGTAGCATCAGCACACAGATCAAAATCTGTGTTGATTGTGTTCTCAATCAAACAGGTTGATTGTCTTCTCACCATCTCTCACATTTAACTGTAAAATGCATGGTAATTAATACTTACCTTGCAGCATAGAGTCTACCCAGCACCACAATTCAGGTGATTGTATGAGAATCTTCTATTAATTTTTCTTTCTTTTTTTTTCTTTTTTTATGTTGTTTTCATTTTGGTTGATTGGTTGGGGTTTTTTCTGCTTTGTTTTAAATTAAACTGAAACCATTCAGTTTTCATTGTAATGGAAACATACTTGATGTGACCTTAGGATTTATCAGCTTGGGCACAAACTTCTGTAACTTCATGTCCCAGTTTCTCTGAGTAGTGAGGTTTGAGTACATCGTACACAAAGAATGGCACCATGCCCAAAGGAGTAATCTTTTCTCTGTTCATATAGGAAAGGCCTTGGCTCTTTGCTTTTCCCCATGCTAATATGGTACTGGGTGGAAGGAGTCATGTTAGTTGGGGCTTGACATTATGATGGCTGGAGGCAGTGCCAAAGTCTGTGGTGGTTGAAGAAAAGAGGAAGAGAGATTAGTCCTGGGACAAAGAAAGTGCAGCAATGCAAGGGAAGGGTTGAAGAGTGGGCATGTGTGACCCACAGAGCATTGCCTTGTTCCTTATGTGAAATGCTGCTAGGGGATGAATTCTTCCTGCTGTGTAGGAGGAAGGAGAGAGATTGTATTTCTATGGAGCTTGGTTTTTTGACTCTTTCATTCTGCTGTCCTTTATATATATATAATCTTTGAATGGGTTGTGTTGGAAGGGACCTTAAAGGTCATAAAGTTCCACTCCTCGCAGCCATGGACAGGGACAGACCAGGTTGCTCAAAGTCCCATCCAACCTGGCTTCGAACACTTCCAGTGATGGGGCATTTACAACTTCTCCGGATAACCTGTTCCAGTGCTTTACCACTCACAGAATAAAGAATTTCTTCCAAGTAACTAACCTAAATATCTCTTCTTCTTTAGTTTAAACTGTTCTCTGTTGTCTTGTCCCTACCTGCCCATGTCTCAACTGTTGAGTAGCCTCAACTGTTGGTGTGTGTGAAGCCTTCTAGGAGTAGGAAAGATTTAATGAAACTATTGATGTCTTTTCTCCAGTATTCTTCAGCACCTCATATCTATCTGCATGCTGAAGGCAAAGGAATCCCTTCAAAGCTGACATAAAGAAAGCCGGAAAACTATGTTAATTCTCTGAATCTCCATCAACTCCATGTCTATGAAAGCACTGGTATAGGATGAAGGGATAGCATTAGGTTTATTTGAAAATGTGTTCCTGAAAAGTGTACCATTTCTGCTCCAACACGGTCGTACTGTTATTTGAGTGCTCGCATATATCCTAACCTTAATTGTTCTTCCAGAGTAAATCCTTCTGTCTTAAATTCCCTTCTCTAAAACAGGTTGCACAACATTTAGTGTTTTCTTTCTTTAAAAACATAGTCTCTCAATGGTATTATAGAAACAGCTGTAAAATATATTGTCCTTATATATCCTCATAATGTAAATCCAAGCTGTATTTATTTGCTACAATCAGTGATTGCACTGATTGTGTCTTTATGAAAATAAATGTTTCTTTTAAAATATACAGATCAAATTAACATGGTAGTTAAGAAATGGGGCGGATGCTGTTTCCTGAACATTTTATCAAAGGAGTTTGTAACAGGAAAAATGTCAAAAGTCACCATGAGTAACAGAAAATTAGGTTTGAGATTGGTTTTCAAGAGGAAGATATATTTAACTAGCTTTCTAGATCTGTATTTATTTTAGCATGGAATTTAGTTAAACGCTCGGGGTGTGTGCCTGGTTTTAGAACGTGAGCCTTATAAAATTTCTCTGAAAGCAAAACATTGAAGTTATGTTTTTTTAAAGATTATTTTTTTGATGTAGGTTTAGTATCACTGTCACAGCATCTGAGGCTTCTTTGAAAGAAACTACATAGGTAACATTTTTATAAAGGGCTTGCGTCATAGAGACTTTTGTGATTGATTTGTACATACTACAGCAAAAAATTGCAGCAATAAAACAGATCGTAGCCAAATGACAAGTTGAAACAAATAATTTTATTTATTTATTTATTTATTTAAATGAATTTAGAACTCATGAAAAGAGCCAGATTGACAGCCACAGAGACTTAATTCCTCTGTTCCACAGACTAAGTACAGAAGAAAGTAGTGCAGAATTCTCATGTGGCCCTGCTAATGTCTTAGCCTTGATCTATAGCTACCACCTTTAGACATGAGTAGTTCAGTTTACTTCCCCTCCCATTCTCTCCTTAAACTGAAACTGCCAACAAGAGTAGCAGTGTGATATGGTAGAGGAAACTGGTCCCACAGAACTGCCGACTGATATTACGGGGACAGTTCGCACTCTTGAGTAACCGCTGACCTGGCCGAGGTTCAAAACAGACGGATGTATTTGGGAAGGTGTCTGCCTTCCTATGCCAAAGTCCCGAAGTGCTTTGTCTTCTGGACATGATATTTCTCTTTGCTCCCTGATTAAATCTAGCCAGTGTTAAGAGATTTTGCACTCTGCATACATTTGCATTTCAGTTGCAATTTGAGCAGCTATTCAGAGGATCAATCATTTGTTAATTTTTTTTTTGTAATACAAAGAAGTCAAAATAATTGCCTCTCAAGACCGGGTTTGAAGACTCTTCCCACAAAGGGTCTCTTGAACTTTGCCTCTTCCTCCCAATAACTCTTGCTCTACCAAGTCTGATCAGGAGTAAGTTATATCACCGTTAGTGGAAGAGATTAAACAAATTGGATAGACTTGGATGCACCAGACTTTGGCAGTAGCGTGTCTGCTTTCTCTTGAAGCTTACCTTGAGCCTCTGCCATAGCAGCTATGGAAATCAGTCAGAAGCAACCATTTATGCTGTTACACTGTTATTTCAACTAGTGTGCATTTAAATTAGTCAACTTTAGTTATTTCTTTGCAAAGGTCAAGAAAAATTATTATCCTGTTACCAAAATACAGCCATATTGAGTAGGTACTATTAAGCATATCAAGAGTAATGATGTAATATTATTTCATTGCTAAATTGAACTAAGATCAGAAAATCGCAGAATCAACTAGGTAGGAAAAGACCCTTGAGATCATGAAGTCCAACCTATGACCAAACACCACCACGTCAACAAGACCATGGTACCAAGCCACATTCAGGCTTTTCTTACACACCTCCAGGGATGGTGCCTCCACCACCTCCCTGAGCAGCTCATTCCAATGTCTGATCACCCTTTCTGTGAAGAAATTCTTCCTACTGTCCAACATAAACCTCCCCTGACACAGCTTAAAGCTGTGTCCTGTTGTGCTGTCACTGGTCTCCTGGGAGAAGAGGCTGACCCCCACCTGGCCACAATCTCTTTTCCTGAAATTTTTGAGAGGGGTAAGGTCACCCCTGAGCCTCCTCTTCTCCAGGCTAAACAACCCCAGCTCCCTGAGTTGCTCCTCAAAGGACTTGTATTCCAGACCCTTCACCAGCTCCATTGCTATTCTCTGGACACACTCCAACCCCTCAATATCCTTTCTAAATTACAGGGCCCAGAACTGGACACAGCACTCATGGTGTGGCCTCACCAGTGCTGAGTACAGGGGGACAATCACTGCCCTGGTCCTGCTGGCCACACTATTCCTGACACAGGCCAGGATGCCATTGTCCTCCTTGGCCACGTGAGCACCCACTGGCTCATGTTCAGCCACAGTCAGACAGCATCCCCAGGTCCCTTTCTGTCTGGCTGCTGTCCAGCCACTCTGTCCCCGTCCTGTAGTGCTGCAGGAGGTTGTTGTGCCCAAGGTGCACAGATGTTCTTAAGATGTTCTTAAGGTCAGTAATGCAGAGATGTGCCCCTTTGCCACAAAGGTCTGTTCCGAGTGAGAACATCAATCTTAGATGAGAAATAACATATGAAATATTTTCTATAGTTTTAGGTTTTAATCTGCTTGTATGTTTTAAAGCTGTATTGTTAAATACAGTTCAATTAAGCTCCCACCTTAAAAGAAAGTGATTGTTTGAGCTACTACTAGTAGTTTAAAATGTGACCTTTAAACTGAGAATAGGAAAACTGCTCTTTTGGGAGTATCTGTACTTGCAGGTGGGCAAAAGAACTTACATACTGAATTTTTAATAGATTTGATTGGAATGGTAAAAATTCTCACTGGTTGAGAGAAATTTCATTTGAGTTTACTTTAGCACATAATGATTTTTTTTGTTGTTGCTGTGGTCAAGTTAGTGGCTGCTGATGCAACTTGACCTGTAGAACTGGTGTAACACTGCTATGCAGAAAAATAAAAGTATATTTTTGTTATCAAAAGTAAGCAGTCTTACTGTAATACTAGTGGTATATTCATTTGTTGTACTTGTGAAGATGACACAGCTCTTATAGATATGTTTAAAACTTGCCTAATATCTTCATGTTTCAGGTGAGATTTCAGCTCTATATTGAGAAATTACATATTTACTTAGCACATATATATTAATTAACAAATGGCTTTCTGCTGGAGTTTAACTTTGAGTTGTAGAGCTTCTTTTGTGGGCAGATTACCTGTGCTTTATGAATTGTACACTGTAACTTTCCTTAAGAGGGTAATATATATCTTTAAGTGAGTGAAATAAGATGGGTTGGCATTAAACTCAGACCAGAGCTTTCCAACAGTAGCAGCCCAGCTTCAGATATGTAATCTTAAAATTCTCAGCTTCTAAAAGCACTATTGAGAACACTTTGTAAAAAAAAAAAAAAAGGTTAATTCTTCCAAGTAACTAAAAAAATTTAATAATTTTGGTGAATGATCATGTGGTGATTGTTAAACTAATATGTAATTAGCATTTTCTAATGACAATCATAATCTTGAAAAATTATTTCATTCCTTTTTTTCTGATCATTAAAAACTTCAAAAGCACTGATTTTGTTAACTGAGGCCTCTGACTGTTCATCAGTGGTGTAATTCAACCTAATACTCCAGTGGCCAGTAATCAGAGAGTTGACTATTAAGTGAAGGAAATTTTATCATTGTCTTTATGAACATCACCTTTATTTCTTGTCTAACACAGCAGGCAGACAGAACTGTAAGAACATCTAACTGATACATATTCATCCCTTTTTTAAAATGGTGAATTGCACCAATTTTTTTGTTTTATGTGATCAAAATCCAACCAATGCTTTAACAATAGTATGATCTTTGAGGTTGTTCAGGTTCAGGTTTTTGTGTGCCTTTTTTTAGAGGTGAACCAGAAGTAGATTTCCATATTCTCAATATGCGTATTTGTTATTGCTTCTAAAAGGTTTGATTCTTTTTTGAGGGTATGTTGTAGGTTTTTCCTGTTAAAAGGTGTATTTTCTTCCCTTCAGAAGCAATGTACTTGCTTGTATGAATTCCTGTGGATGGCCATTACCTATGATATATTGTCTATGAGCTTGATTCTATAAATTGGTACTTAACTTACATCAGAGATACTGAACATAGCTTAGCTAAATAGTCTCCTATGTGCAGGAAACACATCCTATAATCAGTGCTGATGTTCATATCCTTGTTTCACCTTGAAATTCCTTGTATTTTTGACCTATGCCATCACAGAGATACTCTTCTCATTCTTAGCTCTCCGCAGCAACTCTGCAGCTGCTCAGGTCTCTGTCCTCACTTTGCTGAAACACCCCCAGAATTCATGGCCCCTCTGCAGCCTAACTCCTTTTTCAGGCATGTTTGTCCATCAGAGTCTTGTTTTCAGTTCTTTTCCCTGCAGTTGGAATGGAGTTATTTTATATTTACAGAATGTGAAAGATAAAACAAGCATGCAAAAAGTATAGCAGTGTAGTACATAGTCACCAAAATATTTCTGTGTTTGTTTACTTTAGATGTTTGAGTTTATGCAGAGACAAACTGACTTCAAAAATATAGGACAGATGATCAGAAATGTGGATAAGGACAGCATGTTCCTCTGCTTTATTTAGCATTGAGCATATTAATGGATGCTCAATAAATGGTAATGGTTTTGGAGACATGATGATTGATGTTTCCTGGATCAAAACATAGAGGTTTTGTTTAAGAACAGCCCAGCTGGCAGAGTGATCCTCTTTTGAAACTGTTTGTGATCAAAATATGTCAAAGCTGTATCTATAAAATATAGTAGGCAAGACTTTTTGTCAGTGGATTGGTTAATTTATTTCAACAGTAAACTATCAACTGTATCTTTGATTATTCATCCCTCCTGTCACACCATATTCCTATCAGTGAGTTAGAGTGCTGCTCTTTTTCTGCTTTCCAGATTTTGTTTCTTATGTTGTGAACATACTGCTCTCAAAAAGGGCTATATATTTTTGGAGTAAGAACACATACAAGGTACTGAAAAGAGAAAATTACATATTTATGTGTGTACAAAATTTCACCACACGCATACTTTGGACAGCCAGTATTGCGGAACAGAAAACTATGACCCATCTTTTAAAGAGAAGATTGGTGTAAGTCATGTGGTGCCATGCTCCCTGGTCAGAGCACATCTCAGTGTGACTGGTATAATCAAAAACTCCAAGATCAGAAAATGAAAATGTCTCTTACTTTTGTCATCTCAGCTGGTTGTTCCTCTTAAAGAAGCAGTGCTTTTGGCTTTGAGTTAAGAGGACATGGCTTCCAAATTAATGGCTTCTAAGACATCTAGTACAGGCACTGGGAAAAGCCAGTTAAAGCCATCCTTGATATTTCCATGGCTGAAGTAATAAGTGGGAATTCAGAACGAAAGCAAGCAAATTTAACTTTCTTTTTTTTACCCTTTTTCTGGAGGCCACCCCTTTCTCTTCCACTTCTCTGTCCAACAACTCTTTTGTCACCCTTAAGGAAAATAAATCAATTATAGTATCCTTTCTGACGTTTCAGTTTGTCATGTATGTTTTTCTTTGGGTTTTTAATGGTCTTTGGATACTCTCAAGAGAAAACTAAAATTTTTTAAGGAGAAACTCATGAAGTTGATTACACTTAAAAAAAAAAAAAGGGAATTAATTTCAAATGTGGGAGCATATTTGCCAGATAAATTATATGAAATGTTTTTACTTACTTCATTTGGAAACTTGTTTTTCTAAATTTATATGAAAATGATTATTTTTAGTAAAACATGAAAAAATCTATTGTTAAGGAGTCTTTAAAAATGTGAATCTCTCCATGGGATAGATATGTAAATATCCAGAGTACACAATTGTTACTGTATTGATGTGTAGAAACAAAAACCTCATGAACTAGGGTTATTGACAAAATAGACTGCAACAGCTCTGAAGAGTGACTCATCGCGTCTGAATGCATTTAGGCAGCTTTAATTCCTGAATTAATTATACAATATACTATAAAGCTACAAAGAAAAAGCCATTAAAGTCATCTGTGTCAAAGTAAATTTGTATATTGAGGAGTAGATTGTGGCATATAGCCACAGCTGCGAGTCTGGGTTGTATGGGGAAATTGTCTGCTCAAAACAAAGTTCTACAAACCCTCTGGTTACAGTGAAGACAACAAGAGTGTTGGTATTGCTAGCTTACATGTTGCTGCATAGCTGGTCTGGGTGGTAATTTCTGATCTCTGTTACTTGCGTTTAACATTCCTGAATTACTCTTTTCCTTCGAAAATGAAAACAAGTAACTGTTCGTACTTAAATATTTGAGTCTAGAAACTTGGGACATTAAACCCTTAAATATCTGAACTAATACAAGTTGTGAAAATCCTCTTGAAATGCCTGTGTACCTCATAAAGAAATTTGGTTCCTAATGGCAGCTACATTGCTGAAATTCCACCACGTGTTGCTTTTTATGATATGTGGACATTTGAAAAGCAAGTATGTAATTTTTCACAGAAATATGATCTTTGAGGGGCAGAGTTTCATGCCAGCAACATACAAAACAAGTAGCTGAAGCTAGGGCCTGAATACATTTACTGTGAAGAAATCGTGAAAAAATCCTCTTCCCAGTAGCAATAAAGCACCTTTTGATCTGTATTTCTGAAGCTGTGCTGTTCATTGTTGCTTTCTTTTGTTCTGCCTCTGCCTCCTTTTTCCCAGACAAGCCTGTTTGCTTTAGCCTCCCTGTCTGGTGCTTTGCAGAGTATCTCTGTAAAAAGGGATTTCATAGCGCACAGGTTTATGTGCCTTGTAAAAATTCCTCACAAATACTGTTCCATCGTTACTTAGTAGGAGTACAGCACTTTTGCTGCCATGGTGCTCTTGACTGAAGGCATAAGTGGTGTATAGGCCCCTGGATAGTTCCTTTGTGCTGAAGCAAATTTGACTTAAGATTTTTACTTAAAACAAGGATAATCATGTTTGCATGTGGCACAGTTTCTTTGGCAGCCTCAGCACCTCAGCCATTTTATGCTCCCTCTTTTTTTTATTGTTATTATAGCAGTTGTCCAAACATACAATCACGTGGTATAATCTGTCTGGAAATTCTAATTCTGATGAGAGCAGAGGTGGGAAGAAGGAGGTAGCAAATTGAAGGTTTCAGTATTTTAAATTCAGCTTTTGCTTCAGTCTTCGAAGTGTTCCAGAATGCTCCACTGCGATCACGTTACTGGGACATATAAGTGGTCTCAGAGATACAAAACTCGAAACTAGTATTAACTCAATTTGATATTTGTGTGTCATGTGTTTCCTTGTAAACTTCTCTGAAGCTGAGCATGCCACAATGTGTTTGAATTAGCCACAATGTGTTTGAATTAGCTTGGAGACCTCTAACTGCAGTGGCACTAGCAGGTCTCACTTAAATATTGTAAAATATTATTCCTTGACTGGTGCTCCTTTAAACTAGGCTATTTAATATATATGCTGAATATTATACCAAAGACAGCTTTTGAGGTTTTTCAAGCTCGTGGCCACGGACACAGAGTGGAAAACACTGACTGTTAAATAACATATAAATTAACTATCCAGAAGTTTAAATCAAGGAACAGATTAATAAAGCTGTCAAAACTGCCTCTCCTCCTAAATATGTATTATAATCTTACCATTATACTGTAACCCAGTAGAGACTTGGTGATATCAGCATAAATGATTTTATCTAGTATTTTTCTTTTCAAGATAAATCCAAAGGTGTTAAGATCACATTGGTTTTATGGTCATATTTGATATATGATAATATCATCTATGTCTGCAGAATTTATGATATTAATATGAGGAGAATGGTGGGATTATTATTATGGGTCACACAGAATTACAGATCCCAATAATAGTACACCTAAAAAAAGAAAAACTGTCAGCTGTAGTGTAGTGTCAGCGCCCATCTTTTCAAGCTGTTGTAGCTCACATTACAAAGAAGGCCATTTTAGCTAGGAGCATAACAATCTCATTGTATTAATCATTTTCTGTGTTTAAGCAATATGAGGATGTCTGCTTTCAGTGGCAGAAATAAAATCCTTGAAGGGAACAGTCTGTGAAATAAACTCTGAAGGGACAGTGAGACTGCCTCTCTTTACTCCCCATGGCCTAATTAAACAGTGGAAAAGCCACCATAAAAGAAATTAAATTTAAAAAGACAGATTAGCAACAGGAAGGGTGTGGCAGCAGCCGATGTCCATGTGGTGCTCCATTTGCAAGTATCATGAAGAGCAGGGAGTTCCTGCTCACGGATTTTTAAAAGAATATTTTCACTTTTGGCAATGACAGGATTCTCTAGTTTGATATAGTATTTTCTTTTTGCAATCTTCTGCAGCAATGTTACACCAAGAGAAAGAAAGTCATAAATCCCCAGGTGTGCTATTCTGCTGGTAACATTTCATTAATAGAAAGTATAAAGAATAAACAATTTCTAATCAAGATTTTAAAGATGCTTATACATGCCTATGCACATTTTCCTATACATAAGTATTAGCATTGGACCTGGACCTTTGCTGGGTGATTTTTCTTTTTTTCTTAAATTGCTGGGTTTTGTATTGAGAAGTTCTGTGTTGCCAGAAACAATTGAGCCATTGGTTATCCTTTTGAAAATGAGAAGTTCAACTCCTGTGGTCTGTTGAACTCATAAATGATTGACTTTACTTGGGTAATGTGGTTATTCCTGGCTATGACTGATACAATACAATATGACTGGAAGAGTGTGAACTCTCTAAGAGTTTACTCTCTAAGCCAAGAGGAATACTACAGAGCTTTTGTTTTCCTCTCCAGAGCAATAATGTGTACAAATCTTTTAACTAGTTAAACTTCAATGCATTTTTGGCACTTGGAGGCACCTGTTTGGGAGTGTCCCATGAGAATGAGCCATAGCTGTATGAGGAACCACAAAACTTATGACTCCTTAGTCATTAAGGAAAGTTTCTAAACGAAATTTAAAAAGAAGCACACCAAAAAATTCTCAATCTCCAGAAAATAACTCAGACACTAAGCCCAGATTTCTGAGTTCTCAAGTTGGAAGTCAGCTGTCAGCCCCCCAGAACCTCCAATCTCCTCTCAGTGACAGGAATACCTCTCAAGGACCTCCAAGTTGGCCAGAGGAAATAGCAGCAGTCTGATGAAAGGCTTTTCTGCTCAATTTCTGCATTGTTGCTTTAAGAAAAGAGGTAAATAAGTTTCCAAATAGTTTTTGTACCTACAGGTGCTACCTTTCAGAGAATAAAGACCCCAGAGCCAATGGCCATTGAGCCAAAGCTCATGAGGGTGGACAACAGGCAAGAGGTTCCTTTGTTCCCTCGTTTCCCCCCAGTATTCTTGGAAGGGAATGTTCTATGTTACTTTATACTCTCCAGTCTGTATCAAGCATGGGGAGTGCTTCGTCTTATGTTATGCAAATATCAGATCACAAGCAAGAGAGAAAATTGGGGAAAACTTCACCCTGACTGCTCTCTGTAGGCCAGACAAATTACCCAAGTTCACAGAGGAAACAGGACACATTGTTTGAGGTATGGTATAGTGAAAAAATTCCCTTTATGTGCCTTTTGTCATTAGAATTTATGTCTCAGAGAAAAGTCTTCCCAGAGACTTGCCTACAACATTTAGCCTTGCACTACCTTGAGTAGCATTTGTCTTTCAGACAAACTCCAGCCAGTCAGGATTGAAAGCCACGATGCAGACTAGACTCCACAGTTTTAATTCTTAAGGCAGTAAATGTTACAACAAAAACACTGGATGGGTAGAATTATTTTCTGTTGATTTTTTTAAACAGGAAAAGAATAGTAGGTATTTCAGCATGTTAGAGTCCATAGTACATTCCCTACGTTTCTGCAAGCTACCATCACCTTTCGCTGTTATTGTATGCTGATTTTTCTGTTATTGAATAAATGCTATTGGACAGAATTTTAATGATTCTATGTGTGGTAAATAATAGGATTTGGGGAATGAGTAAAGGCTACTTGGTGATGATAAATGTAGAAAAATATATGAGTGAAAAAACAGTTGCTTCTTTTTGGATAGTGGTACATATGGCTGTATGCTCATTGCATTAATATCTATCACCTGTAGGTTTGTGTTAGAAAACATGATACTTTATGGTTGTGATTTTCATACATCCCAAAAGACAGGCATATTTTGTATGTATTATGCTTTTCTGTGCTTTGTTATTGCCAGAAGCTTAAAATCAATACCGCTTTTTCTTTCTGATAATTAAAAGGATGGTTTATCTTTATATGGATCTTTAATTTTAATAAGCTAATAATTCTGATTTTAGCTACTATTATCTTAATAGCTAAGCCTTCTTAAATGTTTTTATCGTAATTCCTTTGGATAGCGTTACCATTTTTTCAGCGTGCATGAATCCTTGCTCTATAGTGACGTCTGCTGGAAGTGGCAAACTGGAATGTCCTTGGGCATATTTAAGCTTTTCAGTTTGGGGTTTCTTGATTCTATCACATGTGTGAGGTAGAAGAGCAGTATCACACTTTCCCATTCCCTAACAGGTGTTGTTTTGGCACTGGACTTGGTAGAATTTGGGCTTTATCTTGTGGCAAGTACATTTTTTTGCCATGCAGCATATTCCAGCAGTGTAATTTTTGACACTTGTTCTGTGCTTGTCATAAAAGTTGATAGTTAGAAGTCATCAGGTTCTGAGAAATAGGTGTTTATGCTTTGTATCAGATCCATATTGAGGTGCTCAGATTCAGTTATTCAGCACTTCTTACTGACAATCCTGACACCAATGTTTAAGTAATTATAGAGGAGTCAATGAAAGAAATTTATGCTTTTAATCTGACATTTAGAATTAGGTAATATTTACTTTATATCTTAAAAAAGGTATAACATTCAAAATAGACACCGAACATTTTGCATTAGAACTAAAAAAGGAAAGTAATGAGCCCATTTTTAAATGAATTCAAAAAGCAATCTGATTTTAGTTCTTGCAATGCAGAGCAAATAAAATAAAAACTATCGTACTTTATTTACTAACCGATGAATTGAATTGTCCGCCTTTTATTACAGATATAAAGCAAAGACTATGAAGAGGCAATCATTTTTGCAGCTATCAGACTTTCAGTAACATATCTCTTGTGGTTTAAATAACAGATAGTTTAAGTGTTTTTCCATTACCTTCGTGTAAATGAAAAATGCATAAAATATTTTAACAAGGCAAAGTAATCCAAGGAGATTGTTATTTTGTGTTACAAATTAGGTTATTTCTGTCATAAAATTAAAGGAAAAAAAATCAACGCAAGGACATTTCAGCTTAATATCATTTACCAGAAGGAACATGTAACAGATTTAATGAGCTAGCAGGTCACCTGAATCCAGCTGTTTCCGACCAGCTTTATGAAACGGAGAATGCAGCTAACGGTAGGAGGTAAGCATTATTACAAGCTCTCAAGGAGTTACAAAATCGATTTCTGCTTGAATGAATTAATTTAGATTATCAATTTATAACCAGCTACACGAATCCCATCAACTCAACAATTCAGTGAATGATCAGGCTCAGCCCTTGCAAGAGCTTAACAATTAGAGAGCTCTATAGTTATCTCCTGTCCTACGGTGTTGCTAACAAAGTTCCTTAGTTTGACAGAAAGAGAAGGAAAATGTTTGCTTAAGGACATTGCAGGAGTGAAAGACATCTTTGGTGAGGGAAAAGAGCAGCCACCATAGAGCAACTGTGTTCTTGTGTCTTTCCTTCCTAGAAAATCTTCCAAAGGTGACTGAAATGGAGTGGTTCTTTTTATTAGCAAGAAAACATGACCAGTGCAGAGAGGAGGCCAAACCATCTAATTTCAGTCGTGTACTTCTAAAGAAAAGAACAAAGGATAGAATGTGAAAACTAATGCTTATAACTATCACACACTTTAAAAGTTTATACCTGTAGTGCTATTAAAAATATCTTGCCTTTTTGCTGGAATGCAGCAAGGTAGTTCCTCTTCCTCCCCATTCAAGTGCAGTCATTAAAAACTGTCTTATTTTGCACAAATGTTAAATGGCTATTCAGGATGCAAGTCACTGTTGATTCAGACTGTTCATTTTTTAATCTTTGACTTGTCTCCTTCTTGTAATATTGCAAAATGGTTATGAGTAAAAGGACATTTGCTGTGCATCAGTTACTGCTGTCTCCCGAAGTATAAAATACAGTGGTTGCTCTTCCTTGCCTGTTCAGTCAGTTTTGGCACCATCTTCCCTGTCTCAGAACATAAGAGTGGTACAGTAAGTACAACACACTATTAGCAGCATATGATTTATCACAGGGACATTAAACATAAATAAGTAATTGTGTTTATAAATATCCTTTAACAGGAGCAGGGATTCTGGGTTTAGTAATACACGTCAGTAGTGAAGTATAAAAAGTGATCAGATGTTAGGTCATAAAGCCTTATTGTTGCCTGAAAATAATCTCAAATTATTACATTTTAGGGCTGAGGAAAATCAATAGGATTATATTGTTCTTCTTCTAAAAGGTACATTTGCAGTGCAGTGTTCAAAGAGTAATAGGCATGATGGCTTCTGTTAGGGACAAAATGAGTTGCACCTACGTCATGTGGAAAGTATACCACTAAAAAGACCTCAGATTCCTGACAGTTTTAAACCACTAACAAAAATTGTTAAATTGCTCTGTTGCCCTCATGCTGTAAGAAAGTGGAGAGTTTTTAAGTACTGGAAATGCATTTTCTGGACAAACTTGGATATGTTCACACGGGCTACTAGTGCCTTTATTTTTTTTCCTTGGCTTGGCTGTAAACAGCCTTCTCTAGATTCTCTCTGGGCAGACAAAAATTGAAGACAGCAATGCAAACTTATTCTAGTGGAATAATTAAAAATTAGGAGAAATCCTTTTTTTGTATTATTTTCTGTAAGGTTAGCTCTAATTTGACAATCAAATTATTGTCTTGTTCCTCATTATTTATTATTATTTTAGCAAGGTTTTATGCTATAGAAGTTGGTGTTTGTGAGATGGTAGAATTTAAGTCTCTGATTTCCTGGGTCAGCCATTATGCAGACCTGTAGGAAGTGTTCAGCCACCCTGTAGGCCTCATCCGGAAAACTTTTCCAGGCTATACATAGGTCCTCAAGCTCCATAAATTGACCCTGCAGTAAGTTAACTGAGTGCATGGGAGCTGGGAGCTGTCAGCCCATCAAACAGTAAAGAAATTCATCTGGAGATGTTTCCATCTGCACCAATCACAGCAGGTACCATACCCTTTGGAAAATAACATTAAAGTGTATGTGGAACTGATGAGAGTGAATCTGTAAGTTGTTTTTTATGTGCATGCCTAGTGCCTTATGCGTTTTCCCAATCACCTGCTCTAAAATCAAATTCAGGGGATGGGGCAGTGCTGCCATTGGATGGACATTTGGGATATTTGCTGCTGAAGACACTGGGGCTTTACAAAAGTAACTCTTGGTGTCAGCAGTTTTTGCTGTACTGCATGCAATAGTGAAAGCAATGTAATCCTGGCAGCACCGTACCTCTGTCTTTGCAGTGTGAATTTGCCACTCTGCAACCACACTCTTTCCAATACCCAAGACAGCTCCTTCAAAGCTAATTCCAGTGTCAGTGTGATCTCCTCTGCTATGATGGTTGAGTCTGAGGGGATAGCTAAATAAATCTCCCACTGTGAGCTTCCATTGAAGAAATTCTTTCTCTCAGATTTGGGTAGTTTATCCCTGGAGCATGCTATCATTCATGGATGGGCAGGTAAAAATTAACAGGATTCAGAGGCTCAGTGACTTCCCAAATGTCAATCTTTCACATCCAGCAGCTATTGGGCTGAGATGAACCTGTAACTTTTTCTTTGAGGAGAGAACCTCCTGCCATGTGCCTTGTGAATCTCCCTTTCTTTTTTATGCCCATAATAATTTAGTAGATGAACTGCAGAGCAAATCCGTCACGAGGTAGAATCTGTTGGACAGCCTAGAAATGGGGTCTTTTCTTGTCAATGTGCTTGGTCAAGTAGTTGTAGCTATCTGTTCAAGCCCAGTGAGCTAAGTTTTTAGATATTCTGTAATAATGTCACTTACTGCACTGTGGAGAGTTTTAACTAGAGAAAAAATTAAGTCTCTTTCAACTGTTGCAAGGAAGGCACACTTTGTGTTCCTCCCAGTGGTGTGCAAGTGGTTCCCATGGTGAGGCATGCCTCGGTGGCAAGGCTGGAGTGAGTTACAGGTGAGCAGCCTCTATCCCAAGCACAAAAGCCCTGTGAGGCACACGCTGGCTCTGGCAGCCACTCTGGCTGTTTCTGCACATCATGATCCTGCAAAGACTAATGCTGCATCGAGGTACCTGAGCAGCTGCAGGCAGAGGTGGCTTGGGATAGCCAGGTGGATTAGCAGAGACATTCCCGCAGAGCTGGTTAAAAGAGGAGAGGCAAAAGGGGTAGCCCAGCATGGTAAGGAAAGGGCTGGTACCAAAAAGGTTCAAAATATTTGTGTCAAGTTCAGCCACATCTCAGACAGGATACCCTGTGATTGTGTAGTGTTTGTGAAACAACCAGCAGAAAAACGAATAGTGCTGAAAGAAAAGACATGGCTAAACAAGGTTTAGGGCTATGGCCTTCAGAAAGCGAAATGCTTTTTGCACAGAGTGCTTGGGCCCATTAGCAAAAATGCTGGTATTTGCTTTAAGTCTTCTTATAGCTTTTTGCAAACAAAATAGGTTATATTAAATAAACTCTCCCTCAGGAGTTTCTCTTCCTTATTATCAAAGTTCACGAGATTTTCAACTAACTTTCTGGTCAGAAAGGATAATAATAGCCTTGTTATATGAGGATTTTCCTTAGCATAGTTTCAGAAAGGTGCAAACATATTCATCAGAAGTGATTATTTGTTTAATTATGCCAGAAAATGCTGGTAAGCTTTTGGATTTTCTAATTTAGGCCAGTGCAATTTTTTTCATTATTTTCATAATTCTAGATACAATCAACTGTAATATTTCAAACATATGTTTCCATTTTATTTTATGTTGGCAAAGCCTTTGATTGCAGTCCCCAGTGCTTACCTTAACTACACCTCATGGAGGCTGTAAATACACCTCTCCTCAGCTGCATTGCAGCTAGAGACAGCGTCTGGCAGCAGCCTAGGATGGGCAAATGACCTCAAAATCCTGAGGGCCTATAGCAGCGGTGTTCCACATTATTGATAGTAGCAGAGATATTGACAGTCTGTGCTTGGAAGGAAAATAGGAGTTTGATATGACATATTGTGTGTCTCAGCAAGACTCATAAATAATTTTGACAAGTTTTTGTATGCATGGGAAAGTCCTTGATTCAGCCTCCCATAAAAATAAACTTCTATTATGGAATGTATTTGTCAAGTGGCTGTGTGATGGATGGAGCTGCGTTTACCCCTTGGCAGTTCGATGAGTTTTAGATGCACAGCTTACCAGAGAGGATTTACGGGCAGTACAGAAATAATTATTCAGTATGAAATACATAATTCCTGTACCTGGATTTTCATTTTTTATTATATTTTGTTTCTGTTGCATTTCTGGTCTTTAAGACAAAAGACCTTACCATTTTACTTGAAGCTGTTGAATGTCTGTAGTTTTTTGTTTAGAGAAACTAATTCCTTTCCCAAACTTGGCTTTATTTGTTAATTGAATGGACTCTTGTAACAAATTAGGCAAAACCAGGCAAGTTTGCATCTGAAAATTCTTATTTTTACCAATAAAAACTCTCTTGAAAGGATTTCTTAGGCTTCTAGTGGGAAAAAGAATTAACAAATTGTATTAAATTTAGATTCTTATGATAGGTATTGGTCATACTGCTCTTTTTGTCTTTTTTTCTTTTTTTAAATCTGTTTTTGTTTTTTTTAAACCAAGTAGTAAGCTCACATGAAGAGGTCACAACTTGGTATCACGGAACCCAGAGCACTTGGCGCATTTTTTACATTCTTCCTTAAGGCTCCTCCCTCAACTCTTTCTTTTCTTTTTTTTTTTTTTTTTTTAGCTGTAGTCTTTCTTTTCTGTCAGGGCTGCCTTCATATCTCCTCTTACCTCTGTCACTTCTGTCTATTCATTACTTACTCCTTTCACCTGTTCTGTTTTTAGTCATTTAACTTTTTCTTTAGACTTCCCTTTTTGGTGTTCCTGTCATCCTAATTGAATGTTCTCCCTGCTGTTAATAGTTTCTCCAGCCTTTCCCCTTTACCTTCCTCCTACTCCTCCAGTCCATTTCTTCTTAACCTTTTTTACTCTGTTCTCACCATTATCTCATGTTCTAGCTTATTTTTACAGTTATTTTATGACTTTCTTTACTTTTTCAGCCCATTCCCTCTCCATTACTTACCATTCCTAACAGCCATATTTTCTTCCCAAGTTTGTAACTTTTGACCATGACCTTCTGACAGATACCAGTTGTTCTGTCTTCCCAAACTTTTTTCCCTGTTTGAAACTTCTCAAAGTTGTGAACATGGCACATTGTAGTCATTACAGAAGGACTATCCAGTTTTGGATAGTTCCCATATCTGTGGTTGAGAAATCCAACTGTCCTAACTCCCCAGGAAGAACAGTGTTGTCTTGAAGGTGTTAACAAAGCTTTCTGTTGTAAAAGACTCAAAAGAGTAGTAATTTTTAAAATAACTTTTAGCATATGGTATAGCACATCATGGGTCAGACTAAGAGACCCCATTCACCACAGAGAGGAATTATTGTGAACAGAGGATTTCTAAAGAAATAGCAAACTGTTTTTAAAGGTAGAATATTTATTTTAAGACTTCATGCCATTTACTATAGCTTGTAGATATGGCAAATTAAAATTCCTGCTCTTCATTTAAACACGTTCTGAGATTTGTGTAGAGAAATTTGAATGTAAAAAATGTGCCTGCTCAAACAGTCTGTGGAAATAAGACAGTATGTTAATCCTTGCAACCAGCACCTGGATTCTAAAAATTGGTCACAATTAGAGTTGTGCTAACCTCATACATACAGACACCTGGCAAGGCTGCTTACCTGCAGCTTGCATGCTTTGGTTTGAGCTGCCCTCCAATCTGCCACTGACTGTCCAGGAGGAGGTGGTGTCCAGTGCCTCCTCTGGCCTGTCTGACCCAGGTGGAGCTCTCGAATGGCCTTCAGCATCTCAGACACCACCAGTGGGCAGCTGGGCTGATTCATTACTGTTTGTCCGCATGCAAAATAATGTTAAATATTTCTTCTAATATATTTGAATTTAGCTTAAGTTACAAGCAGGGAATCAGCAGCAATCTCATAGCTGTGTTAGTAAAGCTTTGGAGAGCAACTAAATAGCAGGTGCCTGCAAACAGTTACATCCTCTGATTGTCTGCCATTCTCCCATACGTGCAATACCATATGGGGCATCCTGTGATTTTGACTCTTTGCCTCCTACTGCAAATTGTCCCCAAAAACCTTACTTCTCGTATTTATTTCTATATCGTGTTCATTAATGGATGGTATCTGCCTGGCAAACGGAATTACTACTATTGCTGCATGTGAACAGGAGGAAGGACTTGGTCTGCTATAGCTAATTATGCCACTGCAAAAATCTGCCAGAGGTGAAAGCCAGGCAATTGTGAATTTTTTTAGCACTTATGGATCTGTGTTCATGCTGTGTTGTCTCGCATTGGTCAGGGTGTCCATGCTCAAGAGCTGGGAGCTAGAGCAGTAAGTGTTCCTCATTTTCCTGCCATCACTACTGAGAAGAACATCTATTGAGGAGAAGGGAAATTTACTATCAGTTAGATTGGGACCATAAGGGATAGACTCTCCTTCTTTAAAATGTAATCCCATAAGGGTATTTTAAATAGTTGCCAGGTTTATTGAGGTCTCACCATTTGCTCCATGATAGTTGAAGGTCTGTCTGTACTTCCGTTATAAATTTCCTTAATAGGGAAGAATTAATGACCTAGCTATTAAAAGTATTTTTGGCCTAAATCTTACTTATGAAATCCTCAACTAGAAGCAAAAACGTTTATAGAATGCTTTGCAATTTTTTTTATGAAATCAATTTCTCTGGAATTTTGATGCTAAAATAGGAAAAGTCATATTTTAATATTTTATAGTTGTACCTGCTTTTCTTTCTCTGAATGTCATGGGAAGAGATGAAGGATGGGAGGACAGTTAACTGTAAATCTGTAAATGATGACATAAATGTGCACTTAGGGGTTGTTTTTGTTTTATTTTGGGGAGTTTGAGGGACAGGCTGTTGCCTGTTAAATATGTATTTATGAATGTCTTTTATGAATGTCCCTTCCTTTGTCCCCAAACCTGCTGCTTCATTTGCAAATTCTTTTAACAAAATTTTATTAAGCTTTCTCATAGAGCACTGTATTAGCAGTGTTGTATTAACATGATGCTTTCTAATAAGTATCAAGCAATTTCTCAATGTGCAGTTCTGTGTCAGAGATTTCTATTACTAGTATCTTCAGGCAACTTCATTTCAATCCATGTCGTGCTTCAAGGATCTGTCGAAGTGCACTTCAATGCATCTGAAAACATTCTCAAAATAGAACAACATGGATTGAAATTGAGGGGCCTGGAAGCAAACCAGAGGGGACAATAACAGCTTAGTAAAAGTCTTATTTTTCTCTAGTCTCACTTTCATTTTATGCCATCATTAAACATAGGAAGTTGAACAACAATTAGATACTGTGGCTTGCTGTAGCAGTGCGGCAGTCTCCATAGAAGAAATACACAAGTCTGAAGGACAAACTGATCGCTGTTTCCAAACCTATGTGGTTGTACTCATCTGGTACCCAGATTTCAAAGAGTGAAACTGAAAGTGCTCATGCTGATTTTTAAGCCCCCTATCTGCATATACAGATTCCATTTATTTTATTCAGCAAAATTAGTGTTTGTTAGTATATTGAATGGAGATGCAGGATAGGAGTTTCTCAGCAGTGTACCTGTTACAGACTAGCTTTCAGTTTTCATGTACTCTTTCTCTTACAGGGATATAGGAAAGAATAAAAACCTGATTTCTTTCTTGTTTTTCCTGCAAAACATAAGATGAGTAGCAGTGATGGTTACTTCCAAAGAAAGAATCATTTTAAGTGATTTTCTGTTGGAAAATAAAAGTTTGTAGAGGACAATAGATAAATATTCTTGTTAAAACCTGACAAAAATGCACTCTGTAGAACCTGTTCCTGTTATTAGACACAAATTAAAAGTAATATCTTTGAAAGTATGTGCATGGCATATAATTTGGCATGTATGGCCTAAATTCTGTGAATGGATGTCCTGTTGCTGAGCTGGCTGACAGTAGGTGCCTTCATAGACAGTTCGGTAGATAAAAGATTATCAGGGTTCAAGTCTGGCATCATTCTGTAGGCATGGGGGCTGCATTATTTCTTTGGACCTAAGGAGATTTCTAGTTAGCTTGTGCATTTCAGAGGAAAAATTCTGAAAAATAAACAGTGTAATTAATAACATGATATCTGGCTCAATTTCAAGACAATTTGAAAGACAACTTGAGGGCACTGGTAATGCAATTGTACTGGTAATACCCAGTGATTTTAGTTATTTATCATGTATGTACATAACTATGTATGTATAACAATTAGTATAACAATGTCCATAACTTAATGATATAAATGTGGTCCAAGTAGCAGTTTCACTTGTGATCAAAGTATGTGAGAAAAGAAGGGGAATGTATTATTTACTAATATGTACTCAGGACAGAAATCCATTTCTTTTTAGTGAGTAAACACAGTGGGTCTGTTTAAAAGGGGCAGGAGAACAGGCTACTTATTAATAGAATAAAGTCAAATCACATATAATAAAATTGGATTTAAAAACTTGTTAATGTTTTATTAATTTTTCTGTATGTTTGGTCAGATTTACCTTATGGAAAGTCCCTTTAGACTGTTAGGTTATTCCAGTGACATGTAGTTAAACAGTCCCTGAATAATGTAAGAGAGGCCCTCTCTTTTGAGAGTACCCACATACTGTAAGTTGTACTGTCTTTCAGTCAGTCTAGGAGAAAGGTAAAGGACAGTTTCCTCCCCATTCATCTGAGTCCAACCCTAAACACTGCTTTTTCAATTAAAGAAATGGATGACTGACACTCTATTTTTTTTCTGTATTAAATGCAGCAAAAGAAGTAGAGAGAATATGGCCTGCTTTGTTCATGACTATTTTCAAGTTGTGAGTGGAACTGAAGATGCTAGTATCTTCAGTAGGTTAAAATTTCAGGCAATTTTTTTCAAATGCACCTAGGAAATCTGCGTCTAAGTAGTGTAAAATACAGTGTACTGAAATTTGCTCTTCAAGCCAAAAGTTATGCCTTGGAGGTTTATTTTAAGTAGAGTAGGCTTTGCCAGTATCGACTGAACAGATTTACTAGTGGAGGTGGCTTGTGAGTGATTCCATACAGTGAAGTCTCTAACTAGAAGAACTAGAACCTAAATTAGGTACTATTTAATCCGTCTTCATGAAAGAAGGATTTAAAACTCATTTTCAGATCTGGTGGATGTTTTTTAGATATCCATATTGACATGCAGGTGTTTAGAAGTCCTTTTTTATTCAAGGTCAAATTCATCTCTGCCAGCTACAGTTTAGAGGTAAGGAAAGTCATGAAAAATAGCCTGTTGTTCATGACTAAGAGGGCAAAAAAGTAATTTTGTATAGCTGTGATTTTGGTATAAACCAGAACCTAAAGCCTGAATGACAGTTCAAAAGATTTCAGTTTCATTGTTGTGCGAAGCTTGCCCCTAACCATCCCTAAACCAGAACATGGACTTCGCAGCCCAACTTTGCCTGAAGAGATACAGCCTTGAATTTGTGGACTCCAAAGCATTTCTTTGCCTTCTGTATTTTTCCATTGTCATTCAGCCAAGCTCAAGAAGACCAAACTTGACTTTCTTAATATCATGTCTGAGGTAAAAATCTAGAAAATCACCACAAGAAAAGAAAAAACTGACTCAAGCAACTTCATGTACCTTCTCTAGACATCAAACAAAAGTGAAGAAAAAACCCCATAAACTTATTCTTTGCCCTGAAGCTGAGTTTATTCAGGTATAATGCATTATCATGTTATCATTGTTAAACTTTGAAAAACAGGAATTGCGAAAGTTGAAGTCATTCAGTTCACAACATAAGCTTTGCACGGTTGCTTGGCTCTGTAGTTTAATAGTACATATGTGAAGTTTGTATGCCAAAATTTACATCCTTAAGGGTTTTTTCTAGTTAAGGTATGAAGATAAAGTAATCAGAAATTATAGACAGGAGTTGTGGAATATTCTGAGTTGGAAAGGATCCACAAGGGTCATCAAGTCCAACTCTTAAGTGAAATCAGTGTGTAGGAGATCTGAAGAGGATCAGAAATCAAGTTCTGAGGCAAACAGAACTGAGGAGAGTAAATGAATTTTAACAGTTGTTAATACTGACTGGAAGAGACCTTCTTCAAAGACGTTTCTTTAGGGTATTTTTGAGCATGAGTTCAAACCATGAACTGCATTCTAATGCTGAATTGAGTCTTAGTTATCCCAAGTTGCTCTTTTGACTTGAAAAGGGCTAAACCTAAGTCAGAATACCACTGGCTGTGAATATCATAATTTCCCATTGTGAAATTTGTTTATTGATGAATGAAATGTGAAGTCTTCATTGCAGAATACTTTATTGTGGTTTTTTTTCTCAGTTCCCACCTATGGAGAGACATTAAAGTTTTGACTGATTTTTTTTTTTTTTTCCTTTTTCTGCCATGATTTCTTCTATTTTCTGCTTTTCAGAAAGCACGTGTTGTTTATTTGTGTGAGACTACGTGTTGTAAAAAGATTACCTTGTTAATTGGCTTTTTCTAGTGCAGTTTTTAAAAATTCCTATGTTTAAATAGGTGCTAATGTTTTCGCTTTGAGAGTCTCCATGTTTACTGCCACGATAAGGAGACAAGTAATTTTATAATTTTAATGTTTCCTTTGTACATCATTTTTTATATATTTCCCATGCATTGGTCTTCATTTTGTGCATTTTCTAATCTGTAATAGTCTAAATTCCCTTTCGGTCCTACATTATAAAGTATGAACATGATTACAGATACTGTGTTACAGAAAGGGGGTTCTTTTTGTAAGTGTCATACAGTTATTAATGATATTTCAACAGAGCAAAATTTTATACAATAACTTTTGCTTCATAAAAGACTTTAGAACTTCATTAGTTTGGCTATGGAGTCTACAGAGAGGTGAATTTTAGTCATTCAGCTCTGTTTTCTAACCTTTCTTTACAGTCTCAAACATGGTTGCATTTTTAACAGTACATAGTATATACATGCAAATTTCCAACATCCTGCTGCTTCTGAATTACATTTTGGGGTTTTTTTATAATGATGGCTTTTTACTCTTCTTTTGATTTCTCATGATGCAAATGTATCTGGCATGGATTTTATCAGACTTTCCAAAGAGCATCACCAGACAGGCTAGTCATGGAAAATCACAGCTAACATGAAAAAGAAACAATTAGAAAATGAAGACAGGTTATAACTGAAACCAGACTATCAAACTTCTTGACAAAGAGACTCTAGGTTATAGTACAGCAGTTTATTCGGGAGCCAGATGGCAAGGAAACCTTTTTGTGCTATGTGATGGGACATACCTTCCCAAGCCAAATGTAATTATCCTGTAGAATGCAGTTTGGGTAGCCAGATTTCAGTCTTCACTTAAGCTATGTGTGTGTGAGTTTTATCTAACCTGAAAGTGACTATTTTTTTTAAGCAAGTTAAAAAAAAAGAAGAAAAGAGGAGGGGTGGGGCAACACAAAGATAGCCTGTTCTTCATCAGCTGTGGTGCTCTCAGACACAATGTCCTAGACAACATGGATTTACAGGTACCATTGCTAGCTAAATAGAAGGTAAGCACAGAAGAGAAAAGATGGAAAGAACCTCAGAGAGTCCTTCAGATGCATTGTAGTTCATGCATCCCGTTTTTGGTTTGTTTCATTCCTCTTTGGAAACGCCTCTCTACAGTTCCTCTCAGACTAGAGCTGACATGTTCCTCTTTTCCTTTACTTCACTTTCTACTGAAGTATCAGAATTGTCTCCTCACTGTACAGTGGATTTGGTTGCTTGTGTTTATTTAATCTGCCCTTTCTCCACCCCCTCCTTTTCTCTCCTTATTCTTCATGATCATGTAATGTGTAGCTAAATTGCTGTAAACATAATTTAAAGCAAGTGAAGTGCACCTGTGTTCTAGGGTTAGCTCTAGTGCACCTAGATATAGTTCACTGTAACTAGGTGAATTGAGATATAAAGCTTTCTGATAAAGACAAGACCATAGCAAGGGAGCAATCCTCTGAGTATTTTAGAAAAAAATTTGAATTCAGCCTCAGCATTCTTTCTTACATTGCATTTCTTCTAGTCTCTTACAACTCTTTTCTTCAAGAAAAATATTAGTTTTCAGATACACAATTTTACTTCCCCTCTTTTTTCTCTTTTTCTCCCTCTTCCTTTCCTTCTCTCTTCAAAAGCAAATCCAAAGAGGAAGTTGCATTAGTAGTTCATATTTTATGCTTTAGCCCGTGTCTTTATTCTTTGGGTACCAAAGCAAGTTGTTCTGCACAATATTAAGTTGGTAGAATCTGTTTTTGAAGTGGAACAACACAATAATTTCTTCCTTTATGAGCAGTTTTTCCTTTTGTTTTTTCTTATCCAACATTTTTTATAGCACACAACATTGTAGTATAGAAGTCTGTTAAATTTTGTTAATATTCTCAGTAGTTACTGAGAAAATTGCTAAACACAGTTTTGTATGTATTTTCTTTCATTCTCCTTGATTGATTTAGTTGAAGTTTCAAATACTTTAATGATTATTTGTTCACCTGTTCTAATATTAGGAGGTCAAACTCACAGCTGAAACAATAATTTTCACCTTTTATGTGCAAATAATGCTTTCCCTCTAAAATACATAAAATAAACCTGAGACTGATTCAGAACCCTGAATCTGAACCTCCTAAATTTCCTGGACTTGGAATGTGTACCTACATCCAAATCTCACAAATGACACCTGTTTCCATTAGATGCTAAAATCAGGAGGAAAAAAAATAGTCTATTTACATTCTCTGATTGTGTATTTCAGTCCCTATTCTGTAACTAATCCTAGATTACTGTCTGTAACTCCTACTGTCTGTAACTAATCCTAGATCAAAAGGTTTTGAACAATTTACATGTAAACATGAACAGGAAAATATTTCTTCAAAACTTCCAGCCATTTATTCCAGTCATCTTTTAAATAAGTAATACATTTTAAAAATATTTAAAATGGCTAACTGGTAGTTGCTTCCATGTATGCTTCCCAAAATTTATTTCAGTCTAGCTGGTGATCATGAGTTGAGTTTGGGTTTGCTTGGGGGCTTTGTTTTTCTATTTTGCCTGTTGATGAAATGAGGAAGGGGGAGGTTACATGACAAAAGCAGTGACCACAGAGTGAGTAAGTGTCAGAGCTAAGATCTATTTGAATTGCATTTTTCTGTCTCTTGCACCAAGCAAGGCTGTGAAGGTTTGGCATCATAACTGATGAAAGTGATTGCTTTTGCTTTCT